>JAUMHF010000021.1:13642482-13659547 GCA_032359275.1 Microctenopoma steveboyesi
TAAAGAGAGCTGTCCATGCTCAGAAGCCATCAAACCTGAATGAACTAGAGATGTTCTTAAAGAGGAATGGTCCAAAATTACCTTCAACCTGAATCCAGACTCTCGTTGGAAGCTATAGGAAGCGTTTATCTACTAAATATTGAGTTCATTTCTTTTTTGTGGTGCCCAAACTTATGCACCTACCTAATTATTGCACACTTTCTGTAAATCCTATAAACTTCGTTTCACCTGACAAATATCACTGTGCATGTCTTCTACTTGATAAATTTAATTGAATTTTTATATCGTAACAACCAACGATTTATACAGGATAACCATGAACAATGACAAGGTTGCCCAAACGTACGCACCTCACTGTAGATGGATAAAGTGTGATGTGGGGTGCGAGAAAGGTTTTTTTATTATTTGCTAATCTTGCCTTTTTTCAGAGCAGTGGGGAGTCCCAGCTGCCTCAACTGTGGCTCCATTGAGTGAGTAAACTGTTCCAGGGGTCCTTCATCCAGAGTTATGCCCGTCTGTGCTTTGTTGCCTGACCGCGCGTAGTCCATCTCTTTGAAATGATCAAAATACCTAACGAAGAACATCACTCATTAAAATTAAAGTTTATGATTTACCACCATTATCTAAGAAGTGACACGTTACTTACTCTTGTACTTCTTCCTTTGTTTTATTTGTGAATAGTACACCCACTTCTCCTCGTAGATACTTGCTGACCTGGAGATTACAAAGTCAACTATTAACAATTTTATTACTTACATATTTGGATATTTTCTAGCTTGACACACAAAGAAATGTTACCTACCTTGTGCAAATTATCTTTGTATTCATCCGTTTCACTTTTACCCAAAGCAACCACCATGACTTTATTTTTTCCAAAGAAGAATCTGTTAAATAGAAAAAGACATTATATTGTTAGATATAATATATATTTCAATAACATATGTATAATAAATATGTATTTTGGGCATTTTGTTCAATTAGATTACTTGGAAAGTATAAATTAAATTGTCAAAAGGTGAAGAAGCAGAGCTAAAGACATCCTGACTTTTTATACCTAATTTAGGCAATCACAATGTCTGAATCATAAATACTTACAAGCTAATACAATATACCTTTAGCTGATACAATACAAATACACAATACAAAAAAAGTCATCTCCAAAGCCACATAAGACCTAATGTTTTCACAAAAATGACCCAATAGTAATGAGTGGAATTTCCCTTTCAAACACATCAAGCTCATTAAGGTGTCATTACCTGCTGTGTTTCCATGCTGTTCTGATGTCTTTTAGTTTGTTATTCCTCATATTAGCCACGGAGAATATGAACAGGTTCCTGTAGGTGTCCACACATTTCCTTAACTAAATAGATAAACAGGAGAATTTAGATTCAACACTGCACAAATACAAAGCTGACAGAAGATCAGGCCAGAAAACACTCACCTCCTCGATTACTTTTTGTTTTAACTCCAGTCCTTTTTTGGTTGTTTTTGTTAAAGAAACTGAAGACAAGATCATGTGGAGAAAGAAAACAAATCAATTATGACTTTAAATTGTGCCAGTCGTTACAACAGCCCTGTGCACGTTTGGCCTATAATTCGGAATAAAGGGGTAAAGTTAAACAATAAAATAAAAATCACAATACTGATTTTATTAACTGCTCATCGATTCAAAGAAAACCATGCAAATAATAGTTGTAACTGTTCCACGATCTAATTGTGTGTGACCATGTGTTTGAGAAAACAAAAAAAGTACTGTCTCTTGTCAATTCTATTCCATAGTGTCCCTGAAAAGGTAAAGACTATTTAAGAGAAAGTGCCAGATTATGAAACCTATAAATGCGAAGCTAGCTAAAACGTCGTAGTTACCTCAGGAGAAGCTAACATTAGCCTGTTTCCCTGTGTAACGTTACTTTTCAGTTTCGCAAACATATATTACACATAAACTACATGTAAATATTGTAAACAGCTTAATGTGTTTGTGCACTATATAATTTTAACCCATATTTTTTTACCTTTCTTGTCCCTCTTTGACTTCGGCATGGTTTTATCCCACGATGGCAGAGCAGCAGACGCACATGTGAAGTGAGAGGACCCTGAATGTTTCTGTTTGATGAGGCTGACCGTATGGTGCCTGACGGAAAATAAAATACCATTTAATAAAGACTTATTATTAAAATACGTAGGTGCCGCTGATCCTAAGTGGATGTGTATATAGGTATATAGTCATCTTGACTGAGTTTATGTCACAATAAATATAAATGAAAAATGCTCTTCATAGCCTGAACTGTGTTTTGAAATCATGGATATTTAGAACAATAATAATATAATTTAAAATGATCAGATTTGATCCTTAATGCACATGTGATTGAAGGCATATTCCAATACTTTAGAGATCAACAATTTCGTGCCTTTATCTCTAAGAATTATACGTGAGGTTGTCGCACTTACCTGTCATTGGGTTATGAACGAATTGATCCACCAGAGGGCACCTGAGCCAAGGTGCTAATAGGCCCACACTGCACTAGAGTCAAGAAACACATGTACAAACTGCTCAAAGATTTATGTTCCTGTACTGTGATAACTTCACGGTGTTATCCTCTGATCCCTGGGATGTGATTTGCAGAGTTTGACACTACAGAGACACGTTTCTCTGAGTTCCCCCTTAAACTTCAGGATGTGCAGCTTTTATTGTGATAATGGTTTGTCAGTGATACCTCTTTATTCTTTAAAAGTCCGTTTAGATATTCAGAGAAAGGCAGCGCTGACGTTTAACAAAATGAATAAAACGGGCATTGATGAAAGAGTCTGGTTCGTCCTATTAGGGGTGGTGTGTGATCCTTCTCGTTTCCGTCTCTGTCTCTGTGTGAGAGAGGGAGGGAAGTGGGAGGTGATACTGCCTAGTTGAGCGCTTTGCAACATGATCCGTGCACACCGCGGAGAGGCCGGGCCCTGCGGTCCTGCGTGCTGCCGTCCCACCGCACCACATGGATAGAGATACGCTCAACGGGGAATGACTACAATAGGAGGTGGACCGGTTTCCTCCGTCGGCTGGATATATGAACACACACAGCATCAGCGCGCAGGAAAGGCAAACACAGCGATGAGGGCGACGGGAGGCAGCTCTGGTGCTTACTGCGGTCTGCGTCAAACCTCTGGCTCCTTCAGATGATGATGCCCTCGGTGTCTGCTAAATGACTTTTGGGGGTTTGTATGCTGGTGAACACTAAAGCTGCAGGGGCCCATGTGAGTGTCTGGGGGTAAATATCCAGCGGGGACAGTAATGGTCACCCCGCTTCCTGCCGCTCCGTCACTTTCAGCATCTGCATTATAAGGAGAATCTGGGGAATTAAGACTGAGAAGGAATATGCGGAGATAAAAACAACGAGTTGTGTTGTTGTTTCTAAACCAGACAGAGCCGCACTTGGATTCTAGTTACTCACTAACCATGAACTCGCTGTTTTTCTCCGACATGCCGCCCGGTGCGCTCGGCAGCGTCCCCGCAGGGTCGGGCGCGGTGACCAGCGCCCTGCGAAACGACCTGGGCTCCAACATCCATGTGCTGAAAACCCTCAACCTGCGATTCCGCTGCTTCCTCGCTAAAGTTCACGAGCTGGAGAGGAGAAACAAGCTGCTGGAAAGCCAGCTGCAGCAAGCTCTGCAGAAAACGCAGTACCGACACCTTTACGCCCGAGAAGTTGCCGTGCAGACGGACGGTCCCGAGTCACGTCTGCCGGGAACCATCTGGAGTTTCACCCACGTCCGGAGACAAGGGGAGCGCTACGAGACCCTCCACGGACCAGGGGTAACGTGGACTCACCCAGACGGAGTTGGGGTCCAGATCGACACAATAACCCCAGAACTGAGGGCTCTGTATAACGTGCTGGCCAAAGTCAAACGGGAGAGAGACGAGTACAGGAGAAAGTGAGTAACCTGATGTGAAACCATGTGCTGCGAGATTCTGATAGTACCGGTACATTCAGGGTGTATACAGGCCAACAATAATCAACTTTATGCCAAGGTCCCAACACGTGATATAATGTAATAATTCACACTAAGAAATGAAGGAAGAAGGCCATGAATGATCAACCGGAAACTCTGTGGTCTGGACAGATGTGTGAGCCCATCATCTTTGCTGGGCGTCATCTCTAACATTGTATTGATCAAGGAGCTGGTTCATCAGCCTCTGACTTTGTGACTTTATCAATGTGACTTTTTCTTCTCGTGCCACGGTGCTCATATTCTCCCCTGACAGTGACAGACATCACAGTGGCAGGGTTTCACTCCAGGTTGCATTTCACATGAAGGTTGTCAGAGTTGAGTGGCTGCTCAGCATTTCAGTAAGTGGCTCATGGTGAGCTGAGCCTGTTTCTCCCACACTTCAGAGGAAATTCTTTCCTTTGGCCTCAGCCTCCACCAATTGTTCTTCTCCTTTAGTCATATTATTTGTTTCCTTGAGGACTCACTGCAGTGCCTCTGGCCGACCCGCGCCACCGCTGGCCGGCTTGGCTGGCTACTGGGGGCAGACGTGCCAAGCAGACTGCCTGCTTCTGTTTGCCGTCATGACTTAAGCAGAGAGGCATTTTAACCGGCCCCTGTCCGCTTGGCGGGGTCGGCTATGACGAATGCTGACCTCCCCATTGCAAGCTGCCTGACTCAGTGACACAGAATGTGTGCTCTCCCACTCTTTGGGGAAACTAGATATCCTGTCCAGTCATTCCTTGTAACACCAGCATATCCTTTTTTGTGCATTTGTGCTTGAGAAGATGAACAGCAGCGACTGGGACAGTAGCCAAATTCAAATCTGCTGCAGCTGAAGCCTAAAATTTGGGAGCTGTTGACTGTATAAGTCTTTGAAACAGCCCTCTCAGTTCCTTTTTAATTAGAGCTGTAGTTAGTAAAATTATCCACTGGCTTGTTGAAATGTATGTCTCCAAGTGCAGGGTGTGGAGATCCTGGTAAGCAGCGAAAGAGCAGGATTTGTCCTAGGATATACAGATTGTATACATATTCACCAGCCCTGTTAATGTTGTTTAGAGTTTGATATAATGACAGTGACAAGTATCACCATCAAAGCCTCCTTTAATGTTTGTACAGGGTGAGAGCTGTGGAATAAGACACATTCCTGGGCTATTTTTACAGCCTGATAATCATGGTAATCAATCTCCTCCCCTGCCTCTTTCTCTGGCTCTCTCTCCTTCTTCCCCTCGCTGCACTGAGCTCAGTAATTGCATCACCGCCGAGTTCACTGCCCAGTTGTTTTCTGTCTCCCAGCCTAAATCCTCTTTACCACCGTCACGTTTCAACATTCAGTCCCCGAAGCCCATCCTGCCATGCCCTATTCTCTGCTGCGCTCTTTGTATTCAGCTATTCCTGCTGGCCGTCCTTCACTCCACCCCTCTGCTCCTCTCTCAGTGTCGTGCAGACGCAGACGATGGCCCTCCCACCCAGTGCTCCCACATCGCCATGGTGATTTATTAGGGCTTTACAAGGGTGGACACACACGAGGGGATGAATTGCTAGCTGGTCTGTTTCTGATTCGGTCCCTATAAAGCACAGGGTTGTTTACCGTCTCACATTTTGCAGCACGCCTTCTTTCGATCACGAAATTTTCTGAGCCTGAGGCCAAACGGTGTGACACATTGTTGTTGGTAACACCAGCTCTTATGAAGCTGTATTGTAAAGGTTCTTCATAAGGGTTGTTGAATACATGAAAAGACACCGGTATAATGAAAAACAATATCAGTCTGCAACAAGAGCCAGATTTATAATAATATAATGGAAATTTCCCAAGTGATTGTTCAGCTAAGCAGCTTTGAAGTTAGACAAATATCTTTTTACAGACGAGTATAAATCTGTCCTGCACTACACAATGTAAAACCCACAAAACATTTTTGAGCTGTTTAAAATTGTGTGATGAAAGATAATCTTAATCGGAATGAGAACTTGCTTCTGCTGAAAAGAGATGATCGTGTTTATTGGACTTTCTTCATGTCGGGTCAAAACATTTCACTACTCATCAAACCTGGCTGGCAAAGCTCTTTAACATATTTAACTGCATACTTAACAGATCCTTTGCTGTCAGAGCACTGCTGCATTCAAGTAAACTCGTTCATGCAAATGCACCGAGTTCATGGCTGTGACAATGGTTGCATAGATTCTGCATTGACCGACGGACGTGCACAGGGAGGTAGGTCAGTGCCAGTGATCTTATGCACACTGTTTTTATCCCCCTGCTTTGCATCACTGTGAAATGTATCACCAGGACGTCAGCGAGTCTCTACCAGTAACTGCCACCAGCATGCAATGGTGCTTCAAATGAAAACAGTGGCCCGACACTGAAGAACTTTTTTCACAAAAAGTCTATTTGTCTATTTAAAAAAGAACTGTCCAGTCAACTATCTACCTTTATGTGACGATGAAGGCAAACCGCCCACTTAGAAACTCTATACACATACATTCTTATGCGTCCAGTGAAATAATACATTTCCTTTCTGTGGTTAATTTTCAGAGACAGAACGCGAGAAATGCAGACAGCAGCATAGTTCTAGTAGCATTTTGTGCGTGCAGTGCTCACTGCAGTGTGACACACATTAGAGGACACATCAGTTACAGGCTCTGCTCTGATTTGGATTTGAACCTTTAATCCTCAGGTATTGTCCTGGCCTCTCCTAATTGGTTGCACTGAGCGGAGGCCAAACAACTGTCCTGCTGGAGGAGAATACAGCTGATACAGGACATACAGGGTTGCGCACCAGAGCAGTCTCTGGGCCTCCGGGGCATTTTCTTTCTGCATCAATAATTCACCTTCGTCTGAATTTAGCTGTATGTGGATCAATGCAGTGAGAATTCAACAAAGGAACTTTTCAGAGGCTTTGATCTAGCTTCCTGTGCTTTAGAGATGTAGAAGGGTTGAGCATCAGGAGGCAGTAAACTCTACACCTGACGGCTGCATTGTGTCTCAAATATTATATTTCTTCACGAAGAGCAACTTGTTGCTCACATGAGCTATTCAGCCACTCTGTTTGTCTTTGTTGCTGACCTCTCCTGTGTACCGTATAATCCAGGCCGTCTATTCAGGAGAGGGATTTTCTCTAAGCCGTCACCTAGCACCAAGGCTCCAACCTCCAACCACATCCTGGCACACAGCCGCTGACTGGAGTGGGGCCTCTCGGAGTGGAAACGTCCTGCTGCTGAGCTCCAGCAAGAGAGACACACAGAGAGCTCAGTCACTAAGATCATTGAGCTCCAGATTAGAGACTAATAGTATTCATTGCTCAGACAAAGTATTCATTTTGTAGATACCATCACAGTGTGTAACAAACTGTATTTTACTTCAAACAAATTCCTTAATTACAACAAACGTAGTTACTGCTGATTATTTTCTGTCACTCCCACACTCACTGTTGTAAATACTCACTAGAGCAGGAGCTACAAACCTGGAGACCTGGACCCTCAAAGGGCTCACAACATTAGTAACATGTTGGTATGAACGATTAATACTGGATCGTTTAGTTCTTCGTGTAAATGAACCAATAAAAATGAGCCAACGTGGCTGACACTGTGCTGGTGTTTCCCTGTCGCTGTTGTTTTCTCCGTGCTTGTGTTTGGAGCTGCCGCTGTGCTGTGCAGCTGTGGTTGATTATTCATGGGTATCGATACAGTGAGAGCAATGGCGCATTGCCATGCCAAAGTGCAGGAATGCACCTGTCTGTTATAAGCGCTGACTGCATAGGGAGAAGTTAGTGGCTGTGCAGGAGGTTTGGTAAAGCGGAGCAATGATCTGCGACAGTTGTGGCGTGAAGCAAAGATGTGCAGGTTGTAAGTTGATTTAATCTTTATTTACACCCTCTACATTTAACAAGAGCCTCTTCCTTTTTGTTTAAACCTGCTCTGTTAACGCTTATTGTTCCAGAGGAAATGTTGATTTGCTAGGCAGATCAAAGATGAACCCATACAACATATCTCCATGATAGATAATGATGCAAAATAGCATGAGAGTCTGGACAGTGCAATCTGAGAGGAATCTGTCTCTGTGCTCCTGCAGGCCTAAACCTGACCAGGTATGTCTCTTGCTGGAGCTCATACTGTGTTAACAGGGCTCTTAAAGTCAAAATTGCCTGGACTTACGCTTCAACAAACAATGGGAACAAATGAGACATTCATGAGTTGCAGGGTTGGTGATTTAATCCTGAGAAAAACTACTACTTCTACTACTGCCTTTGTACAGGAGCTTACTGCTGTCTGTGTTGTGTTAATGGGTAAACAACCTATCTTTAAACACTATTGACAAAAGCACAATAAATGGAGTCCATTTCCCAAAAACCATAATGGACAAAACTATAACAGTACAATGTAAACGCCGGTGATGTTCTGTGGGTTTACTCAGGCCTCCAGGATTCTTAATTGTGGTGAAGAATCCAGATGTCTTCTAAAAAGAGCTGCTGCAGTTTCACGTCCTTTCCGGGAGTTGGTCTCTCAGGTGTGTGTACCCAGAGGTACAAAAGATATTTGTCTAGCGGTGATGCATCACAGCTCTATTATGTCTCACATAATTTGACCCTACACACCCTGGTCTGTGAGTATTTGTGCCAGAAGTGAACATCTTCATCTTTTTTCCATCTTCTAATAGGCCATCCCTCCCACTGCTCCACCCTAACATGGCCCGGGCATGTAGGACATGTCATTTTTCAAGCAGAACAACCAACTCAAAGCCCACCTATTATAGGGCTGTCAGAAAACCTGCTAGCTCTAAGTGTTTTTATGAGATTTGACTTTATTGTCATTGTGCAGTTAAACATCTCTACTTGAACTGTATGTTAAATAAATAGCTCGGGGCCTAGAGCTATTAAGCTGGCTCTATAATGTAAAGTGCTATAATAACACAAGAGCAGCGCTTAGCAGGATGTGGGGTGTGGTCCGTTTACAGTGTGTGATATTAGGTGCAGACTGCAGAGAAAACAGAGTTTTTGTCACACACTGTGCTGCAGACTGCACTAATAAGTAAAACATGAATCTAGGATCCTCTGTGTGATAAATGTTTTTGTAGCTCTTCAGTGCATAAAATTAGAAAACAAGGCAGTAGGGAGAGAGGTTCTGACATTTTCTATATGACAGATCAATGAAGTCGTCTTTGTGAAAACAGATCACTTTCCAATTATTTTGAAGTTAGTGAGAAACTCATAGTTCTGCCAGAAAAATACACATAACTGTCAATTATTATAAACATAATCAAACTATTAAACCTGGGGTGTTTTCATAGTGGCAACACCTTTGCATGTTCCTTACATAATTGTCTTTGAAAGCAATTATCTGTTGTGTTTCTTTTAGGTCAAACCAGTTGGAAACGTCTTGTAATTACATGCAGCAGTTATGTGTTTCTGTCTCACATCCAAAACCATTTACAGCATCCCTTAAATCAGAGAAAATATGGCTAGGAGTGGTTTAGGATTTAAGTAGCTTGACTACACATGTGCAGAGTGCAGCTAAGCCAAGCTCACACCCAAACTGTGGTGAAAAAATCAGGCACTGTTTTGGACCGAGGATCAGACCTGTTACAACAATGGCTCCCAGTTATCTGCCCATCAATCAATATGAAGGGAGGATCCGTTGGTGGTGAACCAAACCCTCTATTCAGACAGATGCTTTGATCAGTTTTAATGAGTTTGTAAGAATCTCACCTTGTTCCAAAGAAAATCAGAAACATTGTTTGTGTTGTGCCTGAGCCTGTTCGTCAGAGCTCCATCACCGCTGAAATCCGTCAACAGCTCTTCAACTAAGTGATGACTTAAAGTAGATAGTATATGAAATGCAGTTTAAGTACACTGGTGACTTATGAGGATCCCCTAACACAGACCTGGATTACAATGCTTTACGTTGGTTTGGATGCTTGGAAAAATACGTTGCAAGAACTCACAGATGTTTCATGCTGTTTCGCTCCAGCAGTTTTTGTTAAATGATGCAAAAAAACTTATATAACTAATAAAATTCAGCACATCACAACACAAAATAAGTGACTCTAAAACTTCATATGCATCTATGAAGCTACGTTATACAAATATACCAAATGTAGAAACTTTTCATTTATATCAAAAACAGGCATAAACGTGTAGGTTCTAGTTGTTTAACACTAAATAAATGTCTAATAATTATGTAAGATATATATAATAATATTATGAATTTGTTCTGTACGTCCTCCATGAAGCAACTGTCCTATAAAAGAAAAAGGCTCAGTGAACGATATCTCCAACACTTTTCAAAGCCCTTAGATAACGGCATACTTGGCAGAATTGATAAAGAAATGGGAGGCGGCAGTCATCTTCGTACTTGAAATGAAAGATGTCCTTTGCTGGTCACTGTCGTCATATTTTACAGGCTCAAGCTCTGGAGCTCAGCTTAAATCAGACTGTTTCTTTAGCGTGGTTACTTGGAGCAGAGATAAGTAATAAGCTTGGACCTTCATGTTTTGTCTCATTAGCAGAGACCCCCTTGCAGCTAGATGGGGGCTCCTGAGCTGCTTTACCTGCCAACCTGATGCATTTCCCATCAATGCATCATTAGCACACATGACTCTGTGGAGGCTGGAGAAAACAGAGCATCACAGCATTCAACCGATGACCTGCAGTAGTCATTCAGCACAGAAGTGAGAGAAACTATTTATTGTGACGTGATAAGATTTTACCAGTAATAATTTGTTTAAGGTTACTTAAATGACCCTTTGGCAAACATTTCTTCACAATCCAAAGTCTTCAGAGACTTATTTATAGAATACATTGATGATACTTTTGGCTTTTCTACTTGGTCATATTGGTTTCATATTTACAAACCACTTGCCCTTAGCACTTTCCACAAACAAACCAACATTTTGAATGAACATTATAAAATCTAAGAAGCATAAAAAAAGCTGGTGAAAGAATCACACATATAAATAGGTAAAGAAGGGATAAGGGTTGGAAAAGTGAGGGCGTTGTTTCTCACAAATCATACAACTTGTCTCAGGTATTTTTAAGGTTTAATTTGCTGTAATACATAGGATCTGTTTTTCAGCTTGTAATTTGTTGTCTGGTTACTGAAGAATTCCTCACTCCAAGTAACACTTTCCAGTGCATCATATAGTTTAATCAGGGTGTTGTCTGACTCAACTTTTATTTGCTATGAGCCACAGAGGCTTTGTAAAGTGATGAAAAACACACCTCAAAGTTTCCCCTGTGCTTCATCTGGTTTTTACCACCTGTTGCATAACATGGTTGTGGTCACAGTATAGGACATTTGGAGCTTTTAGAGATATAGATTTATCCTTTCTTTATTTTGATTCTGGCAGAGATATCTACTTTCAACAATTAATCATTATGGGTTTCATAAATCTATCAGCATAAACACTGTCGTAAATAGGAATCTAGCACGAGAACATCGGCGCGTCAAATTAGGATCTGTGCACGCTGTGTCCTCGGGCGCAGTGATGAGAAAACACTGAAGAAGCTTGCGTGCAAGCGTTACTCCCAGACATACCACACCATGCAGGGAGTGTAAGCTGGCAAACACTGCAGGAATGCTATTGTTCAAAAGACAAAAATTGAAGGGGGAAATGTCTGTTTGATGTGTTGCGCTGCAGCTTCCTCTTAAATCTCACTTTTCACAATTTCACCGTTTAGTTTTTAGTGAATTCTTTGTTATGTAATTTGAATAAATTATTTGAAATTGAATGTATTATTATTTTTATAATTATATTTAAGATAGGATGAAATGTTTGTAAAAGACCTTTTACTTTCTCACTCTCTGAGGAATCTTTGTGGCTTTTTAAAAGCATCCATCCCGAGTTTGTGTCTAGTGATGAACAGATGTCTATGAGTGGACACAGGCTCCAACCCTCCCGCTGTCTTTGCCCTTGTAAGGAGACTCTGCGTGTGTTCATTCGACTGAGTCACCCCAAACGTACAGAAAAACCAGAACCACGGCGATGCCAGAGGAGCCAAATATAAAATATTTGCTGTAATGTCATCCTTGTTTGGATTTGTCATTTTTATCTGGATGCTAGAAAACAGTCAGAGAGTTTCCACTGGACTTTTAAGGATTGCTGAATTGTAACTGCTCCAATATTGTGGGAGCAGCTTCAATGGTTCCATTACCTTTGATATATGGCATTAAAAGCCTTGACATATTGTTGACTGGGAGAGACATTCCCTCCATGAGGTCGATTTAATCATGTAGTCCAGTAATTGACCTGCCCAGTATTGAGCAGGTTGTGATGGCCGTTCAAGAAGTGTCAACACAAGTGGTGCAGACGGCGTGACAAACAGATCTGTGTCCGCAGAGGTTCGGATGCAGTTGTGAACTCCAGTGACCTTAAGCGGAGGCCTGCGGCAGACAGGCGTAGTGTTGTGGACACAGTAAAGCAGCACGGACAGCATTTTTAGAACAAGGCTTCAATCGAGAGCACACCCTCTGCCGAGGAATGCTTCTGTCTAATTAGACAGTATACATTCAGTGAGAATGGAAACAGTTTGCTGAGAAAGGGAACCATCCATGTTGTGTTTGTTTCTCCATGGTAAAGGCTGTGGGTTAGTTTCAGTGATGAGTCTTTCTCCCGCCCAGTAAACATATATGTTCAACCAGCAGACTTGCTCAACCAGTCTCTCTCTCTCACACAGATATCCCCCTCTGTTTTTATCCTCTGCTGTCACCGTCCATGTGGCCCACAGTGTCTCATCATCACAGGGGTGACTCGGTACAGTTAGTTCATATTACTGAATGGGTGCCTGGTCCATTCTGAATCTCTGACTCTCTTTTGGGAGGCATCCGTGACTCAGCATGCCTGCCATCTCATCTCCCAGGGAAAGAGATGAGGGTGTATGAGAATCGTGCTGAACTGACTGATGCAGTGCGTCTTTGTGTGTCTTTTGTGCGATACACACTGCAAGGCAATTACATAGGCCCCAAATTTTGTTTACACATAGCTACCATGGTGCAGAGGAGTGAATCCTACCTATTACTAAACGAGAACTGTGTTGCTAAACGTAGCCTGCAGCCAGCGAAGCGGTCCTGGCACTTTATTTTTAGCCACCCTAGCGGCATGGTCATTTGGGGCACCACTTTTTTTCTGGACTGAATACATATCTGTGGGACTGATTGACATGAAGTCCTGTACACACGTGTGTCTCTAGGGATGAATTGAATTAAGTTTGTTTATTGGGTTATTGTTGTATAGCAAAATACTTTATGCAACCAAAGCATGCAGGCATTAAAATCAAATCCGCTTTTTACAGCACGAGAAAATGTAAAGTTAAATGTAGTTTAGGTATCCCAATGCATTTTTGAGCTACTTGTTTAAATGTCAGATGTCTGTTTAATTAGCAGCTTTAACTTACCTGATCCAGTGTTCATTTAAAAAATGCTTTGTACATGCTCAGATGTAGTCTCTGTCAAAAGCATAAAAACAAATATGGTTTGCTTTGAGATGTGAATTGTTGCTGGTGAAATCAAATTCTCAATTTTCAAGACTTCCAAGGAATGAAGCCGTTAGCATGAAGGAATTCAGGCCTCAGCAGAGACACTCCACCCGTCTGGGTGTGGTAAAGCTCAAACTTGTACCTCAGCAGTCACTCAATGGCTCAAAAACAATTAAAAATAAAAAATGTTGTGTTGTGTGTAAAGTTTGTAACTTCACTCGTCATAAAGTGTTTTGAATCTGAATCTGAATTATTGTTTCTTAGTTATGGGTTGTAAACCACACAAAGGAGGGAGAAGACAAAAGATTAAAATGAGGGGGGGGGGGGGGTTGAGCCTGCACTGTCAAGGGCATTTGTAATTCGAGATGGGAGTGTTATCCCCACAAAAGTACCATTACCCTGTCTAGCAGCCCTCTGGGGACTAGGCCTAGCTGTAACTGACCCACCTCTGTGCTGTGTGTGTTGCAGATGGGAGGAGGAGCTGTCCAGACGAGAGCAGCTGGAGTCCACGGTGGAATCCCTGCAGCAGGTTGGGAAAGAGAAACCACCAAATATATCCCACTAACATGCACACTTTGTTGAAATGCTGCCACCAGTCATTTAAACTTCATGCAGAGAAGTTAAAAAAAAAAGCGTGTTCACCTATAACAGCTACAGCAGCACATGCATAAACATTGGTAGCTCAGGTCTTTGTGGTGTTTCGTGGACTCAGCAGAGTTAAACCAGAAGCAGCTACTGCCAAGAGGATGTGTGTCAGATTAGAAAAACCATATTAGAAACCCATCAAGAGGAGTCTGTCGGCTACGATATTCAGTACCTATAACCATCAAATATCACCAGCAGTCTGCCTTTATGCTGAGAGCAGGAGAGAGAAAGTACAGGTAGGAGTAAAGTGAATTTAATATGGCACACCTTTCAGCTATATGACAACATGTATGCCATCCTAGCTGGTATGAGTGCTGCATTTATTCCGAACCGTTCCCTCTCCCTCTGCACAAACCATTAGGTGACAGCATGCAGGTTTGTCTTGGCAAAACCCCAGATAGATAGTTGCAGGGCACTCCCTTGATGTCACTGTGTATGGCGGAGATGGAAATCTGCTCACTGAACAGCAAAGCCGACCAGTGGTTATGGCTTTTATGTTTTTACTCGATTAAACAAATGATTTGCAACATGGTAATAGTAGACTGATAGAGATGGCGTATGGATTTTAATCATCCAGATACAGCTTGTCTATGTTTATATACAGTATATCAAGAACTAAGCCACCAAAACCAGCCTGTCTGTTTGCTTGTCAAACCTACACGTAAGGCCTCTACATGGTGACCTTCTCTCCACTGATGTAGCTACAGGTCCAGCTGGGAGCGCTTATGAATCTCACATTTGCATCATGAAAATATGAAGAGGAAACTAAACAATGACGTCTGAACACTGAGCCAAACTGTAATCAGTGTGATCATCATGCAAAACAGTTTAACTGTATAGAAACCTTATTTGCTTAGATTGCCCTCGTCTGAATTCGTGTTTTATGATTTTGATTATCGTAACCTGATAAGATGCTTTTATGCTTTGTGTGCTTATGAAAACATTTCATACATCCTTAGTTTTACTTTCTTAATAATATCTAAATATTGGACACAGATGTGTTTAAGTGCTGACAATAAACCTAAAACACCAGTTTAGTTATGGAAGTTGATCTAACAAATCAATGAATCACCCCACAAATATATAAATCTTTATTTACCGGTATGTGTCTTGTGTTACATCCTACACTGTAACGTTCACTCAGAGTGCCCGGGAGTCATCGGAGATCCAGGAGGAACTGAACGAGAAGGTGGACAGACTGAAGGCTGAACTCGTGGTCTTCAAGAGTCTGATGAGTGATGTAAGTGTGTGTTTAGTGTTAGAGTGATGTCAGCGACAGAACTTTCACTCTGTATAAAAGGTGCTGGGTAAACTGTTAAATCATTGTAACATGTACGTAGTTTTCCTGCACATCGCTCAGCGTGATCCTTATAGGTGCTCTTACTCATTAAAGTCTGAAGAATCACACTAAACACAACCATATGTATATAAATATATATATATATAATATATATATATATATAATATCTATATCTATATGATGCCAGAAAGCCACTAAGACAAGCATTTATTGAAAATATCTCAAATAGCAGCTGCAGATTAACAGCACTTCCTGTTCTGTGCAGCGCTGTATTGTTCCCTGGCAGGTCTGCTCTACTGTGATATACAGTTGTAATATACTGCAGTGGGCCCAGTCACAGCTTCTGCTTATTCAGGAATAAATATAGTCAGACGATGTTTTGTTTTTAGAGAGGTTTGCTGTTTATCCTGCCTTTTTTCAACTCTGCGTCTGTATACATAGATTTTTCATGTTATTTTCTGTGCTTTACGTCATCCCAATGTGGGAATCCAGAGACGGGTAAGTGCTGTAGAAATAATTTAGGACATGTAGATTTTTTGTAGTAGTGGTGAGACATAGTTTAGAATGTATGTGCACACCCAGGAATACGTGTGGGCCTGTAGTCACGGTGCATTGTGTTTGGACACAATTAAACTAAGCAAATTCACATCTTGCAAACAATGGTGAATGGCACCGCAAAGCATTGTATTATTGGCTTCCGAGGAATCAGGAACCTGACATAAGATTGTAAAGACCACACAACATTTCTTGAAATAACAGGAATCAAACCAGATTTATAATCACTAATCATGAGAGAACATGAGTCATTTTCACAGACTGAACAGAACCCTTGGTGTTTGTAAAATCAGTGGAATTAATATGAATAAATAAATATTGTAATGTTTGATGGACAGCCACTGATATGTAGATTAGATTTAACCAACCCCACTTAACTAACAGATGTGGTATGACCATGAAACAGTCAGCTGATGTCATTCAACTGCCACAATAAATCAAGCTCATACTCTCACTTACTGTACTTTACACTGTTTGAAATGGTGAGTTGCATGTGTCACTCTAACATCTCCATCTGTCTCTATGCAGCAAATGACCGACCTGGACTCGAAGATTCAGGAGAAAGCCAGACGGGTGGACATGGACATCTGTAGGCGGATCGATATCACGGCTAAACTGTGTGACGTGGCTCAGCAACGCAACTCGGAGGACATGTCCAAGATGTTCAACGTCAGTCCAGCCAGGTCGCTCCCAGAGAAGGTGAGAGTCCATCCACCTGCTGTTTGTTAGAGGAGCTGACGGCAATCACAGAACAAATGTCATTGTCAACAAATGTTATTATGTGGAGAAAACACAGAGCTACAGGCATTCATGACATAGTCACTCGTGCTTTTCCACCAAATGATCATGTTCCTGAGTGACGCCTTTAAAAGGTGCATGTCTGCAAACACACCCACATACATAAACACATAGTTCACACAGTACTTACAGGAGCGACTCTTACATGTATGTGTATGCACACACACACACACACACACAGTGAAAGGTTGAAGTGGTATCTCGCCGCTGCACACGAGGTTGCGCTGACATTGCTGGCTGGAGGCCAAGTATCTACTGAGTCCCACTGGTGGCTTCTCCTATGTCATATGCTGTAACATGTCTGTTTTTTGTGTCCATGAGCAAA
>JAUMHF010000021.1:13659647-13670515 GCA_032359275.1 Microctenopoma steveboyesi
GTATCTACTGAGTCCCACTGGTGGCTTCTCCTATGTCATATGCTGTAACATGTCTGTTTTTTGTGTCCATGAGCAAAAATAAAATCGCTTACACTCATCAGAGCTGATGAAGCCTTCTGACTGGAGGCTGAAATGTCATTGAGAAATTTAAGCAAATCCAGTTGCCACTGAACAGCCTTTGTTTGACTAGCTGTAGTAGTTTGTGTTAATGCTTCTGCGTGTGTTCTGCAGGGAGCCATGGCCTGCTGCAGAAGAAAAGAGCGCAAAGTGGTGTCTGATGAGGAGACCTCAGAGATGGATGCCGATCCCAGCCTGTCAGAGGAGGAGGTCCCCGGGTCGCTTAACATCACGGATGAAATGAAACGCATGCTCAACCAGCTGTAGGCAACACACACACACACACACACGCACTAGAACCAAGAGCTCTGCTGTGAATGAAAGTGAATACACTTAGAGCTGCACCATACCGTCCAGCAGTCTCCTGCAGTCTTGTGTTGATTGAGTTGCTCTTACTCCATCTCCCTCTAGTGTTTGTATTGAGTGTAGCATCTAACGTATTGTAGCCAAACTCAGCAGATATTCAAACGGAGGGTATTCATTTGCCCTGTCAGTTGCAGTGCTAATTTTTCTAACATTCTCAGAAACATTGCAAAATTCCTCTGTTTACTAACCACTAACTCCTCAACCATTTTCTGAAGGTGTAAATTATCTTTTTTTTTCATTAAACCTTTTTCTAACTCATTCTTTGCTCATTGACTTTACTGAATCTGGTGGCTGTTATATCTGTCCTTCCTCTGCTCCTTCTCTTTCTCTCGTCTTTCTGTTCTCTTTCCTTGTCCTGCACAGACATTGCTCAGATAACTCCTTTGTTACTAGGCGCGAGACGTTCGAGATTGATGACGACTGTGACAGTCTGACGTGGGAGGAAAACGAAGAGACCCTGTTGCTGTGGGAAGACTTCACAAACTACAACGTGCCGTGCACAATCGCCGGGATGGCCTGCACAACCACCGGCCCCGGCGATGGCAATGGTGAACCTGCTGATCCAGTGAGTCCTATCTGCACTTATGGCCTTTTTCAGTGGATATGGTTTTCAAGCGGAGTGTAGATTGCTATGGGTGCAGTGTAAGACATTTGTTCATGCATGATGAATGAGGTCTCTGTCTGTGCTCTCTAAGGACTCCCAGGATGGAAGTCTTGGCAGCCTCATTGATGAGACAGAGTCACTATTTAAGACCAGAGAGCAGGAGTACCAGGAGACGATCGGCCAGATCGAGGTAAACAACCTTTATGTGTAAAATAAGAGTTTTCGAGCAGCAACATTTTATAAACTTATGTACTGTTACCACAACATGCTTTCACTGAGAGCCTACAGTTTTATGGTTTTCTTTAACTAATAAACACTTAAAAACAGAACCATAGGTGAATCATGCATCACCCCAGACATTTCCATAGAGTCCCTTCAATTTAAGGCTGATCTACTGCCTTTATTCAGATGGAATTGGCCACAGCAAAGAGTGACATGAACCGACACCTGCATGAGTACATGGAGATGTGCAGCATGAAGAGAGGCCTGGACGTACAGATGGAGACCTGCCGGCGGATGATTAAAGGTGGCAGGAACTCTCCCTCTTTCAGCTCTGTGGCCAGCAGCGACTCAGGGAACACAGACGAGATCCAGGATGAGATTTCAGACAAGGATGTCGAAACTGAAGTTAGTTGATGGCTGCATAGTCAGTTTTTGTCCCGTCCTCTCCTGGCTGCCCCTTGTTAGCACAGGGGTTAAATGTTTATAGAGCTCCACCGTGCTAGAGAGGTGGACTATCTAAATCTGGGGCTGTTTAGACCTGATAACGTTCTAATGGTCATGCTCACTAACGCAGGCCCAGAACCGGTGCTTTTATACCATTTCTGTTGTTTAGAAAGTGGTGGCGGTCTTTGCTTCACAAAGAGATAAGGGTGTATATATAAAGTCTGAGCTGTGCTCTCTTCCTCACTGCTGCCTCGCTGGATTCTGGTCCAGAGCTTCACATCATTTTTTGGGAGAGAAAAAGAAATTCTCAAACGATTTAAAGGTGTTTTCTACAACTTCTTATCTTAATAGTGTCCTTTTTTCTAAAGGAATTTAAAATAGTACATATTGTGCTTATTGTTCAGTGAACAAAAAGTAAACAACGTTTATATTAATATTCATTTTAAAGAAAAGTTATTTTAAAGGTTACTCCCCCTTAATTGGATTATCTGTTTGCAATCCAGATTAAACTGTTGGGGGTTTAAGTGTCTTCTGCCAAGCAGACAAAACAACAAGTGGAGACAAATGGTGTTGGGTTCTGGTGGTTTCTGAGGGAACTCTGCAGAGTTGCCAAAGTTGACAGAGGAAAGGAGCACAGCCTTTTGATGCATCAATGCACTACTGAGGTTCTATGCAATTTAGCTGGCCTTATTTTCAGACTGGCTTTCACCCTTCCTGAGTTCTCTTAAAACCAATACAATTAGCCTTTTACAGCAAAGCAGGTGTTTTCTATGTGTCATTTTGAGAACTCTTGTCATTTTTTTTGTCATCTTAGTATGATGCGATTTTTCATGGACATCAACGCTAAAAACTGTGACAGTAGTGCCCACTCATCACAGGACTAATACCTTCATTCAACTCCTTCAACAATCGTCAACATTTTACAGATGCTATTTGCTACTGAAACAGGCCGTGTATTGTTCTAATTCACGTGTACAACATGCTACTGGGGAAACATTGTTCTCATCATCTGCAGTTACTTTAGAGCACACCAAGACATATCATCCAGAATGGCCAAAATGCATAGTTTTGTTTCTTTAAAGGAAATCTGATGCATAAAGTTGGCCTAACAAAGCAATGAAAACCAAAGGATATATTATGAAAAGTTTGACAAAATCTTCAATCACAAATCTAATTTTCATTTATTTTATCTCAGAGTAGCGATTTTCTGTTTTTATGCGTGGTGCCATTATGAGTTGGCACCACACCAAACCGTCTGTTGACCATTTCCTGTTGTCCTGCGGGGGACCTTTTCCAGACAGTTGCACATCCTGCTTTGACTCTTTAGAAAGTGTCAGAGTGTATATAGAGAGCTGTAGGCATGTGACCTTATACCCCAGAGGCCTTTTCGTCCCTGTCAGTCTTTTGCAACAGTTTGAGATGTCCCACATTTTGCTTTCCAGAAATACTGGATCAGTGTAGAAGCTGATAAATGCATGGGGAAGAGAAATTATCTTTTTATCATCTCTTTCTATTATATGTACAGTTTGCTGGATCAAAGATTAAGTGCTACTTCTATCTTTAAGTTTTACAGAGGCAGAATGTTAAAATGCAGGCCTTTTGTTATTTTCAGCATGTATGTGTGGAGAAAACGAGTTGTGGGTCTTTTTTTACAACATATTTGGAATAGCTGCAATGCTGACTGTGCACTATGTTTTTAATCTTGCATCTATTGTAATCATTAATTAATTGTATTTGTGGCAGGAAATGTATTTTCCACTGTTTTTATTAATTGTGTGTTGACTAAAAATGTTGCCATGTTCTGCTTTAATTAATTTAGCAGATATATTCAGTCTGTTCCTTACTATCAAATAATCCTTAGTCCAAACTTGAAGTTTGAGGAACAGTGTCACTCCATTCACATTTGAGTTGATGTAAAACCAGCCTGATAACAAAGAGCCATTATTTTATTGGTACTGTACTTTGTAGCAACATCAAACACATTATTGATTGGATCGTATGGCTGTAACATTCACAAATACACGTAATAACACGTTACTTCCTCTTTTACGTCACTGAACATCACGCTAACCAGCTGAGCAAAGCGAATGAGTACATCAACATACCACACAGATGAACCCATCCTATAAAGTTATTGTATAAGCCTGGCACATGTGTTAGTGTGCAGACCTTTATATGATTTGGAGAAATGTCTTGTTTTCCAAAGTCAGTCATTATTGCAACCATTAAGTGTGTTTTCTCAAACCTCTTTGTTGAATGTAGGTTGGTCTGAGGCATCCACTAAACTAAGGACCTTACAAGTAAAAACTGGAGCTGTTTCAATCCAGGGATATATGTTGTGCTGTTATCTAATGGAGAAACTGGTATGTTTTATGCTTTACTAAATATAGGTTCATACCTGACCAACTTACAGTATGTGAGCTGGATGTATGTAAATTGGGTTGGATGTGAATGTTTAATATTAAAAGGGTTTTACATGAGTGGTTTTTATCAGTGTGGCACTAGGATTATATGGTTGTGTCAACATACAGATTTACATGTTCACTGGCAAACCTGTTAACTGTTACCTGTCAGCGTCATTATCACCTTCTCATTTCATAAACATGACAGGGAGATAAAAGGTGCAGCAATATTAATGGCCATATTTGGGTAAAACCTAATGAACTGTAACACATACTGGTCTTTGTTTCATTTGCATTGCAGGTACACTCCTATTGATCCATTTTAAATGGTTGATTTAACTTTAATTTAATTGTATTTCTTTTATCCATACAATGTATACATGTGGGTCTGGGGAAGACTGATTCAAAATTATGAATGTACTCAACTGATACTGGGGTAAATTAAATAAAATGGTGTATCAGATATAAATTGAGGCTAATTTCTTTCTTTTACTAACATGTTCTATTATGTTAGTTAAAATTTCTGTTTTTTTGGCATTGTGTAAATTAATATACTTAAAGTAAACCATATATAAAGATTTTACAAAGTTAATGGACAAAATTATAAATGTTAATGGTTTTGTATGGTTCCTGCAGAAAGGCAGTTAAGAGTAATTCTTGAAAATATTATATTTTCAGGGGATTTGTATTGACATTAAAGCTTGTTGTGTGGTGTATGGACATAGCCTAAATTATGTTTAGCTAATTCAAAGGTACACCTGAAGGTCAGTTTATTTGTTATTCAGTTTAGTAACAACTTATGTCATCTGTGGCCACAAAACAACCTTTTGTTATTAGTGAAAGACACTCGAGTTGGATCGTGAGAAATGATCCACTGTTTTTCTGGAGATTAACCCATGCCAGGACTAAAAGTTAGAAAGGGATGCTGCTACCTCAAATGTCCATATTTATTTTAAAAACATTTCTTGAGTACCCCAAATTTCTCAAAGTTAGATGTTAAAGTGTTGGATTAGAGCGTTTTGATAATGTCAAACTTAATAGTTTATAATAATTTAAATTAATTTGTCGTTTTGTGCAAACTGGACCACATTTCTTTTACAACAGTGCAGATCACAGATATAAATCTGACCATTTTACTTGAATTTGGAAACTGTAACCAGAAACACGGGACAGTGTATGAACCACAACTGTGGTAATATTTCAAAAACTTTTTAGTAACAGAGACACTTTTAATAATATTTACACACATATAAACTGTATGAAGCAATTGTAATCAGAGGGTTAACCAGAAGCTGTAATGAACAAAGAGACAAACAGTTTGTGAAAGTTTATCCCTCCATCTCGAGGAACACTACTCTTTTGGCCAACTCAGCATCGCCGTATTTTTCCTGTAGCTGCTGACAAGCGTCAGGATCGCGTGAGAGGAGGAGATTGTCATCAAATTTGTTCCACAATGGTCCGGAAAACAAGGACGGATTCAAGAGCAGATTCAGAGCAGCAGAGAAATCTCCGCTGGTCTTCAGCAGTGCTTTGGTCACACTAGCTAAGTCCTAGAGTTTAAACCATACAGGTCAGAAATTACTTGAAACACAGATGGAGACAAATTAAAAAAGTGCCTTTAGTTAAAGAAATGTACTAAATTACTGTAGTCTGTACATCTGTTAAGAGTTTATTTCTAATACTAACTAAAACATAACAAGTATAGGCTGCTGGCTACTATTCAGAAAAATATGAAAAACACTTATGCATCTACTGCACAGTAGTACTCACCTGGTTTGTCTGGGTCATTAGGTCTCTGATTCGCTGTTTGTCCTCCTCTAGCTGAGCCTGAGTCAGAGAAAGTGCAGCATTGCTGCTCACTACTGGCTGTGCTGCAGCAGCTGTATTTTCACCAACAGGGGACTGAGATTGGACTTCCTGAGATTCCCTGTCAAATATGAACAGGTGGGCCCTGGAGGCTACATGAACAACCTCAGCAATGGCAGGTTTGGCGCAGCTCGTCACCGGGACGTGGCTGCTGCTGGAGCCCCGGGCCTCTAGACCATTTCCCTGGAGGTTGGGTCCAGGTTCAGAGTTTGACCGTTTGGAGGGATCAGCATCTGTGTCTGGAGGTGGCAGGCGGGGATCTGTTGAAGTGGGCTGAACTGTAGCTGTTTCAGCTGGGCGTTGGAGATCTGGAGCTTCATCTTCACCAGACTAGAAGACAAAGCCGTCTGTCTTTAGAACATCTCAACGACGACTTTGCTTTTGTGTTCCTATAAACTGTTGAGCAGACGCTAAGACAGAAAATAGTAACTGGGAACATAGACATTTAGAGACATTGTTTTTAATTAAGTAATAATACATTTACCTATAACATCTATTTTGGGTGATGAATGGATAAGCAAATATGATTAGACTTACATAAATACATAAAAACACTTTAATCTTTTATTATACTCAGGACATTTGTTTTTCCATCCACAGACCATTTCGTCTTTGTGGCACTTAACAGTTTGGTTCTGAGGAACCAACTACCTGATAATTTATGAGCACTCTAAAGCTTAAATCTGTCATTGTGAATTTTTTTATATTTCTGTTGTCCAAGCTTAAGATTAATTGTTGTTTAAGTAATGATGTGAGCTTTCTAAGGAAAACAACACAGCTGTAATCATACCTCACTTTCATCTTCAAACTCTTTGGTAGCCAACTCCAGAATCCCTAATTTCCTCTTTTCCCGTCTCCGCACCAATGAAGTAGATTCCTCACCTGAGAAACATAACAGAGTGTATTTAAATGTACTGTAACTAGTATAAAAACATGACTAAGACAACGACTAACTGTCTGCAGAGGAATCACAAACCTGTTTGTGGTGTTTCAGGGACAGCAGCTTCTTCACACTCTCCTTGTTGACTCTCTGTTATTGCCGCAGCACTCTCCACTCTGGCTTTCTTAGAGGGCTGCGGGTCTATTGTTGAGTCTATTGTTGATTTTGTTTTCTTTAGGGACTCGGGAGATAAGGACAGTTTCTCCACAGAAGTTGAACAGGATCTAAGTTTCTTCCCATAAGGTTCGAGCGATGATGGCTCCTCGAGCTCAAACTGCCTGCAAGATATCTGACGCTGTGGTTGGTCCAGCTTGGGAGAAGCCTTCTGCTTCACTTTTCTCTTTATCTGAGAAGGTGTGTCGGGCGGGGACTGAGGGGGACCCTCTGGCACACATTGGTTTTGTGGAGAGATGACCAACACTGGGTCTGTGCTCTCAGCTGAAATAGGGTGCACATCTGTTTGTAGAGAGTCGGATGTTTCAGCAGCTACAGTTTCTGCTTCAGTCTGTGGGTTCACATTTTCTGTTGTTCTTTCAGCTGACATGGGGGGGGCATATACCTGTGGTGCCACCAATCATGTTCTGCTCAGTCACTTCAAAATAGTTATTAACTCACATAAATATGCATTTGAAGCACCTCTGATTTACAGGTGTGGTAGAAGTCTAGTCACTTATCCTTTAAATGAGCCACACTCCTACAGTATATAAAGCAAAGACTTGTGGTGTTTCTGTGAGGTACTCTCCTACCTGTGTTAGGTCTTTTTCTTCTGAAACTATCTGAAGAGGATCTACTTCTGGTAAATGAGGAGGATGAGGTACAGCCTTCTTTTCAGGGAAGAGCTTCTGAATGTCTGTCTCTTGATTTTCCTCATCCTAGAAACAGAGACATAGATAAAAATGTTTTCTATGTATAAAATATGTGACTAAGTATCTGGAGGTATTCTTAATTTGTAAATAGTATAAAGTATGTAGAAATATATTTATTGTTGCCATTGTAATAGTAAAATAAAGTCGCAGTATGTACAATTGATAATTTCAGCACCATCTTGTGGTTATATAAAGAAATACATGCTCCAAAATCTTTTGTGACATGAGCAGTGAAGTTCATTTAGAATTATAGTCACTATTAGCTTGTGTCTCTAAAGTGACAAAACACCTTGGCTGGTAGGTAATTACCTCAGTCTCATTATCGTCCACCTTGCCATGTTCCTCTGTCATGTTTGCCTCCTCAGCCTCAGAGTGTTTCACAGCCAGTCGTACTCTGTAACGATATTTCATCGACTGCCAGCTGTGGCTGGTCACATGCTGCTTCTCCATCTCTTGCCAAAGTCGGTTTCCTCCAATCTCTGTCTTTTGCTTGCTGACATAACGTAAAATGGCAGCGTCATCTTCAGGGGTGTAGGCGACCCGGCCTATGAATAACGAATGAAATACATTACTGGATTAAAAACAAATAAACACAACTACACGTATTTATAATGTTAAAATGCGTCATATAAACAGTACAAAGGTAGTGGACAGCACACCTCCTGAGACTCCTGGAGAGACATCTTTGCTTTTATTTAGTCTAGCAGAGTGTCTTGGAGCCACTTCAGGATTTAAGCTGTAGTCCTCCAAATTCAGCTGTTCTTCCTTCTCAACACAGTCGTGAATGTACTGAGTGGACACATACCTGAGCAGAGACAGCTGAATGTCATTTTTTAGTTAGTTGCACAATAAAGTCTTCTAAATTAAATAATTTAGCTGGTTACATACAACAGTTTGCTTTGCTATTCTACTACTGATGAGATATAATTTACATGTCCAGATGGAAAAAAACATTTTATTTCTATTTTTATAAATACTATGTAAAACAGTATTTGTATATATTGTGATGCACTAAATGCTTTAATATAATATGATAATAATTATGGCGAGAATTTTTTTTTCTTGTTGAATCATTATTTTAAACTGAATATTTCACAATATAAATGTTTTCTAATATTCTCTGGCACCTACCAGTGAGCGGTGGTTTCAGGAACGGAGTCTATTTCCTCAGGGTTGATCAGCAGGATTGCTCCGGGCTGCTGGACATTACACAGCAACCCTCCTCCTGCTGTGATGAGCGGCTGGAGCTTGCGCTTGACAGGACCCGGGCGCAGAAAAAAAGACATGGGTTCACCATCGATGGTCATAAAAAGCACTGGCGAGATGTTTGATTTGAAGACATCCTGCTTTTTGGACCGCGTGGTCAACATATTCCACCTGTTAAAGATAAATGTACAAACCATTGAACATGTCTGGCATCAAGACTGTAAAAAGAGTTTCTTTATCTTTGTGTAATATTATGATCTGAGTCATATAAGTTACGACCATAGTTTACTTTTGTTTATTTGACAGAACAATTAACTGATTAGTAATATAATTAGCTTCATTCTTTTAATTATTTGCCAGTTTATTAGCTACATTTTGCTAAAGGCAATACGGTAGTAATTCATTATTCTACATTCACAAAGACCATAACGCAACAGAAGAGTAAAAAAGCTACATACAACAGATTGAAGTTCATATTATTGGCCATAAAACGCTAAAGGACTCATTTAAACCATGTTTTTTCGTTTCTCACAGAAAAAACCTGGAGGAAGTTACGTCTAACAGTCTGGTTAGCGTATGAAGCGTCAACGCTGTCCGAATAATGGCGCTTTTGTGGAGGTGGTTGGTTATGATATGATTGCGTTTTTACGTTTATTAATATTAGATTTTAAAAATTGAACTAAACAAAAAAAGCAGTTTACTGACCTCCTGTGTGAGCTTCCCGCCCGCAAACGTGCAAAACAATTCCTACTTCCGGTTAGTTCTTCTTCGTCGAATTAGATCCACTTCGTGTTGCATTAGCACCCTCTCTGTTTGTATTTACAATAATACATGGAAATATGAATTTATCTTATTTACTATATTCAAGTGAGCTGATCTCTTTTTGTTTGTATGTTTATTTATGTATGTAACATGTTTGGGCCTCTGCACACATCCCAGTGGGTCCTGTTAAATACATTTAAGAGGACTTGAGAGTTATTTATTAAAAAATAAATGTATGAACCAATCATTTGCAATTATAACCATGCTTATAGTGATACAGTACCACAAAATATATTTTGCAGAAAAAATTCTTTGAATTGAATTTGAAGCCTTTGCTTAGAGAGTGTAGTGTTGTGACTGTATAGAGCTCAGACTTGCAGTGAACTTCTTGTTTTGAAAAACACGGCACAGGTCCAAACTAATTCCTGCACAACCCAACTACGTTTTCAGAATAGAGCCCACACTGTTAAGTGAGCAAAAATAAAAGTTGAGTCATTGTTGTGTGGACAGTATAAATAATACAGGAGATCAGGACCACACACAGTCAGAAGGCTGGTGGTCTTATTTTCATAAACCAACACCCTTCAACCTAAACAACTTAGCCAAGCTATGAAGTTGCTTAATCAGAGTCAAAATGTACATGTTGAATCCAACACTGACAGTCCAGTGGGAGATATCACTTCTGACCAGTCCCTGAGGTAGGTGCTGCACTGATTTCAGCACCTCATTATGAAAAACATGGCAGTTATATAAGGTTAAATAATGCATTCAACCAGAGGGTCAGATGTGTTTTTCATTAAGTTACTGCTGAAAAAGTTTCGGGATAGAGATTGATTACTTACACAAACAATACTGCAAAAATAAATTCAATTATTTTTTAGTTTACAGGTATGGAATTTCATTAACTGTAAACAATAGTAAGATTAACTAGAAAGTTCCTGGGGAAACTTTGAAGGTGCCTGCCACCTTGCGCTGTTGAACCTTAGACCCATCTCTCGACCAGAGAGCAGGATTTACTGAGTATTGACAAAGATAAAAGTTGACAAAGTCAAAAAGTTGACAACTGTAAAGAG
>JAUMHF010000021.1:13670615-13683363 GCA_032359275.1 Microctenopoma steveboyesi
AGGAAGGGCGATGAAAATACTCCTCCAACTGCCATTTTTTGACCGAAAAACACTGAAATACAAATTATTTAAAAAGTTGTATGGGAGTCTCCCATTCTTTTTATATGGCAGGCATAATAAATCTATAAAGAGACCAGTTTAGAGGTGGAGAACAATAGGTGCCTCCATTAAAATGAATAGGAGGCAGTGCATGGCCATTCTTTTTATATGGCAGGCACCTAATTACAGATAAACAAATACAAGACAAAGGGTTGTACAAATGTACATGATAAGATAACTTACATAAAGTTATTCTCAGATCATATTGAGAAAAAGAGATCCATTGTACTTTATTGTTGTTTTTTGTTTAGATTTAATCCTCTGCTGATTCCACTTCCTATAATTTGCTAATGTTTTATTCACTGTATTCGTCTCAGTTTTTTGTCCAGAAAGATGTATGTGTATGTAAAATAATTATCTTTCTGAACCAACCTTAAAATGGAAATATGCACAGGTACAAGTATGATGTGTCACATCAGAAATCTAGGTGAATAAATATGTGCAGGTTTATAACTTCCCCCACACATAAAATGAGCCTGAACATTGTGGCGAAGCAGGAGACATCATGTTGTGAGTCTACAAACATTTACTTATTTAAAGATCCTGAACTGTTTAATAAGAAGCTTGCTGTGCTTTTAGGAGGGCACACAGTTTATTATTAAAAGCAGAGTCATTTTAAATATCTTAAATGATATGTGGGGGCAACTTTGAAAATTCAAACCTAATTGACACTTTCATCTTTATTTTTGCTGCTTCGTGAAAAACAGATTTAACTTTTACTTGTTGTTTAATCTGGTAAACCAGGAGGCCATGGGAAGGAATTGGGCTGTTCTGTTTACTGTATCACCTCGCTGACCTTGCCTCTTTGTCCTGACAGCTACATTATTGTTGTTGGCCTCTATTGTTCCTCTCCCTCTTCAGCTCAACCAGCTGAAACAATACAACATCCATGGAGGTGCTGTGACTTCTCCAAATCAATGCATGTGTGTGGACAGTCTGTAATCATTAGACAGATGTGAAGATATTCACTTCTGCAAGCTGATTAATAGCCACTGTCTCCCCACGCATCTGCCCTGAAATACTCTACTTATTCTTGGGCTGTCGTCACACAGAAGGAATGAGCTGCTGTGTTAAAAAGTGTATTTTTTCCGTCTGAAATCAGCAGCTGCAGTGAGGATGTGTGGTCTGGTCACCACTGCTTAGTTCAGTTTGATTTGATCTGGCTTTGGTTGAGTACAATCCCCCTGCTGGGAAGCTCAGTACTTGTTTGCAGCCTGCAGAGGGAGATCTGACACTGCTTAACTCAACACTAAGGCTGTCAATAACACAATATGTCTAATATTAATCACTACAGTGACAAAGAGTGGATTAAGTCTTACTATTGCTGTTACAAAAACAAATTCATTAAACTGAAGACAGCAGTCATGTCATAATCCTCCCTGCGGATATGCTGTTTGGGTAAAAATCAGCAATGCTACAGGATAAAAGGGCTCCAGTCACCCTGATCCACTGTAAAGTCTCAATGATGATAAACATACTAACCTACGTGCGAGGGAAAAGGTGCAGCTCTGTATCATCTGAATCAGGAATTAGTGTAAGTTAGTGTGTCCACTTGCATGTGATCAGATCAGGTCATGTGAGTTAAATGACAGAAGAGCTGAAACCAGACCACTGTGCATCACACTGTAGTACCTTTCCAATCAGGTTAGAATTAACAGTATTGACGAGAAATTGAATGAATGAGTGATTCAGTAAAGAAAACTCCACCTGACAAAGGAAAAGTGATATGGGATTAAAGTACATCAATTAAAGTTGCACAATTTCTGAAAAACAAGCTCATGCTGGCATTTGAAACCACCGGAGCATTTCTACATTGTTGCAACAGAATAGTTTGCATCACATACATTCAAATCAAGATCACTGGACGTTGGGTAACGGACTAGCCAACTAACTAGCTTTTGCATTGCATTGGTGTCAGCCTCAGAGAAACCTTTTTTCTGGTCTTACCGGTGCCTGGCCTGGGAAAGTACACTCGCTAGGAGCAACAATCAGCACAGATACATGTGAGATAATGACACGCCACATGAAAACGACAACACTCCTTCATTGTGAGATAGAAAGGCATCAGTCATTCTCATTAGTTGGTAAAAGTGGGGCTAATTTTAAAGACACCAATGCCACTCTCGCATCTGCTTCTTCACTCTTTCATAGTTCTTTCTCCATGTGTCTAGGGCAGCTGTTGGGGGCCAAGACTGTTAGCATAGCTTAGCATAAATATAAAAAACAGAGGCTCCTCCTTATCAGTGAAGTTCACTTATCAACATTTTTAGCCCATGCAAAAACTAAAAGGTACTGCACTGATGTAGCTAACTGACATTTTTCCCACTATAAAAGGAAAGGTGTATTCTCGAGGTGTGTCTGTACAGCAAATGTGAATAAATACTCAGAGAAAAATGTCATTTCACTTCATAGGAAATGTTGTACAATAGCATTGCCCTAGGGTGAGTCATAGTAAATGACAAAACATCTGCAACCAGGTCTTATTTCATTATAACGCAACACCTTTTAATTAAAAGTGCTAAAAAGACAGCGAGTGACAGAGAGCTGGAAAAAAGCTTTGTCAGCTTGAAAAAAATCCACCTGACAAAGGTAAAGTGATGTAAGGTTTAGACATTTAAATGACTCAATGTAAAAAAACAAGCTCACGACGTTTCCAATCACAAGAATATTTCCACGTTATTGCAACAGATTGTTTTTCACATACACTCCAATTAAGATTACTCATTGGTTAATTGTTATGCAATTGGAAAGCCATGCAAACAAACTGTCATCTAATTTTTACCTCTTCACTGCCCCCTTCTACTTTTCAGTGGAAGCAACAAATGTTTCATTCACTGTGTCTGTGCTGATTGAGATTAAGCATTAAAAGAAGCGAACAAGATACACAAAAAACAAATAAACCTTTGTGTAAATTCTTACACAAGGTACTATAGGTACAGGTTCTATTCATGAATAACAAAGTGTATTATGTGACATAACCACATTACAACAATATGTAAATATATATACAACATATAGGAACTGCTTACATTACTGAATTTATTTTTAAGATAAGATAAATGCATGACTCTCACACTGTTTCATGATCTTGTTAGACTCAACAATTCATGATAGTAGGAAGAAAATCGAGAAAATATATAAAAATAATTTCAAAATCATTCATTAAATAAAATAAAAAAATAAGTACAGACACAACCAAACATTATTAGGTTGTAGGCCTGAAATAAATGTTTAGTAATAGAAATATCTTTATTTTCTTTTTCTTTTCCTGGGCTGAACTTAATGTTTTTTAAGTGCTCATTAGACCATAAAATGTCTTAATATAAATTCCTGCCGTGTTTTTTATACAAACAGCAGATTAAACGGAATTTCTTCTGATAGAGAGTATTTTGCGTTCCAGTGGCAGGTGTATCACTTCAGGCTCGTACAAAGACACACAAAAATACATATATCAGGTGTCACATTCTCTGGTGGGAGTAGAATTCCTTTCAGATACTAAAACAAAAGAGGATAAAAAATTGAGCTGCTGTTTCTTGAGGAACTCAAACAAAAACCCAACTTCCGCTATCTCTGGACTTGGCTCAGTGTAGATAGACGACAGCAGAAATATACTTTCTGAATATTACTTGGCAGATTAGCTCAGGAATCTTGGCAAGGTTTGGTCATCAGAGACTGGTCGTAACAAAGTGAGGATATGCTGATTCAGCATAAAGAACACGTTTAATTACCATCATCATCAACCATCCAAAGAGGACCATCCGGCCCCAAGCCAGAAACCCCCTACCATCATCTGCCAATTCAAAGGCCTATTTTTAGGGGCCTACTTTCTCACGTCCCCCCCAGCTATTCTCTCAGCACTTATGCCTGGTTTCTCATTCTTTCCGTCTTTTCTCCATGTCACCATTCACAGCCTTTTTTATTATTGATCAGATCATTTCGTTTCCATATTCTTAGGTATAGCCAAAGAAGAAAATGGAAGAATATTCAAGTAAATGTAGCAATCTCTTTGTTACTGTATCAAAATCTCTCCAAGTGAAATATTTTTGGAGGAGGCCCCTAACACACAGAGACATACAGTATATGCAACCACAACAGAAAAACCAGCAGTCTGAAATAATCCATGCACAATAAAATACAACATAATATCCTGCACAAAAGTAGAAATGAATGCCTAATAACAGTATGTATACAATAAAAATCTATAAAATTAACAAAGTATCATCAGAAATCACAGCTGTTTCCAGGCTCCAGCATTCCTGTGACCCTAAAACCCTACGCAGTTACTGTATAATGAAATCCCAACAAACCCCCCTTGAGAAAGCTGAGAAAGAGGAAAATCCCTTTTAACAAAAGAAACCTTGAGCGGAACCAGGCTGAGGGTGGGTGGCCATCGGCTTCAACCGACTGGGGTGAGTGGAAAGTGGGGAGAGGAAGAGAACAGCAACAACAAAAACATTTGGCAGGCTGGTGGGTTCAGAAGCTCGATTTAGAAAGCAGTGGCATCAGTGTTATTGCGTCAAGTCATCACGCCTGGAACAGAACACAATTTCCCCGGTACAAACACACTACAAGTCAACGTTGTTGTTGACACACCGATCGGCACCTCAGGACAGATAAAAGGGTAATGGGTCAATTTAGTTGTATTAAAACAATAGATCCAGAAAGACCTGGAGGTAGAGGAAGAGGATACAGAAATGGAGATGGATAATGCGAGGGGTTTTTCCCCACAGCCTGGCTAGCGCTACTGTGCCTGTGATGTTGATGAGAATCTCTGCCCTGACCCAGAGCAGAGGCAGAAAAATCTTTTAGTTAACCTATTTTGACCCAGATAGAGTATTTGCAACTCTATTAGGAGTAAACCAGCTCTAACAGCAGAGTTAACAGTCAGTGTAAAGGTTTAACTCCACGCAGTGTTGATCAGGACCAGTCTGCAGGTGTGCGCGGTCTCAGAGCGAACATGTCGTTGCTAATTTCGACATTGAATTGAGTAGAATTAACACTAAAAAGTTAACACTGACCATAGAGTCAATTTTACTCTAATTCCGAGTGGGACCAAATGTTATCTGTACGGAGGTAAAATCAACTCTCTAAGTGTAGATTTTTTACTGTGCATGTATGGGGTGACTGTGACTTAGGAGGTAGAACATGTTGTCTGTTAACTACGAGCTTGGTGGTTTTGATAACGAGATAATAATATTGAATCTTTCAGTGTTTTCTGTCAGTACATGGGGTCTTTTATGTAAAGTCCAGCAAGTCCAGAGGTCTTTGCGCTCCCCACTCTGCTACACTCTGCCGCGCTCTGCACAGCACTAAGTGTGCACAACTTTCTGCATCCCAGTGTGATGCGTAACCCATTGAGCTACCAGGCTGCTATTTTAGTTGTCACAGGTTATCTGATTATTATGTTGACAATAATACGTAAAATCATGGTAGTTATTATAATTTTAGGTAGTTATTAAATATTAGATAATAGCTTGATATAACCAATGGCTATATCTAGGTCTAGCGCCACACTATCTCAGCTCTTCTAACTGTCCTGGTAACTGATTACCTGGATCAGGTGTGTTCAGGCAATCAGTCAAGCTATAAGTGAAGGGATGACTGCAGAACACGTCGAGCTGTCTTGCTGCAGGACCAGGATAACCTATTCCCGATCTAGGTAATAGAATGTAAAAAACACCTGGAAACCTCTGTTCCTACTAGGATATGGTTGCAGGATTATAGGAAATATAAATAAATATTTTTGGGGGATAGGAAGCTTAGGCACATGCAGCACAGTTTCTTGCAGATCAATCTGGAAAAATAAAAAATAAACTCATATAAAAATACTAAGATATTATTTTAAGACGTAATAATAATAAGTATATTGTGAGTGTATATTCTTTAAGTATGACTAGAATGTACAATTTACTGAGACATAATTATAACAGGCACACTTTTTATTGTTTAAATGTGTGAAAAGACACTGAGAAAACTGAGCCTTTTCTCGCTGTGAGTCAGGGCGGTGACAATCAGGTTTGACCAGTTTACAGCAAACACTCACAGACTTTATCTTCGCAGTGTGCTTGTAAATGGTTTCTGCTAAAAATAATCCATAAAACATATTTCTAAATATCATAGCTTAGCAAGATACAAGACTAGTCTGTGATCAAGTTAGAAATTTACAGGGACACTGCATTTCTTTTGCAAAGGCAGGACGCAGAAAATGTGATATTTGTCAGAGTTTCACTACTGAAGTGTTTGCGAATGCTCCACACGCAATGGGAAACCACAACATCAAGATCCAGGTATCTAAAATATGCTGTATTAAAAAAACAAACAAACCAAACTAACGAAAACATTGTTTTTATTTCTGAAGGCTCTGATCTCATATTCGTTCAACTTATCCTATAGATAGAATATATTTTCACAGCTAATGTTATACAGGTGCGGTATCATTTATGTACACTAAAAGTTGCTAATGTGGTCCAGTGGTTTCTAAACAATCAGATCTAATCAAATTCATGGTGGTTTTTCTCAAATTGGAAAGAAATCTGTCTACTCATAGTGAGGAAGACAACTTGATGGTTTAGTGCATGACTTTTAACTTTGCCAGGAGTCAAACAAGAGGGAAAGCTCTGTGTACACTAACCTGTGTCGCATGTTAAGGTGACCTGATGTCTCATTGGGCAAGTGTGATGTCCTAAGTTCAACTCTCACTCTGACCTTGTTGTTTTGCACGCTACAGCCACGCTATACAAGTTTTTCTCTTATGTGTCCCTTCATTGTTGATTGATTGTTTAAAAAATGAAAGGATAAAAGGTCATCCTCAATATACGTGTGCACAATATATACTGTATACTGAATTAAGTAATATAAGCAACTCCCTGCTTGCAGATCAAATGTTTCCAGTCTGTACAGTTCAGCAGAGTTCAGATGTTGCAATCATTTCAAGAGGGTGTGTGTGTGTGTTTTGTAAGAGACGCTAAAGACAGCTGATGTAATGGCTGCAAAACAGATTTCCATGAGTTTGTGTGACTGGAATACTTTCAAGGAAGACACTGTGTGGAAATGTTTTTTGGTGGTACACGTGTAAATGCACTCAAATGACTTCAAGCGAGAGACAGATGTCAAATAAAAAGTTAGAAAATACTTTATTTACAACAGATTGCTACTTTTTCTCACATTGATCCTAGTTTTTGTCTTTGGATCCCTTTCAGCCAAAAAAAACATCTCATTGGTCAGACATAGTAGACACTTAGATACATCCATACAACAAATAATACATGTAAATATATATTACACATTGCATATGTATAATATATGTTTTGACATGACATTCAAAGGAATAGATCAACTCTTAAAGGCACAATATGGTGTCTGCTTATTTTCCAACACAGAGCTGACATGATATTCACATGCCTTATGTTGGCTTTCTCACAGTTTCTGCAGGTGAACAAGACAAAAATATGTTACAGTCAATAATCTGATTGATCTTTGGATAAAGCTGATAGAAATGAGATAGCACCTACACCCTGATGCCAAAACAAAAAATGTCTGCATTGTTTTGTTTGTGTGTGTGTGTGTGTGTGAGCACGAGCATTTATGCATTTGTGCGTGTTCACAGAGGTATTAAAGCATGTACACACTGCTGCTGCCAATGGTGGTTGTAACACAACATGTAAATAAGCTGCACACAAACAACACATACTGTACAGTGCGACATAAGGTGTAATATATTCACAGTGATACATTTCCCCTTAAGGCACTAGAAGCAGGCTGCATTGAACATTCTGAGTTTGATGCTTGCGTTTGACAATAAAAAAAGTCCCCACTCCTATAGTTAGTCATAGACACTCCCCCTGATTGGTTAAAGAGGTGGTAGTTTCATATTTAAGTTGGCAATCCGACTCAAAACAAAATCTCCAGGGTCAGCAGTGGCTAAATGACTGTGCACCACAAGGTATTCACAAGCTGCTGTCTAGACAAGATTCTTTCTTTCCTGGATATATATCTTTTCCTGTTCTTCCTCATCTCTTTCTCAGTTTCAGTCAGACAGTCAGTCAGTCATCTGGCTTGGCACCTCCCTTTTCTCAACACGTCCTAAATTTTCAAATAATAGTTTTATTTTCCCTTTTATGAATTTTTCTTGCCATTTGCTACTTGTCCGTTTCTTCTGTTGCGTTCTAATACAGGTCCTTCATGATCTCCTGCAGCAGTGGGTGTAAGCACATGTCCACCTCTGTCTTCTTCAGCAGCTGGATGAGGTGGACGTGGTCAGTGACAATCTGACGTAAATCAGTCATTTTCTGGAGCAGTTTAGCAAACAGCTGCACAGACTCTGGGTGATTTAGCTTAAGCTGAAGCTCCAGCGAGTGAAGCACTGTCTCCTGAAGCTGCTCGATGGGCTTCACATTCAGGAGGCCTGGTCGATCTGTGGGGGTTACAGAGACATTGAAACCGTGAGAAGACAGGAACATGAGAGAGAGCTACAGGTCAAACATGTAGATAGATGTGGCATGGTTTGCATGTTCACCGTGAAGTAAAGTGAATTAAAATAAACTCTGTTTAGGTGAACATTGCTGTAGATCCAGTCTGTCACATCATTGAAGTTCACGATTAAAACTGTGAAGTTCATGATTCACTTGCTGAAAATGATGTTGTATTGGAAGAAACTTTAACATTTTGACATATTAAGAAGAATTAGTAGTTAGCATTCATTTTTATGCAGGTGTAAGAAAACATTTTCAAACTGTGGTCTAGTGGATTTTTGGATAGAGGTAAAGTGGGTAATGGGACATGGCTGTGCATCAAGCTAAGGCTTCATTCACTGGAAATACATTTTCTATAGACCTCTTATATAATCTCACTATGCCTCACTACTAGACCAAGTGACATCACAGTATAGCTCCAGTATTTATAAGACTCAACTTCCGAGGTGTATAAAGTCAACAAGCTCAATACTCAAGGAAAAGTACAAGTACATCCCCAGACAAAAACTACATAACTGTAGGCATCCGGGAGAGATTTATTTAACAAATTTCCAGAGTTTGCAGAGAATTTGAGGAACATAAATAGACATGGGTAAAAGTGGAGTTGATTTTAAACCATTGTCTATGTGACAGGATGTAAATCCATAAATGATACATCAATGTTTAATAATGTACTATAATGTTAGCTTTCATCTGTCGTGTAGTGGATTAGAAGTAAAAGTAACATAAAAAAGGACTAAAATGGAAAGTACAAGTACCTTAAACTTGTACAGCACTTTAGTAACTGTACTTAGTTACTGCTTATCTTAATTTCAAGCCACAATCTTAGTAATTTAAGTTAATAACTGACTTAAATGTGTGATGTTAATCACCAGGTTCAAGGTCAGCCTTTTATGAAGGAGTCACATGCAAACCTGTAACATTAGAAGTGATCTGGAGGTGTTAAGGAAAAACAAAGCAAGGTCAAATGTATCTACAGAATTACACAGCTGATATTAGATTGTTTGTTTCCAAAGAATTTACTATTAAGTCAATTTATTAGGATTATTATGATTCCTCCTAATACTAGTTTTAGTAATATAAATCAATTAAGTTAATGATTTATTTATTTCGATTTTTCAACAAAACCCCATGGTGAATTCTTTATTCTAGTTGCCGTTTAGTGTTTCCGTTTGAAACTGGACTCCAAGGTGTCCTGCATACCACTTGTGTTTAATATAATAACAATTGATACTTTATTGATCCCCTTGCTCCGTGAGGCACCAGAAGAAATCGAACCGCTCACGCCAACTTTTTTTAAAGCTCATTATAGCTGCCTCTTCCATGAGACATATAGTTGGACAATGTCAATGTGCCTGTACGTCGGCTGAACTGATGAACCAGAGAATGGGATGGAGATGAGGTAGTGCTCTCATCAAACTTCCACCCTGTCTTGCACTGAGACGTTTTTAAATGAGGAATCTGCGTTGTGTGTCGAGAGTTTGGAGAGTGACCAGAGGAAAATGAATCTAGAGGAAATGAAGCTGTTGGTAGGAAACGCTGATAATCACCTTGATGAGCTACAGCCAATCTCAGTTTTACAGGAAGAAACACTTTATAGAATAATCACTCGTTTAACCTTAAGGAAACCAGCAACTAAAAATCACGTTTGGCCTCATTCAGTGCATCCTGGTTTTTATGTAAACACATTCTGTCATTTCTATCAGTGGGCATCTGTGCCCAACCTGCCTTTTTAAGTCATTAAATTCACACCATCCCAGTCACCACATGCTCATTTGAAAGATGCAGTACCCATTGCACATCCTTAGTAGATTGGGAAGAAATAAGGCCCCACGTGTAAATGCAGTGAGTTAACAACTTCATACTTACATATTGTTACACACATGTTTTGTACTGATATGACATTTTTTTACAAATTTATACCCCTTTGCACTTTTCGCAGATAAAGAAATTACATAAATTATAAATATGGTTTTATATTAAGGGGTAGATGAGAAGAATGATATTTTTGCAGCATTTGATCCTTAGGACATCATTATATATCAATAGCTCTAAGCAGTGATCTTTTAGGGATTCACGCCATGTCATATAAAATAGTTAAAATCAGTCCCCTTTTACTTATGTCTGTTTTTCGTTCCACTAACAACTTATTTATGATATCAAAAGAATCAGATATATTATATTGTTTAAAATACACTGTTTTCATAGTTGAGTAGTTTTACATTAGTAGAAAAATGAAACTTCTTTGCTTGTAATGAAGTACTTTAAGTTGTGTTTTGAATTTTGGTACTTTACACACCTCTGGTTACGAGTATCTATGTCTTACTATGGACAATTTGCATATCACTAATAACATGGCCCATTGGTAGTCAGTGGTACTAGCTTCTGTAATTAGGACATAAGGTCCTTTTTCTGATGTTGGGGAAACCTGCATTCAGTTGACACTGAGAAGGAGTCTTGGATAAGTCTCGAAATATTTCTCCTACTTAAAACCTTGGTCCAAATGAACAGAATCAAACTTCTGTGATTTCCTTACCTGGATTATTAAGCATGCATCGAGATATTGGAGTATCTATGACATTTAAAACTCACCCCCACTGAGGATAATGACAGCCAGAAACAGCGCCATGTCACTGTCATCCAGCTCCAGCGTGTTGAACTTGACAGCGAACTCAAACTTTGGTTCCATCATTTGACAGAAAGGTTTCCTGAGACTCTTTAGGAACTCCCGTGTCATGAAGATCTGTCCGTAGGAGATCAGTGTCCCATCTTTGTTCATCAATGGCGCCATCATGATGATCAAGACTTCTATCACACCGTATTTCAGTAAAGTTACCTGGGAAACAGTTGAGGTGAAGAGCGGGTATTTAAACTTCAGGGTAACAGCTCATTTGTTTCGCAGTCATAAAACATGAACATGAACAATCACCTAAGACACCTGTGTATCTCACCTGATCATTTAGATCCAGATCAACAAATCCAGGGATGCTCTTGGCGAACTCGGTCACTTCTCTCACACCTTCAGCAGAGCGTGACTGACAGCTGTGAAAGAATCGTAGCTCCACTGTGTCTGCTGATGCCTCTCTGCTGATACTTGTCATTCCCAAAACACCACACTCCGGCCCCATGTGAACTCCTGTGAACCCTGAAAATGAATGGGATTCATTTTCAGTTAAATAAACTTTTCAATTCTGTTGTACCTACAGACAAAAAAAACTGGACAAAACCCAGCGATGTGTTCAGAACCAGCAACCAGAGTTTTTTAAGGTCATACACGAGGAAGGAACTACTTTTTTTAAATAATTGCTTGATTTAAGAAAAGTTAAAGTTTGAATACACTTAAATATATATATATATATATATATATATAAACAGTAAAACATAAAATGGACATCAGAAGCTAAATTATTGTTTGTGATATCCATAAATTTAGCTTTTACTTTCCAGACCTTGATCAGGACAGGAAACAATACAACAGACTTGATATTATGATTTCCACATGATGACAAAGAGTATTACTTCATACAGACCTCCATGTCCAGCTGAAAGGATGGAGGGCTGCTGCTGGCGCTCCTGGAGGGGTATCTGCCTACAATTAATAAATTGCTCTCCTTCCATTAGAGACTTCATGTCGTGTATGACAAAGGGCTGGACACAGGAGGAGGAGGAAGTTGTAGGAATTAGAAAGGGCAGGTAGAGAGGGGTGGGAAAAAACAAAAAAAAAGATATATTGAGTTTCAGTTCATTGAGTAAGTCGTCTGAGGACACATGGATTACAGATCAAAACATATATACTGTCTACCCATCTATCAATTGTGGTCATGGATAATTTATCAGAATGGCAAAAACACTGCATATCTCATATGTCTGGTGGGCAAAGTAAACAAATCTTTGCTGCAAGTTGAGGCAGACAAAAAAAGCCATTTCTAGGTAAATGAAGCTTAACTAAGTCAAGCTTGCTGTTCAGTGAAACACTGACAAAGGCATGCACTGGCCTGAAAGATGAATAGCACTATTCATAAATCTTCCTTGTTCACTGTGGAATAATGAACGAATATGTGTTCAACAGTAAATTACAGCACAGTGCTTTAAGATTATTGAGAGAGTCAGCACCTCTAAATCCGAGACCATGGTTCTCAGCCGGAAAAGGGTGGATTGTTCTCTCCGGGTTGGGGACA
>JAUMHF010000021.1:13683463-13706006 GCA_032359275.1 Microctenopoma steveboyesi
GATCTACGTTCCTACCCTCACCTATGGTCACGAGCTCTGGGTAGTGACCGAAAGAACGAGATCGCGGATACAAGCGGAAGATAATGGATGGATGGATGGATGGATATATGTTTATCAGTAAATTACAGCACCGTGCTTTAAGATTATTTTCAATCATATATTTATTTACGTGAGCGAACTACACAGATACTATTTTAGATACTTTAAGGAAATAAGGCGAGAAGGGCAATAAGCATAGTGGAATATTATTGACCTTTCATTTCATCCATGCTTAGATTTGTGGCTGTAACAAGGCCAAAACTATTTCCCAGTGGGATCAATATAGTTTTTTAAATCTTGGATTTAATCTTAAATCTTATAAATAGGAAATCAATTGTTCCATAAAGTGCAATCAGGTAGTTTTCTGATACAAATGTATTTGATTTGACCTTAGTCTTGACTTGTCAAAGTGAATCCCACAGATACGTCATAGTTATAACCTTTTACAAACTGCAAATATCAGTAATTACCAAGCATAACGTTTGTAAAAGTTGTCTTCTTCGTTCACCTTTGATGCTGTATGTGGTGTGTTGATGCGTTACAATCACTGGTTTCCAAGTTGTTTCTCTAAAACAAAGATGTGTGCCATTTGGCTGCTATTATTGTGATGAACAGTCAAAACAAGTGGACAGGGCCGTTGAAGACACTTCAAGAGCAAAATTAAAGTCCTGTGACTTAAAGGACAAGGCCAACTAATAGTACATATTTACTATTATTCTAATTACAAAAAGTTTAGTATTTTTTCAGAGGTTAAGAACAGCCATCACTTTCCACTTCAGAGGCTGTACTACTTTCTCCTGCAGCTACCTTTTATAAAATATTAAGGTATTATCAGCAGTCTGATGTGCAAAACACAAGTACAACAGCTTTCCAAAATGCAAATGTGTAATTTGGACAAAATAAAATAAAGAAAAGTTTAATTAATAGATTATTAATACAAATTGATCCATAAAACAATTCTCATACAATCAAACAAGATCACATTTTTTGTTAGTAAGTAAGTAAGTATTCTTAATCATTAACATTTCTTCACATAATTTAACGATGATGACTCATCCCAACAAATACTGTGGCGTTTATAATCTGCCACTGGTTTTTAATTTAATGTGGAATTCTGATTATGTCTCTTTTGCATAATTAAAACATCAAGTAAAATAGTTTTTATCTCACATTTTCATTCATTCTGGCGACATGTTTTCCTACAGTCCACTCACATAGACTCTAAAAGACTAAATGTTGTCATAATTTAGTTTAAGCCATTACTGTGTATCAGACTGCTGAGAAGTCATCATAGCTTGACCACTGGAATCTGAGATATAACGGATATAGAAACCAGTCAACCCATTTTCCCTGTTAAACTATATGGCGAAAAAGCTGACGGCTCAGAGCAACTGGTCCTGCAGCTCAGATCAGATCAAAGTACAGTATGAAGATGTTGATGACATGGTTTACATCTGCCTGGAATGTAAAGGTAGCTGAAGCTAAATGTTCAATGCAAATACTGTAAGTGTTCATAGGAATGCAGTCGCCATACTACATCAGCTGCTAACTGTGAATGTCAGTACATACATTCATCTAACATTAAAGCTACATTTTCTGTGAATCGGTGAGATTGATTGATCGACTGATTCACACATTGATTAACTGCACTTACTCTTTGAAAGTGAAACATTTTCTGTATAAACTTCAGTAAATCTAGCAGAATGCAAAATCAGTACAAAAGAGAGGTGCTTACTTCAGATTTTACACTAAAAACGCTATATTTTTATAGAATTGCCCTTCGAGTGTGCATGTAATAAACTCAAGTACTGCAAAGGTACTGCATTGTACTACACTAGAAAGTTTAGGTTTTGGGTTATGCTGACAAAATTCAGGCCTGGTACCATAATACACACAGATAAATAAAAGTGAATTAGAATTTAGGCAGTGCTACTTACTGCGTTGTCTCCAGTCTTCCCAGAAAGAATGGCCCTGGCCTTGGCCTTGGTGAGGGGGAAGTACTTCAGATAGGATTCGTACAGATGCCGAGCCAGGGCCCTCAGATCGGCTGCCTCCGGGTGCATGTGTTCCATGTCAGATGAGAACTCCGCCAGCAGTTTTTCCTTCTCTGCCTGAGGCATACGGCCAAAACGAATTGCTGGAAAAAAAACCCAGATACATAAGCACATATATAGAAAAATATATACACACAAAACTACAAATATTGACACAGATTCGTACACACATGAAAACAAGCATAAACTTACACATGCAAATTGGACATGCAAATAAAAAACAAAGTCTATAGTCAATTTACTCTAAATCTGCCTTTTTTTTTCTTGTAAAAAAACACCTCTAATAGTTCACATCATATTTATTGCTTAACATAAAAAATAAGCTTTGGTTTGTACCAAAACTACACTAAAACTCAATACCCAGGAAAAATACCCAATGTACTGAACGTTCAAACTTACCATATTTTTCCATTAGTTCAACTAGCAGAAAAAGGTACAATGTTTTGGTATCAGTTTTCAAAAAAACACACATGGAATAAAAACACATCCTTCCTCTTAACCCTCACTGTCCAAATTGATTAAAAAAGCTGTGAAACCCCAAATTATATTTTATACTAGAATAAAACAAACAAATGATAAAAGTTAAAATAAATGTTTGTATATTTTTTAAAGCAAACTGCATAACCCTAAAACATTTCATACGCCTCCTAACCCAACAGGGTTAAGAAACAATTACAAAAACAAGTACAATTGGTGCTGGTGTGCGAGTTTCTATAGTGACTTTCTTGCTTTCTGTAACTTCTACTATGTTTAATATTTTCTTTAGCACATATTCAGTTTTCGGACAGTGATTGTTAAATTACATCCATGAAATAATTCACAATCTAGGACAACTGAATACAGAAGGAAAAGTTGAAGAATAAACGATAAATCAGTCCAGACAGCTGAAATGTTTCTTTTAAATGTTGCTCAATAATACATTAGGGATTCACTTTACTTTGCTAATCATTTCATAATCCGAGCCTTTAGTAACAACCCTTTCAGCTGCCCAAATGTCAAGACATTAAGCATCATGATAGGGAACAACACATTACACATGTTTCTCATGTGATTTTATGAGGCGTACCTTGTGGAGCAATTATAAAATTATTGTTTCATAATGTGTTGGTGTTTTGGTTAGTGTTTTTTTTAAATCCAACATATTTGTTCATGGATGTGATTTTGTATGCTTCCATTCAAGCCTTTGCTCTGCAGTGTGCATGTGATTGTGTAATACTGATCATGCAACTTATGCAAAATAACACGAACTAAAGTGGCTTTACCACCAACTGGGCAAAAAGCCTAAAGCAGTGACAAAGCAAGTTGTAGAAATCAGTTGAGTGCAGTGTACTTTAAGAAGTCAATGATTGACAAAATAAAAGCCACGCAGAGATTTTCAAAGCACTGACTACACCTCATAAATTAACAGTAGGCAGATATGAGCTGAGGCAGAGGCTGGGAGAGACACAGAGTGATAAAAACACAGGAGAAACACAATTTCTAGTTTGAATTTGTTGTTTTGTTTTACGTTAAACTTATCCTTGTTTGAAAAATATTACTAACAAAAAAATAAATTTTCTGAAAAATGCTTGATACGTTCCAGCTGACATAGTGTATTCTGTGCACTGAGGTTTGAGTTCCTAATCATACAAGTCCCAATGCAATATCCATGTTTTCTTAGTAGAAACAGGTTCATATAAATAGCCTATTTCAGGAGCAGATAAAACAATAAAAAGTAATGAAATAAACAAATAAAAAGATCACAAGATACAAGATGCTGTGAGTAATGCTAAAGGCCAGAGTTTGTAATATCAACTGTGAAGGTTCTCGCTCATCAGAGGTTTTTCTCAAGTCTGACTTAAGAAAGTCCAGTCCAGTAAGACCAGTCCAGTTGCTATTGGAAAACCTTTTTAAGATATTAACCATAATACGTTTCTATTAGAAAGGGGCTGAACCCTGGATCTATTGTGCGATGAAGAAAATGCGTGTTTCAGTTTCACACTAAATTTGTCAACTTTCGCTTATTTCAGAATCAAAATCGCCATATGGGTGTTGTGTAAAGTACAATCTTAGAGGACTCATAACACCAAATAATAGGGATCTGGCTGAATATCTCAAATTTGATTGGCTGTCTGCAGTTGGGGAAAATATGCTAGTTGAATAGCGAAACTGTGATAAGAAGTAATTACGGTATGTAAAGATAAAAGCGTCATGCCAATGCACACACAGACATTTCAGGAGACCAACTCTGTCATGACGTATGTACAGCTTGTCATCAGACTGTATACATTTGTGCAAAGTGCCAATATGAACTGTGGTGCAGTATTTAAAAAAAGAGAAGTTGTTAATATTTTGGCAGTATTGCACAAGCTGACTTGCTGACAATTGTCTTATTTTGTCGAACCTGTCCATCACATCCGTTTTCAAATCACTACAACTTGTAACCCTTTAGTTGTGTGATGGTGAGCTGAGAACATTTAGAGATCACTAGTATATATATCAAAAGAGTACAAGCTGTAAGTTGTTCCACCCGTACGGGTGTGACAAAACTAACAGGAGAGGCAGGGAGATGTCAATCAAATGTAATCTTTAGACGCCTACACAGCCATTAACAGAATGCTAAAACTCACCTGAGGAGGTGGAGCCTGAATGCAATACAAAAAGAGCTACAGCTGGGCCCAACTGATGCATCCAGTGCCTAAGAAAAGCTAACAAAACAAAACCATTCTGCAGAGGTTCAGCGATGGGTGAGGGCAACACAGCTTCACTGAGAAAAGGGATTTTATTTTTAAGTACATGACATCCTGAGATATTGTCTGGGTACTTACTGCTCCTTGATTATGTAGCTTTTACATTGTATTTCAGTATTTCCACTTTAAATCAAATAAGAAACATAAAATCTGTGGCAGATAGCAGGCAGCGCAGAAGAGGACGTTCACCTATATACACTGCCACTAACTTTGTGGAGCTAACAAAAATACGCGATCACGTGCAGCTTGCTAAACCGAACAGCAACAACAGAACAACACAGCAGTCAACTAGCAACAACTAACACCGGAGATTTCACAGACAGCTGAGTGTGGGAGGTTTCGTCAGTTCCTCATCAGCTTGCAGTATTCTAAAACACCTGTGGGTGTACCATTTTGTGTGTTTCAAAGGTACTATGCTAACACTAAAAACCTGACTACGATTGCGTTCTTATAAACTACCTAAATCAAAACATTTTTTAAGTGTGATTGCTGGATGCAATTTTTGTATAACTCTATGTAGTTGCATAGCTCTACATTCTTGATAGCTGTAAGGTCTGGAACTTATAATGAGAATGAGAAAGTACCTTTTGTTGTGATTTGACTAACTGAATTGTATAAAGAAATATTTTTCTGGGGAAAATATAAATGTATCATCAAATTGTCTTTTGTTTATTAATGTAAAGATAAAATAAAATGTAAACAGCGCTTTAATGTCTGGCAGTTAACAGCCCCTATCTGTCAAAGTCAGTATCACACCATGAAATATTAACTGAATTTAGCTTTACATATGCAGGTTAGAAATAACTGCCCAGTAACTTTAGCACCTTACTTCAACTTTAGAGTGAGTACTGGGGAGCCAGTGGAGCGGCTCATCCACCATTTTATCTTCAAGTCATCCCATTGGTGTGGCAGGTACATTTCATTGCATGAGTGATGGGAACTGAAACATAAACCTAGGGTTGCAGTACAGGCTGAAGACCACAGAAGAAGCAACTCCTAACATACACGGCAGTTGGCACATGCTGCTGTATACATTACCACCACAACTCAAAGACCAAATTGGCTGCAGTGTGGTGAAGTTGCATGTGCCGTTCTCAGAGGGCATCAGACACAGATGAGTAGGGCTGCAAGGAGGTGTTTCCTGGGCCACAGTTTTAAAGTAGAAATGCTCTTTTAACTTACATCTGCTTATTGAGAGCAAGTATATTTTAGGGGGTTTATTGATGTATGAAAATGCATTAAAAACTAACACACGCAAAGTCATTTACATAGTAAAAAAATAAATCAAGCACAACATACAGAATACTCTATGTCTATACAATGATTGTTGTAAAAGGCGTGTATGTTAGTATTGGCATTTTACCATTGTGTGACATTCCAACATTGAGGCACTTCTGGAAGCGACAGTATTGGCATTTGTTGCGGGACTTCTTGTGAATGCGACAGTGAAGATCACAGTGATCGTACACCAGTTTTAGCCTGATTGTGCGTCTGAAGAAACCCTGCAAAACAGAGAGACAGACTATAGCAATTGTTGGTCTACTCTATTCTGCTCCTTTTCTTAGAATTGGTTCCAGATCTGTGGCACAGCAGCACAGGAAATATGCATTTACCTATTTTTCTGATGCTATTAGTGTTAGGCTGATAAATAATACAATAGAAGTATGATAGGACGTAAAATGAAAATAACTGTACTTTGTTAAGACCTTTTAAATTTACACTATTTAAAAGTAGAGTTGTGTTGTAATGTGGATTTGTACTAAGGTTGTTGTTTTCAACCTTAGGACCTTAGTAGCCATAACACTTGGGCTTATCTCAGCGATTAACTATGCAATCATGGTCAAAGTATAAAAATACACATCAGGATACAAGTGGCTGGACACCGTGTATTGGTATCTGCATTCCTATAATACACATGGTCTTTTTTTAATCATAGGTTATTTAAAGAAAGAGGATGTTAAATAGGGTCAACACTCCACCTTAATAAAGAATGTTTTCTGCTTTGAAACAATTAAGTGTTTCTCTCCTTGGCTGACCCCCTCTTCTGTCGAGTCTCCCTTGAGGCTTTAATAGAACAATGACTACTGTACCTTGCCTTCATTCAGCCTCTAAACATATAGTATGATTTACACTAAGTGAACAGAAAAACATTATACACTGTAATCAATCTAGCACAACAGCCTTGATAGGTATGCTAATGCTCAGTGCTATAGTTGGGGCATAGTTTTCTGTAGTAGTATTTGCACTTTTGTCACAAACATGCCTAAATGAATCTCAAAATCAGAGAAATACTTGTACACACATATGCAAATATGAAAAGCACTTGTTAAGAAGAAATCATTGGTTGATTTTTGTCTTTTCCTGGAAATTGTTAGCAATATTAATACTATATTAAAGACCTTATATACAGTAGAGTTTGTAAAATGTAAAATATGTAAAGGCTTTTCATAACTTAAAATCATAATTGTCAGGAATCATTCAGGCGAGTGAAACCTTATTTAAACCAAAATGAATAATAAGTGAGACAGCTGCTGTTTCCGAAAGTCTATATAACATGTCTTTGGAAGACATTGTCACAATTTATAGCTCTTCTTATAATGTCTCAATATTTCAAAGAAAATGGAAATATGTGTGAAACTTCCCCCACACTCTATTAGTTATTTATACTCTATATAGACAGACATAGTTTAAGGGGTTGGCTCTGTGTCTGCAGAAACACAAGCCTTTGTAGAGCCCTCGCAAAGTGGAAAATGTATGGGGCTTGTGGTTAGAGTGACAGACATCAAAAACATGAAAAAATGCACACTTCTCTCCATGCATTGTAGAATTATTTATTCCACCAACATGTTTCACCTAAGAGTGACACATGGTGACAGAAAAAGGAAGACTGGCAGAGAAACAAAACTGCGATTCGCAGTAGAAATTGCTACACCCATCACCATTTCCTGACATGAGTCTAAGATGGTATGACTGTCAATTTCTTTTTTTAATCGGAGGGTTAAATTTCAACATTCTATGCATTCTCTACTGCCTTACATTGTTACATGAGGCATATTATGTGTCGCTAACAATAATAAAAAGGCAGCTAATTGGTTAATCAACTAATAAAAAAATCTTTAAAAATTCAACGTAAGATGTAATACGAATACACAAAAAATGACCCTTTAATTGTGATAATAAAATATGCTTTTGGCAAAAATGCAAAATGTCAAGTTATTTTAGGCCTTTAAGTTATAAAAGCGAATTGAACAAAATTGAACAGATTTTTGGGTCATTCATTCATTATCCTGTTTATGTTCTTGAGAGTTACAGGAGCCTCTTCAGATTTAAAGGCCTCTTAAACATAAGAGATAAATAATCTGCTACAAAAAATAATAATTTAAAGAACTTGCAACCCTTGTGTTGTTTAATCGGGTGTTTGAACCCTCCCAGTTTGTTTATATATATTAGTTTCATGTTTACTCATGCTATCTAACTTTCAGTCCTACCTTACACCCCTCACAGGCATGGACGCCGTAGTGAAACCCAGAGGCTTTGTCCCCACACACACGGCACTCAATGTTAAGCGCTGTTGCTGATGTATCATCCTGGAGCTTTGACAACACTGCACTGTCAGTGTACTGCGGAGGTGATTCTGGCTCCAGCTTAATGGAACCTACTGGAAAGAAATATATTTCGCTGCTAGGACATGCAGTAGGCATAAAAACAAAAAGCTAAATCATTCTTGCTTTATGTGCTACATCTACATTCAGGTTAAATGTTTTGTTGGTGAACCCTGAGTTATTAAATGTTCATCCAGTTAACCGTGTGAATACAAATCAATAATTTGCCCAAATCTACTCCTAATGTGTTACATGAAGCATTATAATATCAAGAGTTGCTTAACTTAGCTTTCGTAGGCTACTTACATATTAAAAAATCTACATCATGCAGGTGAACTTTGATAGGAACACAAAAAGTACTAAATAACATGTTAAATCTTACTAAGCCACCACTCTGACTGGACTTACTGTGTGTGTTCAACTCCGTCCTGTAGCTGTGACCATTTGTGTAGTCCATGTTGGTCAGGTGTTCTTCAATCTGAGGTGGACTGGGGTCATAGGCTACACCCGCGGAAGAGATGGAGCATACAAGTGGGGGAGACAGGGAAGAATGAACAGAGGAGGAGGAGATGGATGCGTAGTCTAATGTGGCCAAGTGCTTCATGTCGAGGGAGTGGGAGCTGTCGTCCAGCTCTGGCAGGTCCACCGTGTTCAGACTGAAACCGACAGGCCAGGCTAGGAGCTGCTGGGTGTCCACCATGTCTCCTGTACCAAGACATGAAGCAGTGATGTGTTAGCTGATGCAATAAGGATTGTTGACTGAATGTGGCCTTGTTAAAAGAAAACATTCTTAGAAAAAAACAGGGGGAGGAGGGGAGGGAGAGGAAATATGGGCACTAAAACACTGGAGAAACTGAGGAAAGGACAAAGAAAGATGACACTGAAAATATACATAACTAAGCCCAGATGTATTATTGTACATAGTGTGGATGATTAAAAATGTCCGTTCAGAAAAGTGTAAAACATAAACACATGCTCCACATACAAACAGTGTGATCAGCACCCACTCCTGCATGTTCATGCAGTCTGTCTGTTATCTAGTAAACAGGGAGGGAGATCGTGTCACAGAGAGTACAAGACGAACTCTGGCACTGAGGAACGTCTCATTTGCTCAAAACACTGCCTTCTTCTGCTGCTGTTTGGGTGACTTGCTGTGCGATTGCCCAACCAAAGGACACAGAAAACAGCACTGTTTGATCCTCTTTCTGAGGCCAAGGATGTAAGATTCTGACTTTTGTGGTGGAATGGACTTCACGTACCAAACTAGTAAATGTGTTACTGATGTAGTTAGGAAGTGGGCTGAAATAGAAAAGTACGTGTCTGCTGTGTGTTCAATGTAGAATGTATATTTTTAATTTCAAGCTGCATATTTTAAGCAAACTATATATATATATATATATATATATATATAAATATATAGATAGAGAGCGAGAGAGAGAGAGAGGTAGAGAGAGAGAGAGTTTATTTATTCCTTTCCGCAGTAGAGAAAATTTACAGCAACAGAGGAAGGTACAATGATCTTTAAAGGTTTATGGAGCCAAAGAATTGTTTTACATTTTTGCATAAATGTGACCTAAAACATGTCCTACAAACTGAAAGGGTAGTCCCATTAAACACCTAAAACCTTTACGTTTTTATTTTTTTTGGTGGAACATAGAGTTAGGCTTTGTAAAAAACTTTGTAACTGCTTCCTTAACTTCACATGACATTTCGACATTTGGATTACAATGTGCAAACAAAGTCATTTGGTTGTGATTAGGCAAAAATACATCTGAGTTATGTTTATACAATAATTAGATATAATAACATTTACTATAAATGTTGCTCATCAGCCTTAAAAGCACACATTAGTCACATGATAAACACAACATTGCGACTAGTCGCGTTACGGGTAATTGCCATAAATAGAAAGTATACTGGACTTGTATGCCGGCCTATTATGTCCTGTTGTGCAAGCCATCAACTACAATGCCGTTTTCAGGGATTAGTGGTTTTCTCTTTCTATGAACACTACTGTTGTCCAGTGTTATGGTGGATAGGGGACTCCATGAAATTGATGTTAGCCACAGCAAACTAGGCCTTTAGTTTCCTAGACATTACTCAGGTATTCTTGCTTTTTGTGTATGTTTTGTTGGTCGACCACACCTGGGGAAAGTAGCTCTGGTTTCGAATGTTTTCCATTTCGACATGATGTCTCCCAGCCAGTTGACTCGTAGAGTTCAGATTATTTTCTAAAATATTCACCCTTATGTAAAGTAGTTGGGTGAAAACATAAACACATTCTAGGTCATATTTATGCATTTATTTATTCATAAACAAGAGTATCACTGTTTATGCAACTGACAACATAAATTATAGTGCCTATGTATACGTGTTTTTAAAACATTGAACCTGTATGGTTTTTGCCTTTTTCTGAGAGAGAGAAAAGACACGAGCATTACTGCACTGAGAAAAAGGCCATCAGATTTATACTACATAGCTCTACGAATTATGCTCTGTGTTGGTACAAATAAAACAAGGCTTTGCTGTTATTTTCAACATCTAACTGAAATGGTCAGACATTGGAGGGGAGAAGTCAGACGAGATGGCCAAAGTCCAGTCGTGAGAGGTTACTGCAGTCTACACGAAAGCAAACCACATAAATGGCTAAGATTGTGCAAGCGTTGTGAGGTAATTCACAGCAAAGTAGAATACACAGGTATCTAGGATTTATTTACTGTAGCTAGTGGCTTCACTAGTAAGCAAGGTGTTCGAATCCAGAATTAAAAGAAATTATATTTAAACAGCAGGGCAGTATAGTATAGATCTTTTGACAACTTAAGTAATTAGGGTAATATTAATTAGAATAATAATATATATGTTGAGTATGTTTAATTGGCTGTAGTTATTTATGATGAGGTTTGGTTACCTGATATGAAGAATAAACTGTATCTACGCATCAACCTTCAAACATCAAACATTTTTTTGTAGAATGGTTTTACTGGCTTCATTATTTTTTTCTTTTTGTATATATGATATAGAACAACGCCTCATTTATCTTTTAAGATATTACAGTTTTTGTTGAATTGAACACAAGAAACCCTGCAACATCAGATATGTCTTCTAAAGAAAACGGTTATCCATTTGATTTTTTCTTATCAATGCAGGAAACTACTACATTTAGCTTTCCCACACTTTCTTCTTTTTTAAGAGGGAGGAAGCCAGGCTTAAATTCTGGCCTTGATAACTAGAACTAGAAATTCTGTAAAGGAAAAGACAGACAAGCAACAGTTTAAAAATAATCAATACAGTACAGTCTGTACACTGAACCGTCTGGATTGCCAAACAATCTTTTGTAACCAACACTGAATCTCAAAATAAACCTTCTCTAATCAACGGTGAATGTGTGATTTGGAAAAAAAAAGTGTAACAAAGAATGCAATGACTTATGCAACAGGACAAAACAAGAATAGCAATACTCAGATGGCACTGTAGCACCAGGTATAAAAATGGCTTGAAGTGGATCCAAATTACTGGATCTTTACTTGTTAAAACATCCCCGTGGAACAAACATCCTCCTCTCTCAGCTACTTATTGTTTCCTTTTTACTTCATTGGAATGTTACAGTGAAGATCAGCAGGGGATCCACTTAAATTTACATTGTTTAAGAACAAGAGAGAGACACAGTGTGTGTGTGTGTGTGTGTGTGTGTGTGTGTGTGTGAGTGTCCATAGGCTCTAGCTTCCAACAACTTGGAAGCTGCTGCAGGGGAAAATGCTGACTATTAATAACCAGAGAATTCTAGTTATTTTTCCATTTGTTGGCTGTATGCCAGGCAATCCAAACCTAAGTAAGACAGACCCTGTTTTTTATTGAATCACATGGAGGCACAAATCTTAAGGAAGGCAGAACTCCCAAGATGAAGAGTAGGATAAAGAAAAGAAGGGTGACAGAGAGTCCTTACTCTGCTTCAAAATCAAACAGCACTCTTAAGGATTTCAAGAAAGAAAACCTTAAGAAATTCCCTGTACTTAACACAACTTAAAAAGAAAAAATGCAGAAATGCAGCTGCAGCCTGTCAGTGAAACTAAAGTACTTAAATCATGTTCTAATTGAAGGTAAAACACTACTCACACTCTACCTCACACTCTAACTTCTGCTAGGCTGTATCTACTGAATTCAACATGTTTGTATCTGTGAGTACTATACGAGCAAACAACCTGTCAGACATAACAAAAAGTGACAGATGGTTATAAGGGTTATGCAGTATGTACTGTATTGTAAACTGTGTGTGTGTGTGTGTACGCGTGTGTGTGAGAGCACATGCGTGACAATGGACCTAATGCCTCTTGCCAGTTCTTAGACTTCCACATGCTAAAACTTGTTTTCCAGGTAAGAGACGTGTGTAGGAGGACTTTCTATAAGCTATTGCCTCAGTCATGACATAATAAGAAAAGTCCAACGGCAAACTGGCAAGCAGGTCTGGCAGGCTCAAGTAACTGTACAGGCTAGACTGATACTGTGTGAGACGTTCAGCAGAGAGAGAGAGACAATCATTATATATAAAATCATTAGAGTTAAACAAAACACTAATTTATTAAAACAAGGGAGGAATGAGTACACTCTGACATAAAAGTCAGAATATTGAAAAGAATTATACTGTTATTTCATACTATATACAATATACAATAATGTTAGCTTTGAGAGTGGTAAGGTTTCTCTTTTCACAGTCTGAAACTACCAGTTCTGAAAGAAGACAGAAAACCAAGAGGTTAAACAGAGAAATGTGAAATCTGTCCTTCAGGGACAACATTGCAAAACCATTGAAAGACTTTTAATGTTCTTATTTCTTAACAACAGGAATGATTTGGTCCAAGACAGACTGAAGCAAGGATGAAGTACATATTACTGCACACATACTGGCTGAGATATCATCTTTATCTACCTTTCTACTTTAAATTTTCTTTCTTTAGGTCATGTGCAAAAAAACGATGGAAGTGAAAAACAGCTCAACCCAAAACACTACATGTATGCAAAAAGCTAAGATGAATAAGCCCTGCAGTCATCACTTTTCCAGAGGGTGTAGAAAACTCCTATGCTCCTATAAAGCAGGAGTTTATTACCAATCAGACAAGAAAATGCATAAAACGAGGAGCAGTTTATAACAACACAGAACCTAGTCTGGTATATTTACTACTGCGAGAGACAGAACCTGTCCTGCTGCATTCAGAGTCATTAATAGTTATCTCCTCTCTTTGAACAAAAGAAAAACTCTCTGTGAGTGTAGAAGCTACAACACTGTCAAACCACACAATCACTTGATTATAAGCATTGTTAACAAATTTTAACATTTATTATTTGATTTGACTTTGCATGCCTGCATGTTATATTAATTATAACAGACTATTATGTTTTTCAGATAAAATAATTAGGTTAAGTCACAGCAGATGAAGGTAGCTATAAATATATGGCCTCCTGACATGAATACATATGCTTAATTTAGTGGTGGTATTCTTTCTTTTGCACACTAACTAATTTATATTATCACACTTGTCTGGTGTGTACAAATGTGTATGTGGTGTGTGTAAATGTGTTATACACACACAAACAGACAGAGAGGGAGAAAGTTAGTGCTCAGAGCTCTGTGACTTCCTGACCTCTTCATGTAAAACAGCATGTGGTTCAGCGTCAGTGACTAAAACAAAGATATGCCCGCCTGCATGTCTGCCTCACACTCCCTACTTTGAAACAGTTGAAGTGTGCTTGATTTTTGCATGTAAATGTTCTAAAAGCTACCATTCTGTTCCACTCTTGAGGAAATTGGCACTTTTTTCTACTTTGCTGGTGTGAAGCCACTATGGGTAGAATTACCTATAAGGGCCTTCCCCTTTTGCACCTAAGTGATCAAACAAGCGACTTATGGAAAACAAAGCGCACCCAAAGTGTCACTCAGAGGTCTGGACTGCCCTCTTGACAGAAACTAGAGTCTCCTTGTGTCTGAAAACCCACTAGCTCGGTTGGTACTGAATTTACTCATAAACCTTCAAAGTCTGACACAGTGGGAGGTTAAAAACCACAATCTCTGTCTGATTGGCACAGTTCTGACTAGAACAGCACCCAGACATTATACCTTTGATTTCTGTTAGATTTCTTGTCTAATTTTTGAATTTCAGCTTCCAAAGCTTGGAAAGTGGAGCACAGATTAACATCAGGTCAACCTGAGGTCAGATTGAACCAGATGCAACACAATGGGCACATATCAAAGAAGATTATGCATTTAACAAACATACAAATGTTCAAAGATGTTCTTTAATTCTAAAATATATTTCCTATTTAATCTCTAGCTTTAAGCTTGAGTCTTTATGTTTAAACTGGCTTGTTAGTAACAGGAAATATAACGCTGAACAGAAAAGTAAAACACTGTACGTGAAATATGACGCCCCTAAACATGACCTAGTTACACATATTGCTTTAGTTAACTTAGTTCTTATTGGGAAAAACCTGAGAGTAAATCTAAGAAGAGCCAGTTGTTGCACCACTGATTCTACCAAATATCACAACATAATCTTGCACCCAAACCCAGGAGAGCTGTCTGAGAGGAAGAATATACATATTAAACAAAACTGGTTGACCTACAGCATCACACCGATAAGCATTGCTCTCAACAGACTAAAAGTGGAAATTAACTAACCACACGTGATTATATGTACGAATGCATTCAGTGCAGTTATACAACAGCCTAAAGTAGCACTAGGCTGGTCTTTTAATTAATCATGGCTATCCAGAGCCACGCATTGATTTACCATGATTAACTTAAGTAGAGCAACAGGCGCGCGCACACTCACACACACACACACACAACACAGAGTAGAGGACAGTCCACTCACCCTGTCCCTCCCGTTTCAGACCGTTCAGTGTCTGCCCACTAAACTAAGTGAGCAACTAAGTGACAGTGGCAGTGAAAAGAAAAGAGAATTTGTGTATTTTTGTGTGTGCATGTGGTCATGCTTTTCCTCAGGAAGTGATGACCGATAGAAAGGGAACTACATACACACACACACACACACATTTTTTCTCTGACAGAGTCTGGACTCAGCAGAAGTTCAGACAGCTAACTATCATGTGGTTTGTGTGTGTTTGTGTGTGTGTGTGTGTGTGCATGTGTGTCTTTAATTCCTATTTCTTGCGTGCATGTCACTTTGTAATTATACAGTATTCACCTATGTATGCACACCGGCGAGCTTTAAGGTGATCTTTTATATGTGTGTACTACTGACTGTGTGTGCTACAGTGGGTGTGTGTGAGGTGGTAGACATCAGATGCAGATGATTTCCTGTTGCTTCACTCTGACAGCCAACCTCATCATGCCTCTCTGGTTGCACTTCTCTCCTTCCTCTCGGTGACTATGTGTCGATGTGACACCGGTGACACACTCAACTTCTGTCTCCTCATACTGACACAATACAAGTCTACTAGTTCTCTCCTTTAATTTGAAAAAAACAAAACAGAAGAAAAAAAAAACACAATGGTTATTTGTAGATGTGTATGTATGTCTAACTAAAACACGTTATCTTATTATTCCGTAACCAGACGTATACGTAAACAGACTTCAGCATTGTAACAGAAATAAACAATGTGCACAATCATTTAAAATAAAAATGAATACATCGAGACAGCACAATTCAGCTGGTGAAACAGTACACAAGCAATTTATTCTGCAAGTAACATCATAGTGTAACTTGTGCTAATTAAGCTTTGTATATGTTTCTTCTTTTTGACTGTTACATACGTTACATGTCTACACAGGGGTATACAAATTTACATATCAAAACATATGTAATATGTATATATGTGGTATAGTGGTTGGCACCTCATAGTAAAAAAGGTTTGAATACGCGGGTGAGATAGGTGCTTTTCTGTGTGGATTTTGCATGTTCTCCCTCTCTCTGGGTTTTCTTCAGTTATGCTAGCTTCTTCCCACCATCCAGAGACATAAATCATAAATCATCAGCAGGTGTAAATGGTTGTCTATTTATATATCAGCCCAGCGCTAGACTAATAACCTGTTAAGGCTGTACCCCACCTCTTAACCATAGATGCATGTGAAAGGCTACAGCTCTCCTATTACCCTTTTGAAAACAAGAGGTCAAGATAACAGATGGGTGGATGGTAAAATGGGAGACCTAAACACACTGTTGACTGGAAAACAATAAAACAAGGACGTGTGACAAAAAATTGGACTGTCTGAAAAATAAAAGAGAGATCTCAGCTTATCGACTACCACAAATCATCCTTTCCCCTCATAACTGTATTATTTTGGTCAAAAGGTTCATTTTGAACAAAGGGACAAGTATTCCAATGACTTTGACGGTAGCTTTCAATATACCACTCCTTTACCACAAGTATTCACTGGGACAATAATGCATCCTTTTAACTATGCAATCCTGAGAAATAGACATTTTTAAGAAGTTACCAGTTCTTTGAAACATAAAAGCAAACAATGTTTATGTAAGTTACACAAGATTGCTGCATGGTGTATCATACACTGTTATCCTTATAATCAAAAAACTGTTTTTAACCAACAATGAAAAGATTTTGATGTCGCTGGAACATGGGGCGGGTACTGCATTATAAGACAAAACATCTGTTGATGTAACTGCTCATATAATATTACTTCAGTACTTGGGCCCATTTCAAGGCAGTACAAATGTTATTTTAAAGACTTACACAAGGTGTCTGCCCACACCATGACAGATCTAACACTGTGTTTACCAGTTTAAAAACCTACAGTGCTGTAGGTTGAAGGCATAAACCTCAGGTGCAAGTTGAAACTGCATCTAAAAACCTCAGGTGTGGGGAAAAACTGAAAAATGACTCATCACATCATGCGTTTCCATCTACCAAGAGACTAGTTTTGCGTTTCTGTTCACCAGCCATGCATTTTGGGTATGTCGCATTTGGAAACTGATCATGCATGAAAAATAACCCATTATCAATTTATCCAATATATAAGTTGGATTTTGACATCCAATGACAAGTACTAGTCTAGTTAGTAGGTCAAATGGAATTTAATTTGTACAGATGTATGCCACTTCACTAAGCCATTGTCTCTGCTGTGCCCAACCAGAGCTCCACCAACAGAATTGAACTCTGAATGATGCATAAATAGCAACAGGCCTTTTGCCGCTTACTGTTTGTGCATTAACTCTAGTCGCCAAGGGGCTTTATCATGTTATTCGGTGAACCAGTGGATATGTAACATAAGCACACTGGGGACTAGGTGAAGCCAGGGGCAGACTATCAGAGAATTACGCAGAATGGACAACCTCTATGATAACCACACATTAAACCCTGACTTTGTTTAAACATCAACTATTTTGTAGTATTAATTTTTTTCGTTTGTGTTTTGTACAAACAGTGTCTAATTCCTAAACCAAACCAAACAAGTTGTTTGTTATACTTTTCAGCATTGCAATAATCAAGATTAGCAAAGATAACTCAACATGTTATGTCACTGTCAAAGGGGGCGGGGCTCTCTTTTGAATTCAATGTGTCTGAATTCTGTGTTCACAACAACTGCGCTGAGTTTGTCTGGAAGAAGGCTAGTAGGTGTTGAATGTTCTTTCTTACTGAGCTGATCGGTCCAGATAGTGACTTAGATTACAACTAACCTCAGCTAAGTGTTAAGAAGATGGCTATCTGTCGGTTCAGTTAATGTTTACAGTAACTTGCTAGCTTGTGGCTAATGCTAACCGCAATCTAGTGGGCTAATTATCATTTGTGTAATTTGAGTTGTCATTTCACTCCCCCAAAGGCTTCAATGACTGATCTTCAGGCTGAGAGGGCTTCCTATTGTCCTAGGTGAGAAGCCGGCAGACATCTACAGATCAGTCTTTTTTAAGTTTCTCCTTTTCATATGGTATCTATAGAGACCTGTCTGTGATAACCATGTGAGCCGAGTATTACTTACACAAAAAACCCGGCAAATTAAAACACACAGAGTAATATCATGTCCATAGACTAATATTTTTCTTTTTCTTTGCATTTCACATGATTTGTATGGTGTTAATCACACATATTCATATAGAGATCTACTTTCATTTATCAGTCAGCATCATTAGCAAAATCTCATTCCAACTTCTTGTTATATTTGGTCTAATCTCCGCTTATTGTGATTTTCCCACTGAATTATCATTGATGCTCATTTAATGAGAAATTAATGATGTTTAAGGACTAATGAAGATGCCTCCTTTCGCCACGTGGACATAGGGATTTGATACAATTTTACTTACAGTATTTATTACAAAAAGAAAATAGAATGAATTACATATAAAGAAATCACATTATTTCTATTAACAAATTCATTTAAGTAAGAATTAATATGTTTATGTAATTTTAACTTAAAAAAACTATTTTTTTGCAGTTTGTTTGGGTCTTCACTGACCTAAATGGACAATTAAGTAAAGAAAATGTTTAGGGCACAATTAAGATGATGTATGAGTTTAACTTTGCTCTCATGTCTGTACAAGCACCTCAAAAGCTCAGTAACTAATGTTTAATGTCACTTTACTATCACTCAAATTAAATTTAGAATCAGTTATACTTTTGTAATGTGTGTAGAATCCAGTGGAAGAAGACTTCAGTATTTATGTAAAAATAGCATGTTTAACTATAACAGGTTCACATAGCTGCAACAATTTTGAACCAAAAAAGGACTAACTTTTCATATCTGTCAGTTCGCCTTCAATGTATATCATCCATGATGTCTTTATAATTAGCTTGCCAGGTCGACATATAGCCATGCTTCTGCAGACATGCTTTAGTGGACTATTAAGAATCTCAACACTTTGACGCACAAGAGGTGTACGTTCAAGCACACTAACACACATTATGCTGCATATATTTGCATGTGGCCCGATTGGGACTTCAGGACTAACTTTAAACTGCAATACACACAGTGAAAGAGAGACAATGAGGACAATGACAGGGAGAGGGTGAGAGAGAGTAGCCTCAGCTGTAGCATATATCTCTCCATATGCAGCTCTCTGGGAATCTGCAGTTTTCACAATAATCTTAGGACATGAACTTTCCCCTAATTCCTCTAAATAGTTATGAGTTAATGGCTGATGAGTTCCTTGAGCCCAAAGGGCTTCCTTACAGAATAGGGGGAAGGAGTGATGCATGCTGTCAAGACCACACTATCACACAAACACACACCCACATTCTGTCATGTTTAAAGACATTTGTGCGCACACATACATGCACAGCATAATCAAAATGCAGTTTAGGGCACTCCTTCTATTTATCACAAGAGACCCAAGTCAAACACACCCCTCACAGCCTGAGAGGTGTTGGGTTTAATACAGGGTACAAGGGTTAGAGAGGGTGGAGAAGATGAAAAGGAAGGCAGCCACTGAAGTAAAAAACTGACTCTTTCTATTCAATTGTTATTCATGACATCACATACAGTTGGTTGATCACTTTATGTCAGTGTGATCTCAACTGTGGGAGTTGTGCAAGAAATCACAGAGGTGATGAAGGTAAATAGCTAAACTTGTGTTTGACATATACTGGGAGTGTGAGGAGGGCAACATGGTAGGAAGAGGGAGAGGTACAATTTCTAAAGGGTCATGCCCTGTTCCTCGAAGTGAAGAGGAAAAGACGGGAGTGTGTTCCCTTCAGCTGTTTAGCTGGACAATAACAAAACAACACATGACGTGGTTGTCTTTGACAGAATATACTGTAAATGCGTGTGCAGGCAAAGGTTTACGCAGAAGGGGTAAGAATTGTATGTGAAAAGGAAGTTTCAAGGAAATTAGTAAAATAACAGTCAGACTTTGCTCCACATCTGAGCATTTCTGAGCTAGAAATGTTAATGACACACAACAGGCCTCTCAAATGTTAGCATGAATGACTCCTTTGCTTACTACCCGTACCAGTAAAATAGTGTTACTTTTAACTTTGTCAAATAATTATTTAAAACTGATTATTAATAATAATAACAATAAATTATTAGTCTTAGAGTTTGGTCCCAAATAATATAAGATTTATTGTGTTGCTTGTCAAGTTAGTAAAGTGGTTAACACTGTTGCATTCTAGTAAAATTCTCCATGTATTCATCCATCCATTACCTTAATCACGCATCCTTGTCATGAGAGTGCTGGAGCCTATTCCAGCTCCCACTGGTCAGAGGCAGGGCACACCCTGGACAGGTCACCAGCCTATTGCAGGGCTGCCATATAGAGACAAACAACCATTCACACTCACATTGACACCACAATATTGGTAACCACTACAACACCATGCCTAAATAATTCTACAATGCAACTTGAAAAAAAGCTCTATACTGTTTCTTCATCTATATGTGTTTGAGTTGGATCATCACCTGGTCAAATTATTTTTTTTCTTGAAAGATGAAGCTTTAGACTCAACATCTTAGCGTGCTGACACATACTGTAAATGGAACCGAGTGCATATTATAAGAACACAGTGTCACAAAAATCACTGTCAACTTCAGCAGTAAATCTGCCCTGCTTTTGAATGTTATACAAAAATAAAGAAAAAAACAGAGTAAATACAAAATTATTTTAAAGTATGATTTTTTATTTATTAAGAAAAAAATCTGCCTTGACTGTCACCATGTGAAATTGTAATACCACTTCCCCTTGCTATACAAATAATAAATGAACTGTGATTAACAGCATTCTTTGAAAAGCAGATTCATTTGCTACATCCAGGCCTGTTTACTGATAGACCAGTTGAATCAAAAAATCACAATCACACTAAAAAATAGAACCTGTCTGAAAAAGCAAAGCAACACAAAATGTAACATATGTAAAGGAATTAAAAACAGAAGAAAAACCTAGTAAGTAATCAGCATTTCAAGTCTTAAAGGGTTACAAGGGTTTGGGATTCAAGGGGACCACAGTAAGAGCCATTATCCGAAAAATGTAAAAAACTTGGAACTAGGGGTGGGAAATACATTGAATATAATATAATATATTTTGAAGGTTCAATATGATGTCTGAACTATTACATACGCGACCCTGTGCGATGTGAGCAATTTGAAAACATTTGTTTTCATGCATTATTATTTGTAACGACCCGATTATTGCCGAATAGAGCAGAATCTCCACTCTCAGAAACAGACAGATCTTTTCCAATGGCGCAAATGGTGAGAGAGTTACAATGTTTTTAAAACGCTGAAGAGACCTTTCGGCAACAAAACGTTTCTATATAAGACGAGATTGTTATTTGATGAAATAAAGGCCTGAATCTAACATTTATACATAGTTTTGAGAGAATTTCAAGTTTAAAATGTACGATCTATATCTATATACTAATATATCTATCTATAAACTCCTTGCAATATTATTTTTAGGCCATATCGTCCAGCCCTACCTGGAACAGCAGTAAACCTTCCCATGAGTGGATGGCCTATCAAAATTACTTTGAGAGCGTCACAACAACTCATAAACTGGTCCTAAAAGAACCCTAACATCATACCAACAAACTTGGTGGCGGCACGGCTGTGGTCTGAGCAAAATATTTAAGAGGGTGCAGCTTAGTAAAGATTTGATTGAACAATATGTTGAAAAAAGGACAGATGCAACTGCAACTACAAGAAGAGACAGAGGGAGTACTACTGTCAGTCTGACAGCCACTGTTCCTCTTCACATTTGACATTTAATAGCCAACATTAAATTGAGGGGGCAGATTACATTCATCATACATCATCCAAGTAAAACCTGAACTAGTGATGTCTCAAGTAGTGCCACATCCAGTGAACCCATGAAGAACCTTGTGCACATAAAGTCTGAGTCAGTCTTCAGTTCCCACTAGAGACCAAGGTTTTGACCTGAGGAGCTGCTGTTTGCTCCCACATCTTTCTAAAAGAGAAAATAGGACAAAGGTTGCTGAATATCCCCACTGTCTGTTGAATAATATCTATGTTAAAGTGCGTTGCCAATGAAATACTGGGAGGATAGGGATGCCGATGGAACCATCCTTGTTTGTTGGTAAAATACATCTAACCTGGAGCCTTGTTTAATACGCGTCTGATTTGGAATGATTTGCCCTTGAACGTTAGAGAGGCCCCTTCACTGTCCACTTTTAAAACACGTCTTAAAACCCACTTTTA
>JAUMHF010000021.1:13708360-13727298 GCA_032359275.1 Microctenopoma steveboyesi
TACAGCACTTTGTGTCAGCTGTGGTTGTTTTAAAGTGCTTTATAAATAAAGGTGATGATGATGATGATGATGATGATTTCTGCCTTCTTGTTCGATGTTTTTAAACTGCACTGAAGTGAACTTGGTGAGTTACATATAACCTAGTCTATTTGAAGCTATATGGGTCTGTCTAATTATTTTAATGATCTAATGAATTTAATGAGAATTTAATAATTACACCTAATTTAAAAAACCCATTGATGACCTTAAGGCTCAACTGCATAGACGTGGTCATCTGATAAAACCAAATCAAAGAAGGACTTCTTGTCAGTGTTCGCAGTATCAATAAGAAAAACTGAGGTATAGTAAACAAACCAGGATGTCAGCGGTGTAGAGGCAAAAGTGGTTAACTATCTGTGGGCTGAAACAGAGCGTGTCACTCTCTTTCTATCTCTTTATTCATGTTACAAATGCACAGTTGAAAATATTCCTTCCTTTCATGCAGTGATTACTTTCTCAGAGGTTTTGCATGTAACTATTTAAAGGGAGTGCAAACAACTCCCCCTTCATCTTCTAGAATTAAAAAATAAAAAAACACACATTGACAATATTTTTGCCTAGAGGCATCTTAAGAAGCACAATCTATGTCTTTCATCAAACAAAATGTTGTCTACAGAGTTAAACTTGACTTTCAGGCCATGTCAGGGACAACATAAACATAGCATGGTATCTTGAGACACTCCTTTCATTTATGACAACAGATCAAAGTCCAAATTTGTCTCAGTATTCACACACAGGCATACACACCTCTCTGTAGACATTATAACTAGATAAGAAATAATTCTCTAACTAACTTGCCGTGCATTATGACAAACAATCACACATTTTAAGCAGATTAAACTGAGAAGACAAAATGTTTCCTGAGATTTTACTGTCATTGTCTAGTTTCTCTGCTAGACACACTTTTTGGTACTTAAAACATGTGAAACTCAAACAGTTCTTAAACAATTGATGCCTGAAATACAAATATATCAAACAATTATACTGCCATTACCTTATTGAAATGACCGTTAAGAAAACTACTGCATTCATCAGAGATACAACCTTTAATAACTTCTCAAAAACAGAGATTATTTCGCAACCACACATTTATCATATGTTCCCCTACTTTAAAATAGCCATGTTACGTCAGATATGACTTTAGAACCCTTTCTGAAAAAGTGCCGAATTAAGATCCCTCAAGTTAATCATAATGGAATTATCTCAAAAATACACCTTAATACTCAACTTTTCAGGAAGTGTGAATAAATAGTTGACTTGTGCTTTGTGACCTTTTCTGTTTATCTGTCATATTTTAACAATCAAGTTGGCTTTTGAAGGAAGAGGATCCTGCTTCTAGTTACAGCGATTTCTTGTTGTTGTTTATTTGCCCTTTTTACCTTAGTTTTAGTGTCAGTTTTTTCAGTTGTTTTTAAGATATATGTTAGTTTTTACTTGATTGAGTATTAGACAACATAGCGGCTGTGCACACAAGTACACACCACTTATTCAACAAGTTTTAGCTCCTTTACAATTAACAACGTTGATATAATCAAATAATATACTAAAGACTCATAGGTGTATGATAAAGCTGGGAGTCATGTTCAGCTGCATCAGCACAAGCAAGCACGGAACCTACACTGACGGGCCATTTTAGGAGGTACACCTGTACAATCGAATGCAATCCAATACAGCAGCTCTGCCATCGATTTGGCTTAGATAAGGTCACAATTTCCCATTTTTTGCTGAAACTGTCAGAAAATGTCATTATTTTATTCTATTTTTACTCTATGTTTATTATTGAGGTCATAGTGGGTGGTGGAGATAGCAGGTGTTGCTAATGTTTTGGCCACTCTATTTTACATAAATGATGGAATCACTCTGAGTTTTCTGCAACACACTGATAAGTCATACTTCAAAGTACCATTATTATATCACAATAAAAGAATTTGAGGCCATTTAACAGTCCATACCAGCAAGTACAAACGATACAGCAAACTTCAGCGAGAAATCAGTGTCTGTCCCTGAGCTTGTGTCCACATTACTGCTGAGTCACAGTCAAGCATTTCCAGTCATTTCCAAAACACAATACTGCCTGAACACCTGAAATTCCTTACACGACAAAGAGAACAAAGATATGAAAGTATTAATAGAATATATAGGAAGACTGTTTATTCATGCAAACCTATGCCTCTAATGGAGTTGCTCATAAAAGCTGCTTATCAATAAAAATGCAGAGGGAGTTAGACACTCACCTGAGAAGTTGCAACAGTTTTGATAGTTTAAATCACTGCCTGGTGTTTGCATGTCAAACTCACGCTCACACTGTGGACCAACACCTGTCTGTGCGCCAGTTGTGAGTTGTATGACCGCACCCCCCACCCCTACCATCACCACCCCCATCTGTATACCACTGGCAGCCTGTGCGCCCACCTTTACATGCTCTTACATCAAACATACGTAGTTCAAGTGAGGCTCTTTCACAAGAGCATATACCATGTGAAGATGTTTCACATTTTACATTTCTTTTCAACAAATTTGATTAATAATCTTGACTCGTTCAGACAATAAACCACGTTTTAATATTAGTGTAGTGATTTAGCAGCACCCCTTTACAAGGCATAGTGTAGCTATGCCTAACTATTCTTTAATAAGCAGACTCGGTTAAACACCTATAGGTGGTTTCCAGTGTTTTACCATGCTGCCAACAGTTTCACAACACTCATAGCGCAGGACACTGCGAACCGAGCGGAAGGTGACTGACCTGATCAGAGTGTGGAAGGGCAAAGCAGGCAGAGTCCACTTGCAGTAACCGCAGCTGAATCGTATTCTTCGGTCGTAAAGAACAGTGAGTCAGCCTTGGGAGACCGCGGCGTCTCTTTGCTTCCACCCGAGCGCAGTGTCAAAGTGGTCAGGTCTGTTTGCTGCGGACGTTTCTGGTCATGCTGCTGCTGCGATCGGTGTGTGGCTTCCTCTCTCTCCTCCCTCCTTTCAACACAACCGCCCGGGATCCTGAGGACACACGCAAGGGCATCAAATTACCGCTTAATGTTACAGCTTTCACTTAAGCCCCACCGAGGAGTTCCTCAGTCATTTTCAATATGGAGGAGACAGGTAATTGATTCGATCCTTTCTTTTTGTTAAACAGAATTTTTAGTTAAGCTTAAGTCAAAGAGATAGTTTGGTATTTTGACTAACAGGTGCATTTGCTTTCTTAGCTAACGTTAAGCTAGTTGTGCAGCTAGTGATATGAAGCTAGGTAGTAAATACCTCTAATATTATTTAGCTAATAGTGTATGAGACTACAAACACGAAGAAACAATTTTCCAGTTTTGTACAAAACAAACAAAACACAAATCACGTACATCACCTACAAATATGCCAATTGTAAAAAAAAACCTTGTCCTCGTGACGATGTGCGCCAGTTTGGAGCGGCTGCTAGGAAACTGTCTGAGTCTAGAAAGTGGCCGTCCCCATTAAAAACAGTTCCGCTATGATCGTATGTTTGACATTTTAGCAGCATTTCTTTCCAGATTTCACAAACAGAGTATAATATTTTAATGATTTTTTAAATAATTTTGGTGTGTCATCAGGAAACAGCCAGAGTGTTTCATGTTGTTATGCTAAGCTAGCATAAAATAGCATAGCATATATATGTTAATAAAAAAGTTGAGATATGATTATCAACCAGATTGCAGTGTAAATTAAATGCACTGCTTGCCAAAATGCACTGGATGAAATCTAAAAGTACTCTATGTGACTTAGCTTTTGTCATACTGAATAAATTGTAACAGGTCTTTGTAAGATTTATAAGCATTTGATGACAAAAGTTAAATAATTTTTAGGTAATGTAAGCTCAACACTCAAATTAATGTACTTGAGCATGTAATATTAATTGATAGATGTTAAGTATTACATTTACATTGCATGTATCTTGAAAATGAGTAAGTGCATTTCTCAGAACATTGATCTTTTCCTTTAAGACATACCTACCTGTCAATGACTGGCTTGTTTTCTTTGCTGATTGTAGGGTAAGCCCCTCTGGACTAATAATGACTAATGGGATCATTATAGTAACTTGTCTAGTATAAGTCGTGTGTATGTACATGCTTTTCTCATAAAGCTAAGTAACTAAGATACACCAGACAGTGTGTTACATTCTGTAATTAAATCAACCTAGTTTCTAGTCAAGGTAATCGTATGACTGTGCAGTGACTACCATTATTGTTTTGTGCAAGACAAACTATTAACTAACTTTTTTTTAAAATTGAGATTCAGTGCAGTGTCAGCTGCAAGAAACAGAGACACAACAAGCAGCCATTTGCCGATGTGCTGCAACTCTATAGACATTGTAGTAGGTTTGAGAACCTTAGACTAACCTCAACTTAAACCTCACTCTATTTATAATCATCAACCAAACACTAAAATCTACAGGCTATTCTTTTTGTTTAAAGCAGCCGTGGTTCTCGATATCTTTTTTCAACCGACTTATCTTGAAATCACATCTTGTAGTCTCGAGGTATCGGATGTTGTATTGTTGTAAATTTCGCATTCACAATGCCAGGGGCAGCTTTTCTCAAGATCCTGCATTTAAATGCTCAACATTTAACCCACCTACGTGACACGTGAGATATAAATAGTTTCAAATGTTCATAATAAAAATGAAACTAATGATGTTTAGATTTAAATTATCTTAGCCCTGCTGGTGAAAGGTTTTACTGAAAGCGCCAGTCTTCTGGTAGCTCACAGACACTCGACAGGCAGCGGAGCAGGCTGGTGAAGAAAAGTTGCATCAAACAAAAGGTCAGTCTTTAAAAAAATAAAGGTTCCTGTTTTTTTGACCAGAGTCTGACCTTCTGTCAACCCTAGTGGTGAAGCTCTAGACTCAGCAGTGAAAGTACAGTTCATTTTTTATCTCATTTTGAATCTTTAATTATCAATCTTAATGAATATATTATAATATAATGATTCACTATAGAAATCTCTGTATTAAAATGTTGTGTGGTTTGGGGTCTTGTGTGATCTGTTACTGTGGTGAATGTGTCACTTTGCTACAATTATTAATTTTTCATGTACATGTGCACAGATTACAAGCTAAAGCACAATTTTTAGGTACAATAGAAAATAAATTACAATAATTGTGCTGCCGAACTGATCCTAACAATAATGTGTGAATGTGTAAAACATTAAAAAACTTGCTGCTTACTGTTCAGAAATCTGCCATCAAGTCTTACGTGATCACCTTTTTGAGACAAGTAACTCTGCAGCAGTCAGATTTGAACTTCTCTTGATGTATCGGAACTTGACGCTGTGAACTAAGACAGCTGGCACACTTTGCTTACAGACCTACACACACATACACACATGTTCTCTCTCTCTCGCTCACATGTATAACAGTCCTCCCCACGCAGAATTTCTTTGTGCTGAACTAAAGAAATTACACCCTTGAGAGTTTTGCTGTCACAAACAAAACGAAGCAATCATTTCTGATTGTTTTTACAGTTCAGTCCCAGCGGAGGAGCGCTCTGGTATCTCAAAACGTTCATCATCAAATTGCTTTTGTGTCATTACAGGACTCTCCTACGCTGTTATGACATGCGGATTATTATAAAGTTGAACTGACATGTATCAGGCTGAGAAGGGGAGCAGGCTGTTCAATATAGAAGTGTGCTGATGATAAAAATGAAACTGCTGAAATCAGCATAAGTGATGGTTTTGTACACCAGGAAATGAGCCTAGTTCCTTGATGTTCCTTCCATCTTCAAATCTATTAGATTATGTAAGAACTAAATTTGAATATTATGCTGTTTAATAAGTGCAATGATCTGTCCTGTGTCCTTATGTTCATACTTCGTCATTCTCTGTCTGGTTCCAGCATGTTGGGATGAGCACCAAGATAAACAGGGTTTGGCTTGTATAGGCTTGCATTGGTGCGTTAGCCACCCACGTCCATGTCCCTATGAGCAGTGCGATGGAGACGTTCCCACAGATTTGGCCTTCTCCGACTGACCAAGAACCAAGAGCAGAGCACATTTACTCTGTCTCCACTCTCCATATGGAGTATTTTAATATATCTTTGTGCGCTTCATATGACTTGTAATGTCATGTCAAGTTGTAATGGTTGGCTTTTTGGTAAAATTATTTTAATCATCAGCCTTATAGATAGATTACAGGGTGTAAAGATCATTCTTGTTATTAATAAAAGGAAGTCAACCTTCCCTTGTCAGTGGTTTCCTTTATGGTTTAGCTGTATTCGTGGGATCCTGAAACGATTCTTCATGTAAGTCTGACATTAAAAGAAGGTCATGAAATAATGTGCTAAGCAAAACATTTGAAAGAACATAGAAAGGAATATGTAAATGTGAGCAGCAAGCAAAATGAGTATTTAAAAGATGAGCTTTATTATGCAAAGATAATAAACTAAGAAATATTACTTATCAGCTTATAATCTTATCTAGCCTCTTATAAAACAATAGGTCCCATAATGTTAGACATTTGAGATATGTTTAGCAGTGTAATAGATCTCCCTTGCAACAAAACTAAACAGACACTGTCTTCACATAAGTCTTTTCAAATGAGAAATATACTCATGTACAGTGTTTCCAAATGTTTACAGTGCCACCTGTTGGCTCAGCACATGTACTTTGAGCATTCCATTCTTAAAATTGAGCACAAGACTGTATTTCTGACACACAATGTGGGTGCACACCTCTGTAAAAATGTCTTACTGACACAAAGACACAGGACACTCACAATATGATGAGACAGATTCTGCATCGCAGGTAAAACATGCATGGTTGTAATATTGTGCTATAGTGTAGGAGAATTATTATCTACCTACTGTTGTCCTTGAGCATCAATGCAGAATAAACATAATGCTGATCTCACAATCCCTGGAGGGAGAAAAATGAAAATAAAATCATCATATTTTGCTCATCAAAGCATTGTTTTATTCCGCTGTCACATAAGAGATCTGATGACTTCATTGGGAGCACAGTTCATGCTTCTCAGCAATGTTTTAGACCTGCTGTCATTAGTTCTGACCAAACTGCAGTGAGAAACTACTGAATCAGCCCTAGTGTTTAAACACATTTGGTGGTCAGTTTCCATTATATAGCACAAAATCACAAGTTCATCTTGGGGGGGGGGGTGTCATGGTCTGTACAGCACATGATAGTCCACATCGTCTCTTTGAGACTTGTGGTTTGCAAAAGGAAAAACACACTGAAATAGTGGAAGTAAAAAAAAAGTGTGCGTCCAAGAGCTGGAATGACATCAACCACAAAACCCCTCTAACACAAGACATTGTTACAGCATGTTCTCTGATCAAGCAGTGTTGAAAATAGATCCTGAAATTGATAACTGTTCAGCTGCAAAAAATGTAACATCTGATATGATTACAGTACAACTGTTGTGAAACGCAGATATAATTATAGCTATGCATTTCAGGTTTTTGAGAAACCATGTTGCAATCTGTAAAGAGAATCTAGAATTTTTAACTGTACTTGGTGGATAGAGAGAGGGTGATGCATCAGGTTTAAAAAATGATATATTCCTAATGTCTTTATATCTACTGGGCTAGCATAGCATAGCATTTTGTAATTTTTGTAATAAGCTTTTAATATCTGAGTTTCTCACTAAAGGCATGTAACGCTAGTTTTTAGCATCAGTAGTGGCTGCAGGTATTTGCTATTAGCATTAAAGGAGGATTCCTGTCAAACAGTATGTTCATTTCACTGTGATCAGAGTGAGTGAAAGGTTATAACAGAATATTCATAGTAGAAGCAGCAGAAAATAAAATAATTGTATTGGTCACTAGTATGGGTCAAGCTAGGAAGTGCTATATAGCTCTCTGGATATAAGTGCAGTCATTTGCACTTGTTCTCTGAGTAGTACCTTTACTGACTTCCTCAGACAACACACACAAGCATCAGCATCAGCATGAATCTCACTGAAACAGTGGAATGATGGAACCACATATTTATTCATCTTTTATCTGTACAGAAAGAAAAGTCACCAGATCATGCAAAGCAGTATTGCATAACAAATAAAAACACAATACAAAACATACTGTATACTGTACCATAAATATAGAGCCTCAAAAAAATAAATAAATCAGTTAATATATTACAAAAAATAAACTCCTGAGATGACACGTACATACATACAAATACAATATGTTATCATTTACTTGCAACATAGTACTGATGATGGATAAGCAGACAGGTTGATATGCAGTTCTTAAGTGTTGGGAGTTTTTTTGTTTTTGTTTTACACATACAGTATAAACTTGCAGCGACTTAACTGAAAATGACCAGTCAAGATACTGGGTTTATTCCAGGTTACCTTAAATTCAGTCCCACAACATACGTAAAGAGGATTAATCACAAAAAACCAACACTTTAAATATGGCATATTAATCTGAAATCTGACTACAGTAAAAAGCCACCTGGAAGGTCTCAACTGAAATGAATCTTAAAGGGAATGGAAGAATAAGGTATTTAACAAATACACAGGTCCTGTATGTATGATCATATTTATATTTATATGTAACAGGGTAATAACGCTCAACATGTTGAGGTGTTATTGCACTACTGTTTCAATTAATGATCAATCTTTTAATGAGAATAATCAACAAATTACAATACTGTTGATAGATCTACACAGAGGTGAAACAAGAAATCACCAGTAACAGCGACAGACGAGTTACTATTTGAAATGCATTCATATATGTTTCAAGATTGATGTCTTCAGTCTCATACCCTGGGAGCAATGCCACACAGCTGCAATCTACCTCGCACTCAATAGCTAGTGCAAAGTGTTGAAGTAAATGAATGAATTCTAAACCCAACTCAAGTCTTCACAGCTAACAAACATAGCTCTGAATTGAAAACGTGTGCACAATAAGGCTACAACATCTAGAGAGAGAAGAAAGAGATGGAGGGCAAATCTCAACACTAATAGAGCTCCTTTCTGCTCCAAAAAGTCACATCGAACCACTTGGAGGAGCCATGCATAACACCTGAACACAGATGAGCAAAAACATACTCCCTCACAATGAAAAACCGGGGTGGCAATGACAAGCCCAATAGTCAGCAGCCAAGGACCAGAGACAGTACGGCTGAATTTACACAAGAACCATTCCTTAAATGTAGTTTTATCTCTTGCACTAACATCTTTACTAACCAAAATGTGTTTAGTGTGGGAAAAAAACATCAATTTTTAAATATCTGATTCATTTTTGAACATGTATAAATTCAGCCATTGAATAAAAGTTATGTTACTGACAAAATCTAATTGAAAGGTGCTTCTTTCTTTATCTTTTGTTGGCTTGTTTCCCTTTATAATTATATGCTTCTATTTTTATACTGTATATATAATGTATGTACATCCCATCTATAATCTTGAATATTATACTTTTACATTTATCTTAGAAAGCGCCTCTGGGAAAAAAATACATGTTATTATATTATTCTTCACTCATCCATTATCTTAAATGGCTGTGTAGGCGGGAGCCTATCCCAGCTGTCATTAGGTGAGAAGCAGGGTACACCCTGGACAGGTCGCCAGTCTGTCACAGGGCTGATATACAGAGACAGACAAACATTCAAAGCTTCAGACAATTTAGAGTCACCAATTAACCTAACATGTCTTTGGATGGTGGGAGAACCCACATGGACACATGGAGACCATGCAAACTCCACACAGAAAGGCACCTGGCCGACCTGTCAATTTGAAATTGGGTCCTTCTTGTTGTGAGGCGACACTTCTAGACTATTCTAGTCTGTATTATATCAATGACGTAACTTCTTCCAATTACTCTGGCACAGCAATATTCACTGAACATTTACCCAGCAGGCCTTACTGTTACTTACATAGAGAAGCTGAAAGTGGAGGAGAAGAGAGACCAGGACAGAGGGAATACAGTACAATTAACACACAAAGTTTAATCTCAGAGTGGTTCACATTTAATGTTGATCAAGTTATCACTGGTCAAAAGTAAAAGGCCAGAATCAATAACTTGGTTCGGCTGTGTCTAGTCAGAGAAAAGGCTGGCAAAGGACTTCCGGAGATTGCGAATGGTCTCAGCCTTCACCTCATCTTGGCCATCGCCTCCAGAGCTTGAGACACCGCGGAAGAAAGAGGAGTCGCTGAAGGCGTTGAAGGCATTGGTCAGAGACTGGGACTTACTGGGAAGGGGTAAGGCAGAGGGAGGAAAAAGTTAGGGAGGAGAACAAGGCGTTGAGATGAAGAAGAAATTAGATAATAAAATAGGAATCAAGGATGGGATATTAGTGAGGAAGTATGAGAGGAGTAAAAACAGACAGGGACATGTGTAAGAGGACAAGAAAAACCCACATACACAATATACATAACAACCTTTGAGAAATATTACAAATATATAATAATTTCAGCAGCAGGATTGTCAATATAGCACACATTACATAAAAAGCTATTGTGAATAATTATATGTCATCAAAATGTGGAATTAAAATATCTCTCCTTTTTTCTTATCAACAATATGTTGATGATATGGTTCTTACTTCAGCAGAGGATGGGACTTCTGCTGGGATGCTGGCTGTTCTTCCACTGGGGGCTGGTTCTCAGCAGGGGCTGCAGCTGTTTCAGCTTGGACAGAATCGGGGGTGGAAGAAGGAGAGGCTGGTTTGGCCTGCGGCTGAGCCTTAGCTGGAGACTGGACATTAGGCGGGGACTGGCTAGGTTTAGCTGGGGACTGAACATGTGCAGGGGAAGGGGCTGTGGCAGTATCTGAGGCCTGGCTGGGGGCTGGGGCTTGGGCAGCTGGCTGGGGTATAGGTGAAGCTTTAGGGGGAGGTGGGGTTTGTGGCTTTGGCTGGATCTGTGGCTTTGAATTCCTGCGCACAGGTGGAATGGGTTTTGCAGGTGGTGTTGGTTTTGGGGGCAACTCCTTTGGTTTTCCAGGAGCAGCGGATGGGGAGCCCTGAGGCTGTGGCTTGGGCTGCTCTGTAGTAGGAGCTGAGGATGGGGGAGAGGCTGGGGATCGAGTCGAGGCCTGAGGGGAGCCTGGAGCTGCTGCTTTTGCTGGGGAAGATGGCGATGCCTTGGCTGGGGTGGAAGCAGAATCCGGTGCTGGCTTTGAGACGGACGGGGCTCTTGTCATCGGGGGAGGCCTCTGCACTGGAGGTTTGGTGACAGAGACCGCCTTCTGGACTGGGCTTGGCTTCTGAGCCTGAGCTGGTTTCTGAGCTGGAGCTGGACCAGATTTCTGAGCCTGGCTAGGTTTTGGTACTGGTTCAGATGCTCCCATCTTCCCCTCTGATGATGGGTCCACACTCTGTGATTTCACTGGTGCACCTAAAATATAAAAATAAGACATATATTAGATCATAGTTCCATACCTATATAACATATAAAGACACAAAGAGCAAAAAAGCAGAAGAAGAAAAGGAAAGAGAAGAGAAAGATAAAATAAAAATAAAACATAAGCTTAGTTATTTAGTAGATTTAGCACCTGTTCTTTTAGTGCAGCAGTTAGAAACCAGGCATTTGTAACAATTATTAAAGCATAACGTGATACAGAATAATGAAGTGTGTAGACATGCCCATCCATATAATGACCTCTCACATTCGTGAAAAAAAAAAACCCTAACCAACTCGTCTATCGGGAACAGACTGGCTAAATGCAGGCTCTGAATGTTTGACGTGTTATAACCAGCAGGGGGAGGCAGATCAACAGTTAAGAGATAGAGACTCTCCCTTCATGCTAAGTGTTAGTTGCGTTTTATGCACACCAGTTCAAGTAAACCTTAAAAAAATGAGACAATGAGAGGAAAGAGCAAGTGATAAGGTTGAGAGAAAGTAAACAACAAAAGGAAGGAACAGAAAGAGAATATTGGCATCAATGTCTCAGTGACTCAAACACAGGCAACAAAGCAACATCATGCAAAACAAAAGACAATGATTATACATGCTGAGTAGGAAGTGACTTGGCAGGGATGAGTTTCCAGTGGCTTATTATTCACTTTAGTGGATACTGAAATAGGTTTTGTGTTATTATATGTTGAAGCCTGTAAGAAGTTGGGTTAATTTATGTGCACTATATGCCATTTAATTGATCAATTGCAATGAATTTTATTGTAATGTATAGTCGATCATGAAAATTCATCCCAGACATTATCAGAGAGTCACTGCTGTCAGGCAGCTAAATGGCCATGAGTCTTACGTTTCAGAGTTTGTCATAAAGCATCCCAATAGTTGCTTAGGACTCACGACGCATAAAAGTCAAAGAAAATACCATTTGTACAAACATAATTAGTGATAAAAAGATGACACAATATTAATTTGCATGGATACAAATCCTGAATTATACATTTTTATTTGTTGTTTGTTTGCTGAGAGATTTCCCTTTTGCTGCCTCATAAGTATCATAAATGTTTTTTGTTGATTGCTGCGAGACCTGAGTTTCACTTGGGGTAAATTTCAAATTAGCAAACTTGGCCCAAAACAAAACTTCTAAACATCAATCAGAAGAGATAAAGATTGAAAGGACTTGATGTTTGTAACCAGATGATTTATGATTAAATAATTCAGGGGTTTTGATCCAAGCAAATAAGAAATGGTCATGCAGAGAAAGAAAAATATGCTTTTTTTATTTGTACCTTTTCACTAAACATATTATTATTATTATAATTGCCAAGAATAATATCTAAATCCGATAGTATTACACAGAACAATGACAGTTATTTGACACCCACTGACAACAGCAAGCAGTTATTCACAAAGCATTTGGTTGTTGCATAAGAGGACTTTGCTGCCTCGCAGAGGAAAATTCAGAAAAAGATTTACACTAATTTAAAGAAGAAATCAAATCCCAGACATTAATCAGAGTACTCACAGGAACACAACTTATCAAATCATCATTGGCACGATAATCACAAAAGCAAATTTAAGATGTAAAATTTCTTTCTATTTAAGAAAGAATATAATACATAAAGTTCACTGTCCAACCATTTTTTACGTTTGTTTATATAATTATAGGTATATTATTCCAGTAAAACTATTTGTAAAACACCCTGCTTGAAAATATTAAAAACCAAATGGAGAAAAGACATCTGCCACGTTCATGCAACACGAGACAACATGGAAACACACACTCACTGACAAACTCCACTAATGATTGTTTTGATAGTTTACCATGTTATACATCATTTGAGCACAGCTTTTAGTAGGCACATTTAGTTTTAACGCATCAGCCCGTCGCCACACTAACACAAAAGCTACAACTGCAATTAAACTGGCTGCCGGAGTGCAGTGTACTGTACATCTGCTTGTTAATCCAAGGGCAAGTCACACGTAAAAAAAAACAATGCATTTTTACACTTTAGTGGTGCTAACAGCTGTGGTCTAACGTTTTTGGGCTGTCAAGACGTGACCCATTCTGACTTATCTCAGGAATGTTCAGGTTCAGGTCACTGTAACCTCATGTTTGCCCCTTTGTCATCAATACAATATCTCAGGAATGGCTAAAGGGAATTTCATCACATCTGTCATAAACATCCACTTGGACACAAGAATGAACCAAGTAAAATTATTCTGCACAGACATGTATGAAAACTTTGACCACAATTTGATGCCAAGAGTTACATTAGAGCATCATTACTTCTCTCACATATGTACAGTTAATATGTCCAAAGAAAGCACCGTGGCCTTTAACTGAGCTCATTTTACACACACAAGTTTGTTTCTTTGTTTTTCCTATGTATAAAACAAACATGATCCAACTTAATTATTGAGCTTTACAAGTGCTGGTCGGCAGATTTGATTACATTTGGATAGATTTTATCTTTAGCCAAGCTAACCAGCTCTTCTTATCTGAAAGCAAAAATAGCATTTAACAAATTTTCTAATCCTTTAACTAGTTGCAAACATTGCTGTTTATTACAACAAAGACTGCCTAAGCATCATGGTCATAGTAACCTTGAAGGTGATCTGGTATAGGAGGTGTCTCTATGTTCATTACAAGTGGTTTCTACCTGTAGAGACCTGGTTCAAAGTTTAAAACTGAAAACATTAATTTCTCAGATTCTAGTTAATTAACAAACTTTGCCAGGAGAGGTTTTGATGGCAGTGACAGAGAAGGTGAAATGTATTATGTAACTAAAATGTATTAGAAGAATGTAACTCTGTCCCACAACTGAGTAAGAGGGCGTTTCTCAAACTCGCTTTGGCTCTAAAGTGGCAGCACTTGTATTACAATGCAAAACATTGTTCAGACAACCTTGAGCTTGAGGGCGCTGGCCTGAGGTCCTGGTTGGATCTGCCAGTCCTTCCTTAGGGGCAGCAGTCTGAGAGAGATAGAGGGAGAAAAAGGCAGTGGGGGAAAAAAGGTAATAAAGCGTCATTAATGAACTGTGTAGCACTACAAAATTAATTTTCCTGCGGAAAATCTAAACTATTCTAAACAGAAAGAATCAGTCTTTATTTACTCTCAGGGAGCACTGAAGCAAATAAATGTCTTAACTTCCTAGGACCTGATATCCATGAATGAGGACATTATACTTTTACTGTTTGTACTTTGTTGCAGACAAACATCTTCCAGCAGCTGTTACCAGCACTTCAAATGAGCCGTTGCTCAAAGGGGCACAATTGTTGTTTCTCATTTTGTTTTTGTTCTCAGGACAAATGTTGAGTTTAGTTTGAGAATCTTTACTCAATTCAATAGTTTTTTTTATCAAAATTTAAAACAAATGTTACCATATGTGGACATACTTTTTCTCAGAAACTAGAGTAGGTAAAAAGATTATTCTTGTTTTACATTCATCAGGTCACAAATAGCAAAGAGAAATTATAAATGCATGCCATGAAAGAGTTCGGGTCTTTGGAGGTTAATGAAAAAGTGGCTCTGTTCGGCTGTGCACTCTGGTGTTCATCTCATGCAGCCCGTACCTGTTGGAGTTGCACAGTCGTTGGTTTCTGGCCTTGAGGGGAACGAGCAGGTGAGCGTGAAGTGCTTGACGATCTGGCAGTCAGTGCTTGATTCATCTTGGTGATCACCACCTCTGAGATGAGCTGGCGGTCCTCAGCCTGGTGATCTCCAATCAGCTGCATAGATGAACCCACAACCTGCACGTAGAGGACACGACAGATTAGAGAAGAAACAAATGTGTTTCTCCTAAAATACACATTCACATACTGCCAGATTCTGCATTAAATATGGTTTTAATCATTGTAACAGCAGGCAAACAATGCAGAAGGTATTGTGTGTTTCGAAAAGAGCAACTAGCACTTTTACTGCATTATTATAAAGAGATGACTCATCTTTTTACCTTCCATTAAACTACAGAATAATTTAATAATAATATTATTCTGACAGTCAAGTCAAAGTGGGATGCTTAGAAATATTTCTTTGATGCCACCGTGACTGGATGTTGGTGTCACTGTGGCTCCCTTATCACCTCCCTCTCCTGTCTTTTCTCGCTTACATCTCCCTGGGATTTGTAATCATAATGTTATTTGCCACGCGTCATTTCCCTACTAATTTTCCCACTTGAGTTTCCTCCACGCTGCCTGTCTTACCCATGTACTGAGCTCATTCTTTACTCCATCCACTTTAAATTGACGTATTCTTGCCTGCTATTATCTGTGTGTTTTACACTTACACCTGTCTCAATACTTGCACCAACAATCTTGGACCTGACTGCCAGCCCTAACCGTAAGACTTTTTTAGGAGCAGTGTCCCTCACTACATTTGCTTCCAGCTTCTTACTGCCAGCAACTAGAATTTTGAAATTGACCCAGCCAACCCTGCTTTTTCCATGGTTGAGGGAGCTGAGTTGACCTACTCACTCCTGCTGAGTGGCTCCAAGTGTGCCATATTTAGGGTTCACATTAACTCACAGTCCGCACCTACAAGTGGATTTCCACTGATTCCTTCTACCAGAGCCCTGTTCACCATCCTATTCTTTGTAGTCTTTCATTATGATTCTCAGAAACGTGATACTGGATCTTACCTTGGATCTCAGTCTGAGGCGGTCCAGTAACTGTCTTACCAAAGTCTGTTTCTGCACCTCAGCTTGTCTTTGTCACACTTTTTTTTTTCATCAGAAGCCTATTTCTATTTGCCAGTTGAGCAGCCCCTGTTGCTCCATCTTGTTAATGTTGTAACTGCAGCCCAACCGTGGTCAGTGGGATTACCTGTCCACCTATGACCTCTTTCTTTGGATTTAGCCTAACCAGCAATCAGATAGGTGTGTAGACTTTTTCCTACTCAACCATGACATTTTCTCAATCTTAAAACCATGGTCTGTATCACTGTATATACAGTACAATACTAATGTGTTCTCTACTTTTATGTGCCGCGCGAACCAAAAACCAATATTTGGAGTACAGAATGAGAGTCAGACAGAATAGTTTCTTGACAGAGATATACAAAAATATGTGGGTTACCACCAGATGCCAGTTATCAAACTCATTATGTGTATTTAGGTTAGGTTCAATCAGTTTATTCCCACCCGGACAATCTACAGCCTCAGCAGAGCAAATTAGGCCAGACATGCTAAATTTAAGATTCAAAGACCTTATTAGTATTCTTATGAAACACTCCCACAGTCTAATGTCAACATGGACTTTAAAGAAAAGGCAGGAGTCAATAATAAGATACACAGTGATAATAAAGCTTTGCATCTATACAATGGCTGCTACAGTTTGGCTGTTTGAGGTATTCAGTTTAGTGCCCTGTCAGCTGTTTGGCTGATCTATGGATGTCTTGCAGGGTTTCTACCACACCTCCCTCTCCCCTTTCCTCCCTTCTTCATTTTTCTCACCTCAGTAATATAGTCATTACCATCCTTCCCACAGATGGCTTTGACAGCACAGATCTCGAGTCCCCCAAAGATCTCTGAGCACGTATCCACCCATAGCTTATACCTGTCACAAAGAGAAACGTGCGTGACAACTTGAGCAGATAAGATCTAATAAAACATTTTTATCTATTCACATAAAACTAAATGTACAACAGCTGTCTTGCTGTGTGTACATTGTAAGGCTTCCAACAAAACCAGAAATTCAGGTGTGAATCATGACGGTAAGTACTGTAGGTAAAGAAGAGTTCAGAGTTCAACCTAGTTTACCTTTTCATAAGAACTGGTTATGAGGGTTAGGGTTAGGGTTAACCCTTCCTTTCTTGCACCATCTTGCTTAGTTTGTAGAAGTTCTTCTATTAGTACTTTAGTACTTCTACACTCTCACACTAATTATATACCTATATCGACTCACGTGATATGCAGGTTCATTTTTACATACTATAAAGAACTAATTCAAATATAATCTAACACAGTATGCAACTGCAATTGCAACTGTTATAGAACCTCTTTTACTTCAGCCTGGATTTGACCAGCTCATAAATGTGCTGTAGTTGTCTTGTGCTGAGCAGAAAACTGCACACAACAAGCTACAGCCACAATAGACAGATCAATACTGACCTAGAGGATAATGTAGGAAGGGAAGGCAGACTTTCCTCCACAGTGTCAGATTCTCCAGTCTATAGCTCGCAATTAGAACTTCTAATGTATCTTTCATATGCTTCAAGTTGATATTTATAGATATAGATTTTATACTTATATATTTGTGTGTATTAGTATTCTGTTGGTGCTGATTCTGGTTGTGGTTCTTTCTAATCTTTTCTGAACTAAGAGCCGCTGTATATAATATAATATAATATGAATTAAGTGTCTTGAATCTTGAATCTTACGCATCATTTTTTGAGTAAAAAAAACAAGCAAAAAAATTGCTAGGACTGAAAGAAAAACAATTAAAATTCTGTTTCCTCTCTTTTATCTTCAACCCGTACCCCATAAATAATACCGTTTCCAAACACCTTCATGTTTACCCGTATGAACAACCTTCAGCTACAATAATCTGCTGCTTAAATGCAATGCGCATTGCAGCTTCACTAATGTGTGAGTGGCGCTCACTTGTCAGTCATGGCAACTTGCTCCAACATGGCAGATCCAGTGTTGCTCTTCCAGTTACCAGAGATGGATGTTCGCCTGGAAAAGACGGGGAAACACCGTTCAGTTGTAGAGAAAAAGAGAGCTTTGTGACAGTGATTTCAACACTAACTCGTCTCACTGGTCAAGCACCTGTCTAGTCAGGCAGCAGATGACAGCAGCCAGATAAGCATCCTGATACACAGGCAAGTTACCGTACGCTCTTTGTTGTACAGCGAGCGTTGCATGCATGTTAAACATGCAGATGTGCACTTTACATACAGGCTGCTAATTTTATGTTCTGTGAGAAATTGAACATGCTTCACCCCTGAAATCTATATAGAGCATAAAAAAAACCCTGAACCCAACTGTAAAAAACAAACAAAAAAAAGCAGACGTACATATACGCTTTGTAGTCTATGCCGATTTTCTGGACTCTGATGTCGTACTTGGCATCTATAAATGGCTCTGTAGTGCAGTAGGTCTGAGTGATGGCCACCACACTTGCAATGTCCTGGAAGTCACTCAAGTTGTCCACTTTGACCTATAGTGTAACAATACAAGTAGAAAAACGATTTATTCAAAGTCATACAGCATGTCTTTAACATTTTACAGTATTTTACTTTCTCAAGACTGTTTAGGAATTTGTACTAAAGCTTCATTTGCTTAATGTCCTGCTAGAGTCCTGCTGGCTCTACACTGTAAAAAAAGAGTTGTTTTTACAGGAAAACGCTGGCAGCTGTGGTTACCAGGGAATTTCTGTAAAAAATACAGCTGTTCAATAGATAGCTTTACAGAGTAAATATGTACATTTAGCAAATGAGACCGTGACTGACTTACATTAAAAAACTGTTAAATCTACCAAAAAATATGATTTCACACAATGCTGCTGTATATACATAGACTATTTCTTGTAATCTTTACATGTAATAATTGCTTATTGTGATTCAA
>JAUMHF010000021.1:13736072-13750061 GCA_032359275.1 Microctenopoma steveboyesi
TATATATATATATATATATATATATATATATAAAACAATGCAACACTAGATGTATCAGTAGTAGTATTTGGACACAATATGACCACTGTTCATGTACATCAAACAGAAAGCAGTTTAAGCTCTCAGCTTTCTGAGACTGTAAATATTGTATTTCAGTGAGAATTAACATTTTAAACTCTAACCGGATCTTGTCTTACAGCATAGACTCTCACTGTATCTTGTGGTTTTGTGTCTTTAGTTTCCTTGATTGTGTTATTTCCTGTGCCAAAAATCTAATCCTGCGCTTTAACAACAGCACTGCCACATGTAGAAGCGAAGCCACTTCTCCTTAAAGGAAATGACATAACAGGACAAGGTTCAATTCAGGCTTTCACCTCCTTAAGAAAAGGATGTGAAGTCTCCTCAACGTTCAAGTTCAAGAAAACACAGTAGAACCTTTGGTACAAGATATTCAACAACAATCAAAAAGATAGCAATTCCTAAATGTATTATAATTAATCCTGAAAGTGTCGCTTTTATAGGCATTATTAAAAAAAAAAAGACTAAATGTGAAGACCCAAATCTGAATTGATCCCTGTCTTGTTACTGGATTACTCCACTGAGGTCATACAGATTAAAAAGCATCATCTTCAAGCTATGCTACGTTGTATCAAGACCATTAAAATATTGTTTACCTGCATAATGCAGTAATTTGTTTTATACATTTTAAAATATGTTAATAAATAAATCTTTCAAAACATTTTAATGACTGATATGATCATAATGCACATTAACTTTATGACTTAAGTGAAGTGCTGTCCAACAGTTCATGTTTGTTTTATACTGAAGCATTTGTTTGGGTTTGTATTTATGTCTTCTTTTCTTTCTAAATACAGTTTTCTATTTCCATGTACCAAAAAAAGATTGTATATAAAATGTCTCATTTGAAAAATCTAATACTGACTCTTTCTTCTTCTAACCAAACCAGACTCTTCACAGTAAACCACTGAAAGCTTGGGGGACATTAAAGAAGCATGAAAAGGCCTTTTCTGTTTCAGCAGTTACAGAAAATCTTTAAAAAGGCAGAAATATTTGATCACCAATGTGAGTGATAAAGCACTGTAGAGCACAGTTCACATTCAATTTATAATTTTACTCTCTGCTGCACCACATGAACACTCTAATGAACGTAAAGCTGAAACCCGTGAGTGTAATATTCTTTGATTTCTTTTTTATTATTTTAAACTTACATTAGTATTATTATTCAAGGTTTAGGGCCGCACACTGAATATTTATACATATATACTGTATACACAGAATGTTTGTAGAAAACCAAACAGTGCAACCTGAGCAAGCACTAGGCAAGAGTGGAGAGGAAGAACTCCCTTTAACTAAAGAAACCTCAAGCAGAACCAGGCTCATTGCGGGCGACCGGTTCAACACATTTGATGAATTAACACGTAACAAGTCGCAATAATTGCAGTTACAATAACTTAAATAACACTACACTACATAAAAATGTAGCTTTAGTGCGAAACATATAGCTCTATGGTAAGAGGTAAATGTATGATAAATATGATAAATTACTATTAGTAAAATAATTATTTGTAAAATAATCCATTATAAAATTATGTTTTGTGAAATTGCCCACAGAAACGTATTAAATATACAACTATACAAAACCCAAAAACCTGACACATTTTGTCAGTTTCTCAGAAGCTGGAAATGTGAATATTCATAATATCGTGTGTGACCATGATAATATTCTTACCATGTCTTTGTAGTTGGGGTAGAAAGTCTGGTCAATGAGAGGAAACTTATCTGGACCCAGGCGCTTCTGATGATTGATCAGCTGTGAAAACTAGGGGATGAAAATAATACACTGTTACTTAATAGTAGTGGTAAGTGATCAAATAATGCGTAGATTGTTGCAGTTTGGTTTAAATTGCTTACAGCCCAAGGTTTGTCAGAGAGGTTGTAGATGGAGTCCAGAGTGTTGACTGACGGGATGCCCGCATACTGCAGACCGATGATCATGTTCCTGAAGTCCTCATTCTGGGCCATGCTGAAGGCATGCTGACGCACCAGGACAAAGTCAGGCCTGAAAGACCTGGTGTGAGAAAATGAAAAAAGCTGACTCGTCTGATTTTATTCAACACAAAGTGACAGATCAGATTTTACAAATGGCAGTGAATGGATTCATAAACTCAAAAAAGTCACGTGAGTCTTGGCATTTATATTTTTTATCCACTCAGGATGAGTGTAGTAAGAGAACAGTTACCGATGTCGTAAATGTGTAATAAATCACAAAGACCTCACTACTAAAAACTAATCATCACCTGTGAAAGACTAATAATAAACTAAAGCACACGACATATGACTTTATTTACCTAAATACATTTTAACCACTACTCTGTGAGTTAGTTGAGTTTCTCTGAGCTTCTTCTTCCACTTTGTCACATGCTGTTTTCACATTAAGTTTATTCTAGTGTGAAAATGTGTGAAATTCACCATGAACAGATTAAAGAAACATGTACTCATTAGTGGCCAAAAACTGGTATCTAAACTAGTATCTGAAAAACAGTGCATCCCTCCTGCACCGAAGTCCTGAAAAGTTCAAGTCTGACACACAATATGGGAGAAGTTGCTCCACCAGTGATTCCTTCTGACGGATCGAGGTGCTTATGAAGTGTGAGGTGGACCGATACCTAAAATGTCAATAGTTGGTCTTGTCTTGAATGTTCATACTAGCATCAGCAGAGATGATTATATATTGTATGTGTTGTTTTATTCTGTATTACAACAAATAGGCTCTGTGGTTAGCTGCAGCGTTGACAGTGACGGACAACGACCGCAGTGCAGAGGAAATAAAGAATTCAACGACTGTCAGAAAATGGAGGATGAATCTACAAATAGAAAGAGAATAAATGATATGGAAGAAATGGAAGAAAGTATTATTAGTAGTATTAGTTTGGCATTTCAAATCTGGACAACACTGAATGATTCTGTAATGTTTTGTTTGATAAATGTGCGGGTATTCATAACAAAACTGAAAAAACTAAACAGAGCGCTGGTGATCTGAGAAACAAATTGTGACCAGCGGCCAAGAACAATATACTGTATAATGCGGGTGGAGCTCAGTGAAACGTGGATGGTAACAGGGCATGACCTGTGTTATTGTTCCTATTGTCTTTGAGTGTGTGTATGAGGGAGGAGGAATGCGAGGAAAAGCAAAGAGAGAGAGAGAAAGGGAAGAGGTGTGAGAAAAGAGACAAAACTCTGGCTCAGTGTGACCGCCACCAGCTCCTCATGCACTGAGAATACTAATCAGCCACTCCAAGAAACAAAAAAGACCCTGCTGGAGAGAGCAGTGATTAATGTGACTGTAATCTCCTCCTTACTGACAGTAGGTAGCAAAGATCAACATGGTCATGACTTTCAATTTAAGGCCTTTAATCACTGTTGGCAACAATGTCACAAGCATCCTACAGTAGCTAGCTTTCACTTTTTCACTGGTTGCAAGAGTCAGTCTGTATTCATTCATCAAATGGACCAATTAAGGGTAACGTCTGTTGATATTCTACATTTTTCCAATAGACCAAAATGAACAATGAATGAATCCTACTCTGTGTCATAGATTTCTATCAATGTATGGAAGACCTTTAAAACTTTAAATGAACCACGTCAGATCCCCTGACAACAAACAACTTGGTCCAGCCGTCCATATACAGATGTACAACCCAGTCCTGGACGGACGGAAACATATCGCAGGTCTTTTCACTGTTTGCTAACACTAAGAAAATGAGACTAATGTCAGCCTGACCTTTAACAAAAAGAGAGAATCCACATGGTGGAGAGGAAAAAGGAGAGGTTTTCTCTGAACTAAAGGATTTTAATGATGTCTTATACTCTATGAACAGTATAACTGAGCTGTCTGTAGTTCCATGTACCATGAGTATTTCCAAGTCATGTACATATCTAAGTGACTTTATCCCTGCTGTGTTCTGATGTTAATGTTCTCAAAAAGGACAAAAGCTGAAATGTTCAAATCTGTGCTGATCCATAGTCATCTCTTCATCTCCTTTAAAACCAAATTCTGTGACTTAATCAGACTGCAACATTTTTATCCTTTTTAGATGATGACATGTTTTCCACTGCAGTGGGAAGAGCTGTAGATCGAGTGGTGATATACTCAGAGTCTGACGAAGATGAATAGTTCTGCAGGGTGAGGGGGATTCACAACAACACACATACTGAGAACAGTTAGGAAAATCACCACTTAGACTTGAAATCAATGGACACAGTGCAATTACAGAGACAAACGTCGATATTCTAAGCTTGTTCCGATCTCAGGGAGGCCGATAATTACGTTAGAAACTCATAATTTTTCTCCCAACAAACTTGTGCGTTTGTGTGAGACGGAGGCCATGATCCAACTTTTGAGGCGAGGACCTCAGACGACACATGTTCAAGAATAAAGCTTCTGTGGACATGACGCTCTCAGATAAAGTTTCCCCGACTCCACATTAACTCAGACAGCTGCCACGGTCGTGTGCATGATTTGTGTGTATGTGGTCCCCTTGTAAAGTGCAATTACAAGGCAGAGAAGCTGATTATTAGTCTTCATTTCCTGTTGGTTTTGTTGGTTGGTGAGAAGGAGGAGCTACTGTCACTGACAGTAATCACTGACAATCTTAAACACAAATGTTTCTGTTTGGTTTGAGGTTGTGCGATTGTCTAGTTTAAAGTATGCTGATACTCAGATCTGCCGTTGTGCTCGTGTGCCCCTGCCACTTTTCCATTAGTCAGAACTTTTAGTAAACAAGTGTATTTGCTGTTTTCCAGAGTCTTCTGAGATTCTTCTGTTTGATCAAGTCAAATCTCAGGGTCTGCGTTTTGATCCATGGCTCCTCCTGTCCACATGTTGAAGTGTGATGGGAAAGACCATGGTATCTCTTTGATTATCAGTGTGTGGCTGTGTGTGTGCAAATCAGGTAGAAACGTGTGTTACCACAAAGTACTGAACACAACTAGACTGGGATCTGAAAACTAGTGCATGTCTTACTTATAAAGACCAAATTCTAGTGCATAAATAGTCCAATTACCCCGGAATACAGGGACACCGTAGTCACGATTTGACTTCAGCATGAAGAAAATGTGTGTGTCGATGTGTATGTTTGTGTTTGTGTGTGTTGTGATGCTGACCTGACCACCCTGGTTCCTCCCCGGAGGACCTGCATGTCCACGTTACAGGTGCCATTTGAATGTGACACAAGGTTGATATCTGAGAACTCGGCCTAGAGGGATGGGAGCAGGAAACCAGGACAGTTTAATCAGTTACACCCATAAAATCTGGATATAAACACTGATACATTTTATTCACATGAATTGTAATTGTATTTTTACATTTTAATTCGTGCAATCAAATGTGGAACTGTGGTAAATGTTTCCTGAAAGAAACTAATTTAGAAAAAACATAGTTTATTATCATAGTGCAACGTTATTGTAAAAGATGGATGTGTTATAGAATACAGTATAGTATGTAATTCCTTTATTACAATATGTGTGTGTCAGAGGAGAAGTTAAAAGAAACAAACATCAATATCTGTATACATAACCTATATAGTTAATCTAGTAAAACGTGCATACATGCTGGTCTTTGGTGGGGTTGCAAATGTAGCAAGGATTTCTCTGTGACTCATTGCTGCCGACTTCTTGTCTCCTCTGATGTCTACTTTTGTTTCCGTTGTGAGGTTTGAGGTTGTAATTTAACTGTCAACATCTATTAGGTGTGAAACTGTTTGCTGCGAAACCCCAGAGAAAAGTCATTTCAAATCCACTAACTAAGCATTGCAAAATGTGATGCTGGTTAGGTGGTTCAACCAATGCGAAACCAAAATGTCATATACTGTAAACATACTGTCTACCTAACTGCATACAGTAACCACAACATAGTACTTGTAGTATTCTGGCATTGATTTACATGAGAAGCACGAGTGGTTGTGAAAGTGTGGTTACACATGTACACAGGGTTAAACATACGCTGCACAAAACACATTTCTGCTAAAGATGACAAATGCAAACCGTTGGGCAGTTTCAGACAGAAAATGTAACCCACCGCACATTTCACATCTTCCTGTATGAGCCCTGCGAAGCGTCTCTACAGGATTGCTAGTGGCTTTGAAAGTCTTTTAGCAAAAATCTCTTAACTAAATCGGGCACCATGAAGATGGAGGATGGCCATTTTTGTTGAGTGATCTGTGTGTCTCATATTGTGATGTGTTATAACTTCAATCAATGTCAATAGAAGGCGCTGACTCTGTATCGTCTGCCCTAACCCTAGCCCTTCAGACAGGAAATACGGACTAGCAGCTACATGACCACGTGTCTTACAATGATAGTGTAGCTGCTAAACCAGTTATACAATTTCAGTTCCTTTATTAATTTAATTTGTGTTGATAAATAAAAGCCCTGTATGATGTAAATTAAGGTAGATGTGTAGTTTGATAGCGGAACCAAAGTTTGTCTTTTACGGTTTAGTCAGTGTCATGCTTCACATGACAGAGCGAGAGAGAGAGAGAGAGAGAGAGAGAGATAGAGCTGCATTGTGTTGACAGAAGATTATGTTCAAGTTACGTTGCTGTGTTCTGAAGAATGAAGAGTTTTTGGACTGAACACTCATACAGTTTATTACTAGCAAGTTAAAGTGGCCGATGAACTATGGTATGTTGTTGTTACATTATGTTTAATGCTGCTGAATATTAGCAGACTGGCTAATTAATTAAGTAGCATCTATCGATATTTGAGTAAATGTGATTGTTTAGTTAGTGTCTTATAGTTTTACTCTGCAGTGCCCCCCAAATAAATTTCAGCAGCCGCTGCCACTGGCATTAGCTTATTCTAAAGAGCTCAACTAGAATATTTTTTGCTGTCATTTATGCTGTAGTTTTCCTAGCTCCCCCAACACTGGAGCTACTTGTTATATCTACAGCATGACCTCCTGTTACTGCAGGAACAACAACGCTGGGTCATAAGCTATTCACTTGATTCTAACGCTACAGTATTTACTTATTTGACACTTTAGCATCTATGGTCTTTCCAGGAACTTGTAACCTGCTGCATAAATGACTACAGTGTCTGTTTTTGTTGAAAATGTGCTCAGCTTGTGTGTTATGAAAGGCATTTCCATATCAAACATGTGAATATGGTGTCATCCCACTTTCATCTCTGTGCTGATCCCTATTAACCTTTTATAAATGGCTCTGTGGCATCATATGCATCTAAAATCAATATTATACCTGCTCCACTTTGATGTCGTAGTCCCCAAAGACCTTCTTTCCCCGAAACACTTTGGCCCTGGAAGAGAAGAGGAGAAGGGAGGTTTAGTCTGCTAGTCAAACAACCAGAGCTATCACTTATCTATGCTGCCCTCTACTGGACATCACACTCCCTGAATCATAACGACAAGAAGACGAAATAGAAATAAGGAAATGGGTGCCTGCTAATGCACTTTTAATGGACAAACGTTGTAAGCTCCAGGGGAATGTTCCCAGCATGATACAGCAGACCCAGTGTGGGCACACCACAACAACATTAAACATTAAATGCTGCAACAAACATCAAGTGCTGCCTTACACTCCAATAATGAATATGTCCACAACGTGGTTTGAATTTGACTTCTTAATATCTTGGATGGATCAAGAGTGACATACAGAAATAGACTGCAAGTAAACACACGCACACATGGGCAGGCAGATGGAGATCAGACAAAGACAGACTGACAGAGAGGATGAAACAAGCAGGGACGCACACAGGCTGCCAGCCAGCACACAAAGACGCAGACAAAAATGCTCAGGACGCTTCATTTTACACAACACTGTAAAATGATCGCAGATGGTTTACACTGCATCCATTACCAGCCTATATACTGAAGCTAAATAAAGCCGCAACAATGATCAGGACGAGTTTATTTGTTTTTCAAAGACCTGGATGATCATGAAATGTGAATGTGTTTCCATGTCTTTATATGTTTATTCACGCTCTTGCTACAACTACAAATAGCATGAAGCATCTAAAGCGGTTTATCATACTACCTTCGACTGCTAACATGACTTCACATCCTCATCAACACGTCAATGAACACCTTTAAATCTTAAATTAATATCATTTGACCTCAGCAAACCGCATCTAGGCTTATTCTATCATCCATAATTTGACATTAAATCAAACTGTACAGTACATGCACTCACAATTGCTCTGCGTGCTGTCAATTAAAAATGTATGTATGATTCCTTCTCGGTAACCTCTTAGGACCTCGTGTAGTGCAGCACAGAAGCATCTGGTTAGTTAGTCTGGTTCATTAGGATCAGACCATCTGTGAGAGAAACACTCTGAGGGTATGATGATATAATTTACAACAATCAATAACCACTCTAGCAAAATCACTGACCTTAGAATAACAGTGATATATATATCTGTCAGAAGGTAAAATTCTGCTAGTGTGTGTGTTAGTGTTTTTCAGCACGGACAGCCCCTTGAACACACACTGCTCTCTGCAGTTTTAATTCAAAACTTAGATTTCAGTTTCAGTTCAAGCTTCTCTAATCCCATTGTTGTCGAATTGGTCTAAAAGCAAATGAGGCTGCACATTCAGCTCGTTCAGTATCTGCAGAGCACAATGCAAAAACAACACACAAAGACATGAGATGCCAGGCCAACACGATAATGGACAATTACCCCGTTCTACTGAAAGGCTGCTGATGTAGCTTCCTCATTTAATTCCATCACCAGCATAATGTAGCTGTCACATGCAAAAGGCATATGAATCCTAACAGAGCTGTAAGTGACTGTCTTAACAGAAGCATTTACACGGCGAAGGCGTTCGACGTCTGCCTGGTGATGCTTAAAGGCTGATTTATTTCAACCACTTGGCATCAGTGGAACGGGCTGAAAGTTCAACCCTAAGATGTTGTCAATGTCCCCAGTGTTAATGGTCTCTGTGCTCGGTCTCTGTGCTGGCGAACAGCAACTGGCTATTTAAACTTTCAGGAGGAGCAGAGCAATATCAGCGTTTGTGTTTGCGTCTACACGATAAATACTGCAAAAGTAATGAGTGTGTTTTCGTAATCCCAAATTGCCAATTCCTTCTAGTACAAAGTGAAAAACATTTAGGTTTCTATAGTGACTGCTGCACATTTGTTTATTTGTGTGGGAGATATTAAGACTTAAGATTTAGATTCCACTCAAGCTATTATTCAACTGCAGCTGAGAATCCAAGATATGATCTGTCACATATACAACATAATCCCTCTAACATACCAAACTGTATGTGGACAAGGTTCATTTCACGCTGCTCTTTAATTCATGTGGGTAGCAGCTCCAGCAGTCACGTGGAGTGAACATACGCGGACGGAGTTTTGAGGATGAGAAAAGGCAAAATGATAAAAATGTCAGTCTGTAAACCGAAGGCATTTATATTTCCATTTCTCCTGAAATTATACAATTATACAGAAGAACAGCAACATTTTACACAATTACAGGAGAGCAACCATGGAATCATAGAGGCAAACAACAACAAAGATGGACATAAACAAGCATTAAAAGGCCCAGCTGTGTAAAATAGCATTAAAAATCAACAAAGAGAGAATTCAGCAGAAGATTGGAGGCAGGACAAGCAGCACTGTACACAACACAACCAAAGCTTCTCAAATGCTGCTGGACTGGACTGGACTCAATTCAGCAGCTCAGCTCAGTCGATTGCCTTATATTCAGGGTCATTTGATGCCATCCCACTTTTGTTATTGATCTTTGGAGTCCAGGAGTCTAAGACAGACACAGTCTAGAAATTAGTCCTTTCAAATCAATCCATGGTAATGAAAAGAAAGAGCGAGACAGAAAGACGATCAAGACAGACAAAGAGGTGGAATGAGTGGGTTTAGTACCACAAATTATGGAGCCAATAATTCAGGATTCCCTGTTCACTAGGACTAAAATAACATGATTGTTGGTGGTCATCAAATTGTCAGCCCACATCCTCACGCTACGGTACATTGTACAGTATAATATCATGAGTTACAGTTGTTTGGACGACTTAATCAGAAATGTGCCACAATACACACACATACACCCTCCCCCCCACACACACACACACACTTTTTCACTCGCTACAATGATCGACTCAAATGTACGGAAACAAATGAGCCGAGTATGATAAGCAGCTACATTTCTTACACTCTACACTGCATATTCACATAGTCATTGTGTAGGGGTTGCACACTGGCATCTCAAAAACCAAAACTGTCACTGTGAGGACCGAGGGCACAGCCCGTATCCATTCACCTAAGACTGCCTTGTTTTTCAGAAGCCTCAACTAAAACTAAAACACCTTCCTTTTCTGGCACAGCATACGGCAGCTCTGGCCATGCAGGGCTACACACGCCCTGGTCTTTTATTGCTTGATCCACAATGTGGAGACCATGTAAAGCAAGAATCTGACTGCAGGGGTGAAAGGCCACAAAGAGTGTCAGAGCAGCGCCGTCAGCTCTACTCAGGTGGGAGATAGTCGGGGTGTAATTATTTGGCTACTACAGCTGGCATGCTGTTACTGCAGGTGAAGACAAGACAACGTAAGGGCATGAAACTGTGAACTAGGCTGCTGCACACAATGAATGTATGTTCAGTCTCTCTGGAAGCAGACTGACTCTATCTAAAAGCTCACTCTACATTTCTGTAGGGTAGAAAACACAGGACGTGGATCAGTAATGTAAAGTCAGGATGGTGACAGACGGAATAGACCTGATCTCAAATCACTGGATGTGAGCAGACGTAAAACATAACTAGAGCGAGGCTTTGTGCCAAATGAAATTTGATTACTTCACAAAGTGCAAGATAATACAGGAGAGAGAAAACAGTGTGATGCATGCTGGTAAGATTTTACCCACAGACACGTCAAACACAGAGAAACGCTCTGTATGTATGAAATGTCCTCTGTTTTTTTTCTCTCCTGTGTGTCTCTTGAATTATGCAGCAGCAGCACAGGAGGCTGTAACACCCCTGTCTACCATTATCCTCCTCCTCCTCCCAGCCCTGCAGGAGCGCAGGTGTCTCAGAGACTGCTCCTCAGTTACACGTAAATGTGTTATTCTGACTGTAAGCTGTGGTGAATGCAGTGCAGCTTCACAAGTCACGTTGTCTACACTGTAACAGATGCATATATTTGATAGACAATAGTTTCAAATCTATTTCTAAAGCATGTATTCACTTCCTTTATTGGTTAGTAATGAGCCATTAATAAGAACAATAACAACGACTTTGGAGTCACTGGGTTTGGTGTCTATGCTGCTACTAGTAACAATTCATGTTAATAACATTTTACAGAGCTGGCATTATTTCTGTATTCCATCTGATAATGTAACCCATGTATAACATTTACAAGTGAATTAGCACAAAACAATGACTAATAGAGAAGGCTGTTCCGTAATATAGACCCACGTTCATGCTTGAGAGTAGTGATCGTGTGTAGGACTGGGTTTGTGTTTGCATCAGATCCAATCCTGGCAGCACATCTGCTTTCTTGAAAAAGGCTCATCGATGGAACATCTTGAAACTAACAGCAGCATTGATTACTTTCTTGAGGTTTAGTTGAATCCCTTGTGTTTGTGTGCCGTGTGAGTCAGCTGTGTTTGTGTATGAGTGTTTATAAGAGCGCAGATTCTGTGCCTCTCGTCTTGAAAGCAGGCAGGAGTGACAGTGATCTTTTTTATCTCGTCCCTGTAACTGTACAGCTTTGTAGAAGCTTGGCACATTTTAACTGGCTGAGAAAGTTGCGATTTTAATATTAATTACCGTCATGTGCACATCTAGCTAATTCTATTTAGTGTTTACAGTAATGTGTCTTCTTTATGTTTTATTTGTTTGTGCATTTTCACAAGAAATTACTGCCTCTTATACCCATTTTATGCTACTACATATTGTGTATTTAATCTATTACTACGTTCAAAGTGATATCTTTATTATAATTTGTTACATTTAGTTTAGCTTCAATTTTCTTCTCACATTACTGTTGGTTGGTGGAAACTATAAACAAAGTTGTAGCAAAGTTTACTTCAACAAAGTGAATGTACAGCGTTATTATTTATATATATATATGCCTTTATAACAAGATCACATTATTTTCTAACCTAAGTTTACGCAGCCCACAGTCATGTTTTGAATGACAGCTGAAAGCAGCAAGTCACCAAATTGGATCTGTCAAACTGGAACAAGATGACAGCTTGGGCAGAAACATTTTTTAATTTAAATTCCAGTAAATACTGCTTTTCCAACATTGAGGTCTAAACGAATCATCAGCTATCTGTTGTATTTTATGATGATTACTTGATTTCACAAAACCGTGATTAAAAACAAGTCATTTTTGAGAGGCCTGAGAGATTGATCAGCACGGTCAGTTTTTTAGAGGCTTTCAGTCATTAATATTAAAATCAGCTTGGAAGTGAAGGCCAGTGCAGTGCAGGCCAGTGAAGTTCCTCCACCCTAAACCCGCTCATCCATGTCTGTATGGACCTGTATGTATACTGGATTTATTAAGAGCCAATGTAAACTAAAAATAGCACGTTATATAAATACACATTCATATAAAATAGCTAATCATCTCTATCCATCCCAGTTTGAGACACCACAAGCCTGAGTTTGGTAAAATTACTCAAATTAAAAAACAAGTTAAACATTTGACATGGTGGTCCAGAGTCAGCGCCTGAGTCCTAGAGTCTAATCATAGCTGGACCGAAGGTTTCTAAGACGTGCTCATAAAACACTGTGGAGAACAGTGTTATTAGAGGCACAATGAGATTAACACGCTTTGCTCACTGAGGTAAGACAGAAATGGTATTTCAGCAAAAAATCTGAATTTGAAAAATTAAATATCCCAATCAGCAAAAATACTAACAACAAAAAGTTGTCTAATTTGGGTTTCAGAGGATGGAGGAAGACTCCAAAGTTGAGACATAGTCAACAGGTGTGCCACTGTTGACGAATACTCATTGTTTACTTCCTGTTTGAAAAAGAGACCATAACAGCGTTCATGTACAGCAGGATGTGCTAATGGAAGCTTTGTTGACTGACTGACTGGCTGAGACGGACACAGAGCTGAGAAGATTTGGTGTCATGATTTAAATGGCAGGATTCAGCACGAACATTATTCACATCCCAGACGCCGTATTTCTGCAACAGTTGTACTTGGTGGATACTTTGATCCTATTGTAACAGGGAGACGTGTGAGCATAGAGTCTTAAAATGCAGAACTGTTGCTTGAAATGACAGTCTGGCACTTCTTCATCTCACTGCGCGGTGAACCTAAGGTGAGTACTCTTCCTGGTTTAATGGGGGGGCTGAGACAGAGTGTCTGTACGCGGGAAGATTAATCATTGCAGACAACCCCGTCGTGGCCATGGCACAAATGAGACTTTATGTGCACTTTATTCAGACGGCTGTTGTCTTTTTTGTGAGCTGTCGCCTTTCTACACACACACACACACAAACACACACACACACACACACGCACACACACAGCCGTGTATTTATATGCGCAAATGCATTCTCAGTTGAGAGGACAAATTTCAAGGTTGAGTGAGGTTTTGAAGATGTCGGCCACAGAATGGTGCCAGTGAAACAACAACACTCAAGTTCATCTCTTCGGGTTCACATCCACTTTCAGCTCGCTGTGGTGAACGCCCGTTACACTTGAATAAAAACTGGATTTCATTCTCAGCTCAGGTTTCATACTTAATGCAGCTTCTCATTGTGACGGTGAGATTACCCTGGCACGTCGAGCGATCACTCAAGGAGTGTAGGAGGAGCAGTTGGTGGTCATGTTGCAGACATGGAGCACCGCGCTGAGTGTAGCTGCAGGGCTTGCAGATCAAAATGTGTTTTCAAAGTGTTGCAGTGTGTCATGGAACAAAAGGAAAAAACATGAATTGTGGGAGCTGTAGTGTTAATTTGCACTTGTCAACA
>JAUMHF010000021.1:13752860-13830493 GCA_032359275.1 Microctenopoma steveboyesi
GTGTTGCAGTGTGTCATGGAACAAAAGGAAAAAACATGAATTGTGGGAGCTGTAGTGTTAATTTGCACTTGTCAACAACTGCTGTCAAATCAACCAGTACAGAAATCGTAAGGATTTGAAAGTTTAAGGTACTGTAAACCCCTCAGATACATTTCAGTTGATGTTTTTGTGATACGTTATACACCAATACAATTGTCTGGTGAAGTAACCCCCCCCCAAACATATTAACACATACAAATTAATACAGTTTATACATCTAAGAAGCTCCCCGCACACTCAGTATTTCGTTGTCACAATGTCCCTGTTTGCAAAATCATCATCACTTTACTTATTGTTCTGCTTTGTTGAGATGTGTGACTGGTTTTGTGCGTGTGTGCGTGTTTGTCCACAGCCCACGCCGCCTATTTGTCGTGACAATGCTTGGAGCGTAGTGTGTTTAATTTTAGAGGGAAAGAGAGACAGACAGAGCCAGAGACAGACAGTCAGTGAGAGGAGGACACAGAAGTGCTGATCCACCCACGGGCACGTTGCTTAACATGGAGAATCACAAACAAATACATTTCAGGTTACTACCGCCAGCTGAATGAAACAGAGGACACTGTGCTGCTGAGGCTGCGCGTGACGCCAGTTTGAGAAACGGTTTGGCAAATAGTGCTGTTTCATAACAACATTGTCAGTTGATTTTATGAAAATACAAAGAGTATTTTATTATATGCATGTTAAAGATGTAACCTGTAGTCAAATACCATGTTAGTAGCTATCACCCACGTCTGTAGTTCTCTCCAGCTCTTCAGAGGGTTTAACTGTATCATCTTTCAGAAACTTCAGCTTAAATTTTACAGACTGTGGTTTAACTGCTTTGGTTCAGCATCATTGCTCTCAATCGCTTTCTTTCCAGCAGCAGCAGTTGGCTGAGACTCTTTAGTCCCTAAAGCTAGCAAAAAACTAGGAACTAGCCTCAGGACAAACTGGAAGAATGACAATGTGACCCCGTGATTGCTGGTAAACTGTATTGAGTATGAGTAAATTGTCAGGTGCTTACTAAGACATTAGCCAATATTTGTCATGTGTGATATTTAGCGACTTTGCCAGCACAAGGCTAAAAAAAGAAAAAACAGAATGATTAGTGCTGAAGGCATTTTTGCCTTCTTCAGAAATATAAGTTATCTGTGCCTTCGGAGAATTAGACACAAGCAGGTTTAAATAATTTATAGTTGGTTATTGACATGAGCTAATTTAGCAATGTTAGTAGGTGGAGCCGGGCGGCACACATCATTTCAAAATCTGCCTTCATTTGTAACAAGAAGGGGTTTAAAGGAATGAAACCAAAATGATGTTTCACAGCAAATCTATACTGCACCGCCTGATCTATATAAACACAAGCTCTGCTGCAACCGTCAACACGACAAAAATTCAGTTAACAAAGCGACACTGCTTCTTCTTTAGCACTATCAGCTTTGCACCAGCACTAAAGTGGTAATGTGAAGCAAAGTGCTTTCTCTCATCCTATTTTAATCACTTCATCTCTATCACACAGAATCTTTACCTCGAAAATGACCTGAAATGCCTCATCCAACAGAAGATATAGATTTACTACAGTGCCAATGCCGTGATGAAGGCTTTAGCGATTAACTGCACCATGAATACTATGTCATTGCTGGGTACTGGCAGTAAGCCAGGGCTTTAAATACCCAGATAAGTTTTTTTAGTCGATTTGTCAATTACTGTTTAACAGCAGTAACATTGAAGCCCATTTAAAGAGTAGAGAAAACCACTTCCACCTCAGCAGACACACCAGAGGCTGGTTGGCTGTTCCAAGGCATTGTGGGTTCAGACACTGCAGAGATAAACGTCTGTAATTTCAGAGGGATGGGTTTTTAATATGAATGTCGTGTAAGAAACAAACATTGCATTTGCAGACATGCAGACATCAGCTAATTCAAAAGTTTAATTAAGTAGCGTTCAGGTAGTGTGAGGATAAGCAAAGACCTTTGAGGTGAATTAGCTGCAGGAACACATGAAACTATGAAATATATGCAGCTTCTTGTCATCTTCCAACACCCTCAACCTTCAATATTTGTTCAAAGCAGCCAGTGGCTTAAACATAAACACTTGAATACGTGTTTACTTTCTACCAGTAAGTCACATAACGCTATAACACATTCTTAAATAATATCTGCATAGAAAGTCTGGTTCGCTACATGTTGGAGAAAGGGGAATATGACCGCCGCACTGGGACTGGGATTAATAGGTGTTACTGCCACAGATTTATTTAGGTAATCTGGTTTTCATAACAAAGCAATTTAAAGCGCTGCTCTTTAAGTTAAACCTGTTCTCATTAGAGCAGTCCCCATGGTAGTACAAAGTGTAGCTGTACTGCTGAGCATACAGCCTTTACTAATGTCAGTGTTGCGCTTACCTTGTGTACTGCTCAGTCTCACTGCTGTGCTGCAGTTTTGTGCGCAATATAAATCTGCTGGAGCTCAGGTTGTGACTGTGCTTAGTTATCGTAGCAACTATGTTCCAAATGCAATTTGCATGCTTAAGCAGTCTGTCCTGTTTGTGCCAGAATAAAATGTACTGATGGTTTGTCCGTGGCTGGTGGAATAACTTGCCCTGCTCCATTCGACTAGCTGAGACTATCACTGCCTTTAGAAAAAACATTTGAAAACTCACTCGTTTAAAAATCATTTCAAATTAGTCCTACACACACACGTTCACAAAAAAAATGTCTAGCACTTAACAATTCCCAGCATGTTCTCTATCTTGTCCAGTTGGGTCTTATCGGGTCTCTTAGTTTGTAGTAAATTTACAGAACCTGAATGATCATTTCTGGTGTCTTCTCCTTGTAAGTTGGAATGGATAAAGCGTTGGCTTTTAGGTGTAAGTGGCTTCTGTTGAGGTTAATAGAGATTTAACCTAAACTGCAACTTACCATTTATCACTGCAAAATAATTGAAATACAATAGCCTCCCACACACTCTAACACATATATAATAGGCACAAACACTACACTATGCACAAAGCATGATGCAAAAGCTCATATTTACATTCCTCTACTATTCCTCTGTATATCACAGTGGTAATACACGGAAATACGTATGAAGCCCAACTTGAAACTGACACTTTTGTTAAATCTTCACTTACAATAAGACACGTTCAACTTCAGGAGACACCACCGGCTAATCTCCAGCAGCAGAAGAGTACAGAGAACATTTTCAGTCATGATAAATGTCCCTAACTTGTTTAATACGCCACATACAAAAGACAGAATTTAATTTGGTTTGGCTCAATCAGCTGGCAGCGTCTGTGGGTGGGAAAACGTGTCACTGCAGTAGTAACTCATGTTAATTGATCACGCATCCAGTGAGTGTATCCTGTGAACACTCCTGATTTGTGAGGACATGTTTCAATATGTTTCAGCAAAGACGCCTTCCAACCTTCAGCGGTTCGATTCTCCGTCCACAAAAGCTACATGTCCTTGGACACGACAGCGATACCCCGTAGTAGCGCAGACACAGGTCTAGCAGCTGTCCAAACGACAGTTTCCCCAAGGGGATCAATAAAGTATTCTTTATTATTATTATTATATGACAACTTTTTTGTCTGACTTAGACAAACAATCAATAATGTGGTATCCTGTATACTTTAGTCTATAACGCCTAGCTCTAGCTATATTTTTATAGATATAAATGTCAGAGTGCAAACAAGGTCTACCGAGAATAAAAAATATAAATTTAAAATCCTTTCTTATGATAAAAAAAAACAGTAAATTCAGCTCCTCTGGAGTCATATCTTACCATTACTCTACAGCAAAAACAATTCAGCTTCCTCCTGAATGGCCACAGAAGCACTTAGGGATCACTAAACTGAATTCTGTTGTGAATCATCATTTGAGCTGAGATTCAAAGCAGAAAACTCATTAGGGCTGTTCAGCTCTGCCTGCACACACGCTGCACACGAGTCTTTTAATGTGATCTCCTGCTTTCTTGGTTCTGCATAATAGCTTGTCACATCGTGGAGATACTGAGGGCCTCTGTTTCTTCCTGATGCAGTGCAACTCATTAATTACTTCTTGTGGGGCACCTGGTGTTGGTATCGTGTGGGCGTGTTTTTTAAGAAATAGAGAAAGAAGCCAGAAGCCTGCATTTCTATCCTTTACTCCTCCCTCTGAAAATGTACTAATAGAATTACCTACACCAACCGCTTGTCAGTGTAGAATTTAAGATAGTTTGATGAGTTACAACTGCACTGGGATGACGTAGGGTGCGTGTGCATTAACAGGGACAAGGACAGAAAACAGGATGCATCCTACAAAGCAGATGGCAATAAGATAGAGACAGACACCAACTCTGCTTTAGATTTGATCCACTTTTTAAAGTTACAGCAAGAACGACAGCACTACATTAGTGCTGCCCAAACGCCATGCAATTTATTAAGTGAATCAAAATGACTCATTCATTAAGAGAGAGATTTTATTCAAACCTAATTTGATCATCTAATAATTCTACCAGCATACAGTCGTATTTAAATGTTTGGGTGCAGGTACAGCTTCTACCACATTCACAGTCTAAAGGCACGTTTACGTTTAGTAACATCTTCATCCCCAAAAAAGTTCAAACCTTTCTCAAACAACTGGTGGTAATGTTGTGCCAGATAATCGAGCGGTTAACTCTAATTCATTCATGAGCTTGCCGAATTTATTAAAAGAAAAAAGGCTAAAAAGGCCCCGTCAGGAATCGTGTATGAAATACCAGCTCAAAAGTGCCCAAATGTCAACAGACTAGCAAACATGCAGGAGCGGCAAAAAGATGACATCAAGGTTAGCGGGTTTGCACATTGTGCATATCTGCTTGTCTGAAGCCCCACGCTCCAATAAAAGACAGGGTTAACAGGGGCCAGGGTTGAAGGACAGTCGGGTCAAACACTAACCGAGGTAATACAATTACTACAGAACAGGAAAAAAGCTGAAGCCAATATTTCTGTTCAGGAAGTAAACAAATAACTGTAATATGAAAACAGGTAAATTATGGACACAGTCAGGATTAGAAAATAGAGGGGCCGATGAGAGAGGTGAAAAACATACGTGTGTGTGTGACAAGAACATAATGAGATGAATGGGAACAGAGGGGAAGTGCAAGGACGTCTACAGGCTGGATGGGGAACAGCAGTTCAAACAATAACAGGCACGAGGAGCTGATGATGTGAGGTGGAAACAGAATGAACCAAAATAACGGAGACTGGACAGAAATATTCATACGAGCAATGGGTCAGGCTGTGACACAGAGGCCCAGGAAATGAAAAACAAAGCACCCACTCCAAAGCTTGATATAACGGCTGCTGATGATAATGACATGCTGTCATTTAATCAGATCACTTTTTAAGAAAGACACAAGAAGGGTCAATACTGACATGAATCCTAAAAGAGAAGCCAAGCCTGAACAGAATCGGTCGTCAGAAGTGGTGACTCACTGCAGCACATTAGTCCAGCAGATTCAAAGTCTTTGATGCTAAAACTGGGAACAAGACAAACGTAAGACCAGTGATTTGTGTTGTGCAGCGAAAGCCTAATACCAGCTATTTCAACGTGTCTGTGTTTTCTAAAAGTCACACTGCTTTAGTGAGGTCAAAGATTAGAAGGTGACGAATAACCATGAAAGTAAAAGGACCAGTATGCGACTTTGGCACAGGTATGTTGACCACAGTCTCACCACACTGTGTCTCTGGGTGCGCCCACTGTCTAATGTCAAGCTGTTTAAATCCATATGCTCCACTTCACCATTATAATCCTATCAAACACATCTGGCATAATGACTTTGAACCTCTGGTCACAGACGGCGATGATCCCTGCAGTGAGTTAATGGAATTAATGTTTTCTGTTATCGGGATATTCCCGTTGTAAGAAACGACACGGGGGACCAGAGTAACACAGCTGCAGCATTTGGAGCACGCTGACAGCGCAGCGTAAATATTTTCCTTCTTGAATTTCTTGCTCCATTTGCGTGTCTGTGTCTGAACCTGAAGGTGTCTCGTCCTCGCTGGCGTGACTTTTCTCATTTTCACTCTCCACTCCTCCCCCCCTCGTCTTATCTCACCCCTTCACTTCACATCTCGCCGCACCTCAACCTCGCCCGTGCTGTAACCACTCCCTCTCTTCCTCTTTCACCCTCTCATCCTCCTGATGGCCGTGAACTGTGTGTCCGTGTGTGTTTGTGCGCTGAGATCGTTGAGCCATGACATGGCTGAGTGCAGCGGCCCTGGGGCACTTGTGCTGTGGTGCTCAGTGGGACGACGGAGACACGTGTCACAGATCTTTCTGGTTGAGCAGTAACCTGACTCTGTCTTTAACTCTCAGTTTCACACTTTCTCTCCATTTATTTCTTTTTTAGGACAATTCTCCGTCTCTGGCCATTGTGTCCTCGTCTTAACATTCACACCACCCCTCTTGCACATATAGAAGCATGTCCTCGCAGGTGTTTTGTCCTCCATTCACTTCCAATCATCCTCTACTCCCATTTCACTAACACCTCCTGACACCACAGACAGAAGGGTGAGGGGTTGCAATCCTGGCCTTTAAAGTATGGTTATCATATCTCTTTACCTCGAATTCCTAAAAGAAATGTTCTTTTTCTCCCTGAATACTTAATGGGAATCAGACAAGGCCAAGCGCTGCTGCTTAATATTCTGTGTTGACTTTTTTTCCCCAGGGTTGTTTGTCATTTATAAATGTACTTATTCAAATCTTTTTGCAATAACAATACACTTTGTCTTTATCGTGCAGGAGCAACGTGACACTTTAATTACCAGAGTGCACATTATGGATGAAAAAAATAGGTTTTACTCAGAATTCACAGCTGTTTTACACCTTTTACTTGAATTAGACGAAGATAGGAGAAAAAAAAACATCAACAGACACCTACTAAATTTTTCACACAATTATTTCTCACAGGGCATTTCTTTATAGAACATTAATCATTTCTGTTGTTTTGTTTTGCATTTAGTCTACAAGCGCTTCACATATGTCTCTGAAGCTGTTGAGAACAAAATACATTCTATAAAAATCTAAGATGCATTGGCCTCCAAATAGATCAGTAAATATATATATATCAACGCGAGCCCTTTCCAAACATCATATTCAATGGTTATCTAATGTCTCAGCTTCAGCTTCACAACTCAATTAAAAACATCTAATGACTTATATTTACATTACACAAGCTATATTGTGTCTACAACTAGACTACGGTAACAATGTTCAGACCTGACCTTTTTCTGTTCATGGTTTGTGGCATATTTCCATCTCAGTAACTCTGAGATGAAAACAACAACAAAACAGCAGGCAGATCTACAACATACAAAAGTGGAATCATCTGATAATAAAGAATCTGATTTGGTGATTTTAAATGAGGGCCAAAAATCACTTGGTCAGGAACGAGGGCTGGCCCTGAAGACCATGCCTGCTTTCTTTGTCTACGATACCGTCGAACTCAAGAGAGTCTTTAGTACAGCGGTTTCCACCTCCACCGCAGCTGCACCACCAGGGAGGATGACGCTAAGAGCAGATGATGAGGTCAATCACGCCTCATCACTACAGCCTTAAAAATGTATATTTTACTTGTTGGAATTCTGCCGTAATGTTGGAGCGAGCAGGGTCATTATTTCACCGGAGGGACTTGTCTGCCCTTTACTCCTGCTTGCCTGGCAGAAGGTTTACTGCAGCTCAGTATGAGCAGCAGCCAAACCAGGGAAGTTTCAGACTAACCTTTTATAATAAAAAAATGCAGATTATATAAATGATCGACTCTAAAATTATTACATTATGCGGCCTGGTAGCTCAATAATGTAAGCGTCAGACTGGGATGCAGAAGGTCGCAGGTTTGAAACCCCGTCTGACTCCTAGTCCATCCTACAGGTGTGTCCCTGAGCCAGACACCCAGCGCTAGCTCCCTGTAAGTCGCTTTGGATAAAAGCGTCTGTCAAGCAAAGTAAAGTGTCAACACAAATACCTAAAGCAGTGTACTATGTTGTTTGTCGCCTGACTACCACTAATAAAACAAATCATGTTAACTTCTCCAGGGAATCAAATTAGATTAAATGTCCCTGGTGTGTCTTTTTATTTTCGTGTTTGTCACCAGTGATGTAAGCATGGTGAATCAGAAACAGACATGTTCCTTAATTGGTGAGGAAAAAAAAGAAAGCTGAGAGGAATAAGGATGTGTTTCATCGTTCAGAAAAGGTGAAAACCACACAGCTCGAGTGGAGAAACACACGAGAGAGATGATATGTGACACTCATCGGGTTCTTTTTGTGGCTAAGTCAAAGTAGTGAAATGTGTATCTTTAATCAGACAGGAGTTTGGTCTGGCTCTGAGGACATCTTCACAGCCGCCTTCTTCGTGATAATATGCTTGCTATTGTTCTTGAGGGTTAAAGCGGAGAGTTTTCTTTAAGTAGCGCCATCACCCTACAAAACACAACCTGCCCCACCCATAAGGAAAAGGCTGAACGCAGATGATGAGACTGATCAGAGTTGGAGTTCTGCCACTTGGAAGTTTTTACAGTTAGAGGTCTTTCACCATATCGCTGTATTTATTGCTGCTCCATATCAGCAGCAGCAAACGCTGGAAGTGGGTGTTACAGACGAGCTCAAGAGAGGGGATATTTTCCGGTCACGACTCAAAGGCAGCGCACTCCAAACATATGCACACAGTTGCACATGTTTAGGCAAATGTTGACATCCTCTACAATCCTTCAAGTCTTTGTAGAATAATGCACTCTAGTAGTAGTGGTGGTGTGACTCATTAGGGACCACGGTCGCGTGAAGGGTGAAAATATACTGTATACACAAAGCAGCCTTTAGCACAAGAGCACACACAAACAGCAACTGTACGCCCACTCACGCGAGCCCACACCTACTGTGCAAGCACATATGGAAACGCATAAGAATGTGTGAACACACGCACACTCTTATCTACAGAGAATGGAAAACAGCCCACACAACCGGTTTTCAGGTGAAGATCAGAAACCATCTCTGACTCATCCCTTCCTCATTTCTAATCTCATCCAGTGGTAATTATTCCTTCAGAGGATAGTTCAGGTGTAGTTTATAGTGCATATAAGTTCAGTTACTTGACCAGTGAAATACGGCATTTTGACCTGTGTAGTGCAGGGAGACAGTCAATTAGAAAAATATCCGTAAAAAAGCATCATTGGAACGAACCTAGATACCAAACAGGGTTGAGTTGTGTTGTTCTGTGTGTTAAAATGTTAAATGTTAAAAAATAACTTTCAAATATTAGCATTAAAGACGCATATACTATTTATTAAACATCTTGTGTTTAATATCTTATTTCATGTTACAAACAAATTTCCCTCTTGAATTAACATGTGGCCAAATTAAACAAAAAAAAAGGAAAGATTGTGTCATTGTATATTTGTTTTCAGAGACAGAGGTGGTTTATCCACTGAAAGCAATATTTTCTTGTCTTGATTAGAAATAATGGAGTAATTGAGGCTGGAGTGCCTCCTGATTTGTCTGAAAGCAGGTTCGAGTTACATATCTGGTACAGCGCCATGTATTATCAGATTGTGCTGTGTTATTTGTATCTCTCTCCGTCTGCCAGAGTAAGAGCGCGTGTACGTATATGTGGGTGTGTCTTGTTTGTTGTTGTGGAGAGAGGAGAGGAAGTGATCTCCTGCGTGGCCTTTGCAGTTTGTAGCGTCTCCATATTGACAGCTTGACACTTAACACCCACCGCGGGGCTGCACGTTACGGACGAGCTATGCACCAAATGTGGTCTGGGAATGTACGTGTGGCAGAGAGAGAAACAAACTATAAGCGATGGAGGATTATTGCAGGCACATTTTGCAGTTTAGATCTAAGGAGATTTAGTAGCTCAGATTTGATAAATTATACTCACAAAAATAAAAAATCCATATTTAGCGAAATTGCTGAGCTTAAAAGTTGAATGTGGGTCTTGGGTCACACATGCACTTAACTGTACTTCCTGCCACCATATGGCCAACTGTGCCATTTAAATCCTCAGACGCTAAAAGCTTGGATGGGGAATCAGGCCTCCGTGAATCTAAAGTCATAGCTGGATCCAGCCAGTCCCACTTTACTTATTTTCACTGTTCGTCTAACACAGCATGATTACTGTAAAAATAATATTCATCTTATGACAAAGCATTTCATTTCAGCTCAGGGGAGAGGATCAGGTGTGAAACACAAAATTTGCCAGACTGCAGAACTAACGGTGGGAGTCAGCCTGTATTGTTTACACAATATAAGATTTATGTCGGGTATGCAGTTTCCTGGATGTTGTGGTACCTCACTTCGTTGATGGCATGTTGCCTGCCCCGGGATGACAAAACACTGAAGAGCCAAGGTCGCTTTGCCTCATTATCTAAACCACTTCATCTTTTGGAAAAAAACACTTTGCCTGATTAATATTGGTTTACCAGCGGGGCCTGTAGATCCTCACCTTTCAAACATGGTAGAGGTTTATAATTTTATCTTACTGATGTCGACAAGGTTTGGTTGGTGACAACAAAGGTTCTTCCTACATTTACCGACAATGTGCGTTACGTATAGACAGTACTGTGCACTTTAGGATGTTTTAGGTCTATTATTGAGAATGTATCCTTTCATCTTTACATTATGTGTCTTCTTTTAACTGTATTTTATGATTAATAGAAACCACCCACAGATTCATTGTACTATTTGTTGTGCAATAATGATAAAGTATAGTTTTGTACTGTCTATCCTGTGTCTGTGGAGATTTTCCTTACTACCTTAATTTGTCAAGTATTTATTTCAACATATAACCTTGATAAATATCTATCTAGAAAATGTGCTTTGAGGAAAAGCAAGCTTTAAGAAAAAGCTTGCTCAGTGTTATGTCTGACAGATACATATTAGTCCATGGAGAAAGATAAACTTTCATTTAAAAATGCTACCAAGTATTCTCTCCACTACAAATGTTTCCTAAGAACTTAAATCATTTAGATTACTAGGTTGTACCGTTTATGCCCTCTGTGTCCTATTTTATTGTTGGATACTCTGTTAAAGCTGTGATAAGAGAGCCAACATGAGTAGGTACTATCCTGTTCTTCTGGCAAGTTCTCTCATGTAAAAGACAATGTGTCTCTAGAGACTAAATTAAAACTAGACATAGTAAATGCTGTGTTCTGTATCCGAGTTTTTGTTGTAGAAAAATGCCCAGCTTGGCATCTAATGTGTGGGCAACACCAGGAGTAAGCCAGCATCTCAAACTGGCTTTAGGCCTGATCTGATCCTTTGATGGATTGAGCAGTGAGAGAAAGGAAGAAGTGGAGAGAAACAGACGCTAAGAGATGGTTACTAAAGGAGAGAAGCCTAGCGCCCCATTTATACATACAGCTTCTTGTTACACACCATTATGGTTATGGATGGGTTATAGGGATTGAAAATCTTTCCTTCTGCTGAGCTAATTTTTCCACCCAACCCTTCTCTTTCATGTCTGTCTCTCCAGCTTCCTCTGTGATTACCACGGCTCTCCTATCTGATTTCTCTTTTTTCCCTCCTTCATTCCTTACGTCCTCTATCTGTCAGACACTGCTGATTCCCTGCTGACTCCAAAACTAACAGTGCTTCACATCGACCCCAGCATAGCGAAGAACAATCAGAGGCAGGCTGAATCTCCACTTCTCGCAGCTCGCCGACAAAACGGAGAGGAGCAGAAACGATGCTCCATTTCATTTTGCTAGAGGGAATCCAGAACACCTCGGAATTAGTTTGGGAAGCTCACAGCACTGTATTTAATCACGCAGCAGACTTATATGCCATTAGGAAGGTGCTTCTTTGCAAAGATCTGCGCAGGGCTGTGAGTCCATACAGAGCTGGCTCAGGGGAAAAACCATTGCCTAGTGAGTTTATTGCATTGCACTGCACCAAATCAAATTATACATACTTTCAGTACAATTAAAGTAACTTAATGGCAAAAGCCGCAAGACACATGGAACATTAGGCCTCATGCAAGAACTATTCATACAAGCAGGTTTGCTCTTAAGATGCACACAGTGATCTGTGGTATGAACAGTTTCAGGTACAGGAAACAAGAAACAGATCTGTCTTATAATTAAAAATTCTATTTGACCTGAAATCATAATGGCTTTTTATGAATGGATTTTAATTTTAAAATGAATGCTGTCATCTACCACAGCCGTTTAAACATGACGGAATACATTTCTGTCCTAATCCTGAAGTTAATCCCCAATTTCTGTGAGGGTTGTGAAGCACTATGAGTATTTTTAATACCCTGCAACTCTGCTACGAACAAAACAATACAGCACATATTGTGTGCCAGTCTGTAAAATGCAAAATAATCGAATTAGTATTTTTTAGTTTCCATGGAAACTAGGAAAGGGGCCATGTGTGTCTTTATCTTTATTGTAGATCTCAGATGACATATATGTATAATATACAGTGCAACATTACTTTTTAATATTTGTGCATAAAAAAATTGCTGCAGTCACTCTTAATAAAATGTCAAATAATATGGAGGCTGTAGTGTCCCATCATTTTTGCCAGAACTGTCTAGATATTAATGACTGTTGTTAGATTAATAATATAGAATATTACTGTCATGACCTGAGTAAGGCGTCAGTCGAAATTGTTGTTCCCTCTTCTGGGATTTTTACTTTGAAATGATAAGAAAATTGTGATTAATCAGTCAATGCAGTCATTTTTATAAACCTTGCGTTTTACAGCAGATCATCCATCGTATTAAACCAATTATGTATAAATAAATAATTAACATATGTCAGTGTTGAAACAGTGCAGCCCTGCATACTGCGTGACAGCAGGTATGTGCCAGTGTGATTCCTGTGGTTTGTTTTTGTGTGGGCTCGTCCATTTAAAGTTATAAAGAGATGTAGAGCTGCAGTGGCAAAGTGATAGATTCTAATTATATAGGATGTTAAGTTTCATTTATCACAAATGCCATTACAACTACTGCTGTCACAAGGACAATTGTGGAACAACTGTCCTTTAATAGAACCCCTACTATGTCCGAAATAGTATATTCTCTCAGGTTTAGAGCAGAATATTCTTATAATCCTATATCTCTAACTTTTTCGAGGCATCAAACTTTAAATTTGCATGCATTTACAAAATACAGTTAAGTTACTTTCTTTCTACTTGTATGATGAATAAAGGTCGAGCCAGACTTTAGTTTTTCTCCATTTTAGAAGAACCCATTTCCAAAAAGAAAAACAATACGGAATATGGTTTTTATTTTGTGTTAACGTAAAATGAGCTCAGATGAGATGACAGTTGATGAGAGATGAAGAATGTGTAAATAAAAAAAGGCTTTATGACGATGATGATTGACGATGATTAAAAACTAAATATAAACTATGAATAGTCTGTAGTAAAATCACAGCGATGCCTTGTTTTTAACCCTACTTTGAGATTACTGAAGAGGATTACCTGTTGCCATGGCAACAGAGGACCATTTTACCAGAGGTTGTGGTGCTGGATTGGCCCTCTTACGGTAGGTAACTGCATGCCTTGAGCATAGTAACAGGTTTATCTGTGGAATACTGCCAAAGAGTCAGAGCACTCGTATCGTCTTTTAATACTGAACAAACTGCATTTCTCAGTTGCCCCTGCAGGTTTTTAAGTTGCAAACCGCAGAAGGGTCATTGTGATGGTCAGTCGGTCTATTGCTCCACACAGAGATCTAGCTCTCCCAGAACTGAACTATAGACTCACTGCAAACCAACAGTATATTAAAATGGATACATAGAACAGTACATTTTGTGTCTCCACTTGTTTCTTTCTGCCATGTAAGCTGGAGAACTGTTTTTACCTGATGTTCTTGGATACAAGTTGACTTTCAAATCACTACTGATCACTATAAGCACACAACTAATTTACCATTTACCAATTTACCATGAAGTACATTTAATTTCCATACTATGGGGTATAGTACAATATTTTCATTTCCTACACACTGTCAAGAAAAAACAGACATATATACTGTATGTTAATCAAATCATACACCTGGTAAATAAATCTAAGTTTTACCAACAACGCTTTGATCCTTCTGGCTTATTGAACAAATAGTTTTCTTAGAATAAAACCCCCTCAAGCGGTTTGGCTGTTTTGTCCTAACGGCCTGTTAAGGTGTAAATTTATGGAGACAGTACAGGCAGTAAGTGGTGTACTTTGCAAAATGTCTGCCAGAGCTGAGAGCATGAAAAAGACACATACTTTATACACAGAGTCTTCCTTGTCACTTTTTAATTAGCTATGTACATTTGCAGCTGCTTTTCTTGATTTAACTGCGAGGAGTGATCTTTACTTTGCTTGGCAGATGCTTTTATCCAAAGCGACTTACAGGAAGCTAGCGCTGGGCGTCTGGCTCAAGGACACACCTGGCAGGGGATGGACTAGGAGTCAGACAGGGTGTCGATCATGCGACCTTCTGCATCCCAGTCTGACGCTTAACCCGTTGAGCCACCAGGCCGATCTTTAGTCTAACAGGCTGTAGATAATGCTGGCTGTTAGCCAGTCGTATTGACGTGTATATGTTCACCGATACTCTGGTGTCCAGGGAACAAACCCGAGCCATCTGTTTACTTTAGAATTCCTCACAGAGATCGTGAGTAATACATCAGTTTAATAGAAAATGTTAATTGTGTCACAATAAAACACACTTGCTGAGTCATATATGAGTGTATATGGTTTCTGCTCTGAGGAATGCTTGAATCTGAGTGTTGTGCAATTATAACCCCTATTTTGAGAAAACCACAAAAAACTAAATGTGAATTATTTTATCTCTTTACTTTCTATATTGTGAAAAACAGCTGGTGGCGCTATTTCTCTAAATGAGAATGAAACTAATGAGGAGGACACAGCAGGAAGACCTAGTTTGTCCTAGTCCTTGTCCTAATTTGACCTCCAGTCAAACCTCAAATGCAGAAAACATAACAGATTTACAGCTTGTTTCATGTATTAGTTTGTACCAGTGTCTTAGATCTGAATCCATTACACATTTTGCTTTTAGATACACCAACATTTCCACCTAATCAAGCATCAGATTTTCACCATTACACCTAAAAGTTTTAACAAGTTTAAATTACCATTCTATTTAAGCTTTAAACTATCATGTCCTTTTTGAAGGTTAGAAGTTGTATCTTGGAGCTGTAGCATCCCTGGGTCTCAAAATGCTGCCGGTCTAGTACAACAACAGCTGAGAGGTGCAAGACATGAGGAGGTCAAAACTAAGAGCATCCAATAAAACCAACATGACGTAGCCACAAGCTGTAACAAGGCCAGTTTTCAGTCCACAAATGTCACCTGCAGCTGATAACCATAATGCACAATTCAAAATCACTGCCATAACGTCAATTCAGCAGAAATCAAACGTGAAAATGATCTGTCCTGCACTTTACAGTACAACGTGGTGTTAAAACGAGGAATTAAGAGCGCAAAAGAAAAACGTTTTTAGTAAATACACTTTAACATTGAACTACTTTCTTCTCAATATACTGTTCTATAATAAACTTGGTCAACAGGGATATAAAACTGAGAATGCAGGTGCTTGTGAATGTGTGTGTACATGCGAGATGTTGAGGCAAATATACAAGGCTCCACCTCACCACCTGCTCTCACTGTGCATAACCGTCTCCACCACCGATGGAGAAAATTAGAACATAATTTAAATGCATGCTTCAAAGCAAACACGACCACACACACACAAATCGTATACGCTGGTTTATATTCACTTCATTTTAATTGTCATCACACCAAAAGTGAGAGTGTGCACCAGTGAAAACTGGTTTTGCTTTTCAGCCACAGGAAGACAAATAACCTCAATCAAAAGTTAGTGAATACTTTAATATTTCATATTAAAGTCTACCAAGCAAAGCTGCCGTAAAAAAAACAGCTTTAACTACAGGGCAACTGAGAGACAATCACCATCAATGGCAGCTCCTGTGAGATCTGTGTATAATCACCTGCAGTCAAACCAGCAAAACTCTCCACTATGAGTCATATCAAGAGTCAGCGGTCCAAAATATTCTCCACTGATGGGCACTTACACAATATACTGTAGGTGGTATACACACTCACTGGTGCTGAGGGAGAGTATACAGCAGATAAATAGAGAGATAAGAGTGGAGGAAAAGAGAGACGGATGCAGACACACACAGAGCAAAGGAAAGAGAGCAGATGTGGCCTTTGGGCTGAAACTGCTGAATCACCACGTCTCTTCTCATTACTTCATCACATCATGAACCTGGAGCACTCTGTCTGAAACCACACATACAGAAACTGTCATGAAAAAGGCCAAAAGAGGGAGAAAGACAGAAAAAAAGAGATGTTGAAAAACAATGAGAGAAACAGGAAAGTGCATCCAGAGGAAGTTACACACAGAGATTCCCTGATAGTCTTTCATCTCACTTCCTTAATCCTCCCCTCTGTGCTGATGTCACCTTGAAAGGCCCTGGAGGACACTGTCTCTTCCCCCATCCATCTCAACAGGCTCGAGTCTCTTACATAAGGACTATATGAGGCTAGTCAACCACACACACACACACACACACACACACAGACACATCCCGAATACCCTGAAAATACATTCACTCTGTCATCGTGCTGCTTTATCGCTGAACTCCCACTGTGGTCTCTTTTTGTGGCACAGTCAGAGAGAGTCATCGTAGCAGCGCAGTCGATATCTGAGAGCTGGAAGGATCCAAGCCAGCATTGGAAAAGCAATACCAACATTAGTTGGAGTTCATTTGTATCTGTGTGTCTAGTTTCCCTCAATTTCATGCCGAGTGCACATATCATGCTAATTGTGCCTATTTCAGAACAGTGTTTATTTTCAAATTAGAAAACAGAGGCTTAATGTTAAGAAAAGGCCAACGTCACTCCAGACATATATGATCTCGTCAAACTTTGCTTGTTATATATTGGCTTGGATGTAAAATAGAGTTTGTTTGTCTTAGGTTTGTATTAGAGATGATTTTCAGGTGTTCAGAGTTTACTAGGCCTCATTTACATTTGAATTGACAAGTCATCATGTAACTAAAAGCAAGTTTAACAGTGTGGGAATCAACTCCCCAATGATTCCTGCATAAAGGTTTACATTTGACTACTTGCTTCTAAAGACCAACTTGAAGTGGTGCCGACTTGAACAGAAAAGATATTTAAACATCCTATGAGTTCCTTCTTGATCTAGGTCTAATTTTGTGACCACACTTTGGTCTTATTTTTGGTCTTATTTTCTTTATTTATGATGTTTTGTTGCTTTCTGAATGGTGCTACACATTTATTATTAGGGACGGTACAGTCACTGCCCACTTTTTTGCCACGATCTTGGCCAACCTTCCTAGTCGACAAGGAGACTGAATGCACTACTTGGACTCAAGAATCTGCCAAAAACATTTATGTTGTGCATTTTAAGTAGTAGTGGCAGCATAATTGATGGTGCCTTACACCATATAAATTACAGTAGAGTTTGTGATTTCATTCCAAATGAAATTGTTGTTTTTATTTTGTGAGTGTAAACAGCAGAGTCGAGCAGGCTAGGTACATCTTGTCATGTCTGACTAATTAGGATATTGAAGCCCTGATGTGAATCATTACATACAAGCAATTTCTAGGGTGATACTCTTTTTTTCCCAAGTTATCTTCCTGAGAGCCATTACTGAGTGTAGAATCAATAACATTTAGCAGAATGCCTCACTGGCACAGATCATTTAAGGGAAGCTTTGTCTGGAAGCCTCCCTTCAGAGATTATACATTAATATTCATGTCAAACTCTGGATGAAAGATAGTTTGCAAACAGAATGGGAGGGTTTCTGAAAATGAGACCACTAAATGAAATTACAAATTCATCGCATTGCATAAAGATTGGCCTCATCCTGCACCCTGCTTTCATTTGTGTTAAAATATAAAAGCCAAAAAGCTGCTGCACTGTATTTTATTGTTCATACTTTGCACTTGGACACGTGTTTACGCAGGTGCAAAGAGGCAAAAAACCAAACCCTTCTAAATCCATTTGCATTTCCTGTAAGGGAGATCGGCCGGTTCAAACTCTCTGAAAGCATTAGATTATGCAATTCTGATGTCATACTGTAGATGTTGTGGAAGCACGATTGCATTAAGTTAAGTCCTGCATTCATAGGTGTGTTTCTGAATGCTCCTGAATGTTTCACATGCTGACATCATCACATCATGGCAGCCATCCAATCATAAGCCACCAAAACATGCACAGCAAGAGATGCAGGATTACCATAATGTTGAGCTGCCAGTCACATTCAGTCAGTACAGTGTAGTGGAGCCTCCATATTCCTGCATGCATGCGCACACACACACACACACACACACGTGCGTTACAGAGCTAATCCTGTGTCGGTTATGATGTTGTTCCTTGCTCTTTAAGAAATGGCGAATGGTAACAATTTTCAGACACACTATCTGACTGAGCACTTTTATGAATGTTGCCTTAAAAATGTCAAATCACATTTCCACTTTCTCTTCTAGGGTCTTACAACCATATCACACTGTTTCCATCTGCATCAGTAGACACGCTCAGATTCATGTGGGGTACTAGACAATAATTGTCATAACAACACTTCACGACGTCCATTAAAAGGTCGAGGGGCATACTCATCCAACACGAGGCTGAAAAGATAAAACTACACCTAGATAATGACTTTAAGCAGCAACTGTCAGAGCAACGTTATACCAGAGCCAAAGGCTCACATGTCAACGGTGCTTTGTTCAGAGTTGCATGTTCTTGTATGCACAGTGTATGCTGTGCGGGTTGATACGATGAGTATAATATCCTGTTAGCCAACGTCTGCTGTCAAAAGATAGGTACATCTACTCATAGCTCTCCAACAATGGCACATACACGCAGAGCATTGTAAAGACACACAAACATAGAGACAGGTAAGGGGGTGTTGGCATTTGTGGAAAAGGACAGAAAGGCTATCGAGTCTATTTGGATTAATGGACCTGTTTCTACGTTGGCAGCTGACAGATGAGAACACATTTCAACATAAAAAAAAGGACTTACACAGACAAAAATAGAAACAACAGAATAAGAAATAGATGAAAGATTAAAAAATCATATGTGGGTTTTCTGTTTTTAAACATCACAAACATTTAATTATTTGGATCTTATCATTGGCACAAATGAATCACTTTCTCATTTGAAATCAGTCAGTCAACATTACACCCACATTTTTTCGAATTAAGTTTGTTCATAGTCTGCCAGAAAGAACTAATACTTGGTATCATTTTCTTTCTGGCAGACTATCAACCTGACATTTCATCAAATTTGTGGAACATTCTTAATACGTGGAAACAGTGAGCATGTTTTTAAGGGTTCACCATATTTACAGACAACACGTTGGAGTAAACCTGCTTTTTTGCACCAACCACCCATCAGTCGCTTGGACAACACTCCACCAATCATTAAAGTCATCTGCATGTTAACGCTTACCACTCATGCTGGGGCTCATCAATGACCAACAGGATCTTGAACTTCTTGGATAGGGAAGGAGAGGGAGCAGACTGCTCCACAAACCCGGCAGCAGATGCAGCCGTCTGTTTGACCACGTTGGTGATGGAGCTGAAGGAGCTAAAGAACCCAGAGGAACCACCAGAGGAGGAGGACTGGGCCTGTTGGGGCAGCTGAGCCTGCTGAGATGGACGCCGCTCCTGAGCTGCAGGGAAGCTGGTGGGTGCCTGGGACGGCGCCGTAGTTTTGGTCGGGGACTGGGCAGGAACAGGTGCCGTGGCAGGGGCTGAGCCTTGTTGGGAAGTGGAGGAAGTGGTGGGAGGAGGAGGGGCAGCTGGATCAGGCCTCTGGAGATCTGTCATGTAGCCATTAGGCAGGTTGGACATGAAGCTGCTGTCGGAGAGGCGGCGTCGGAGGAAGTTCATGATTGCGGTCAAAGGGTCAGTCTCCGAGTTGGTTGGTTAGTCTCCCTCAAAATGAGTCTCTTGACTTCCTGACTGAACTGAGTGAAAGCAGAGACAGGCAGAGAACAAAATGACAGAGAGCAATGATCAAAGGATGGGCGACGAAAAGCTTCTTCTGTGTTGGAGGAATGGAAAGCAGGAAGGAAGGAGAGAATGGATGAAGCAATGGATACAGCTCTGGTCCAGTCTTCAAGAGACAGCTCTCCAAAGCACAGCTAAGGCAGCACAACAGCAGGCATGTATGTGGAGTTCCTCCTCCCGAGCCTCACGCCTCCTCACAAACGGGTGTGTGACGCGTGACAGTGTGTGTTTGTGTCTGAGCGAGAGAGGTGTGGTGTCGCCCCCTTCGGTGAGGTGCTGATGCTCTCCCCACCTCTACTCTGCCTGCCTTCCTGCCTCCTGAGCTGCTGCAAGCTGAATGCGCTGAAGAGACGCTGCTCGCAGTGCTTATCTCACCCGTTCACTTGCCTGCTCTCCCTCTGCCCTTTTCCTCTCGTCCGCGCTCCCTCTCTCACTCTGCACGCTCACTGGCTGTGTCCCCTTCCCCCTCGCCTCCTCCTCACTCCTGTCATCATCCTCCTACATCATAAGCTACGTGCGTGTGTCGTGCTGCAGCCTTGTAGCGCTGCGTGCCGTGTGCAGCCAGCAGAAGGGGTTTCCTGCGAGCTTGCATAAGGTGGAGTTCACAGATGGGAACGCCATCAACCCGACTTTGCAAAAGCACATCTCCTTCTCCTGCCATCCGTCTTTTTACCTCCCTCTAAGTATGTCTACCTTCCGTGCCCTTCTCTCCATGGTGGCCTCGTGTTTGCGGTAGTGATGACCAATTTGCTAGTGGATGCATTCTGCAGAGGGCAAAGATCTGTACTTGAAACCACTGTAGTGAAGAAGCACTGGCAGAGGACATGCATAACACAGAGAAACGAGGATCTATTGTGCTTGGTTTATAAAAGACAATTTAAACAGTTCGCTGTGGAATGTGTAACTTCTCAATAACATGTCTTCTGCAGCCTGTGAAAGCAGAACATGGAGGTGAAGGTCGTGTAGACTACGTTTAATATCAGTATGTGATGTTGGATGTAATAGGATCCTTTTTAATTATTAGTGTATATATAAACACTGTATATTCTTTCATGGTAGAGAGTAGATGCTGCTTCGTTTGTACACCACTGTGAACACCAGACTGTTTGCTCTTCAGCCTTTCACTTCCTAATCCTAAACAAATATCTCCTCCTTATTCTTCATTATACATTCACTATTTTGGGGCAAGAGCACGATTCCTAAATGCCGTCAGCAGTGCCGGGCTGGGTCTGCACCGTTCTAAGCTTTACTTCAAAAAGCAGCCGGAAAATGACGGTAGAAAATGGGAGAGAGATGATTATTCGAGCGAAAAGAGAATCCCATACACAACTGATCCGTTTAGAGCTGACATTATTAGCAGACTGCAGGAGAAGAAAATACAGACCCAGAGGCTCTCTCTATCTTGTCTTCAACAGGAAATTGTACGTTAAAGTGTGTAGGGCAATTTCATTAATTTAGGGATCTACTAGTCCATTTATTATATGTAACTGCTCATTCAACATCAAGCATTGAGATTTCTGGAAACTCACCACGTATTCTATTTGCACTGATACTATCTCAATTAATGGAAATATATTCCTTTACCTTTATGCTGTTGAAATGTTGCTTTTGCCCAAAGATATAGGCACACGAGGGCTTTATTATTATTATTTTGAATAACTAAAGCAGGATACACATTCCCAGCAAGTCACAATGAGTCAAACCCTGTAACAAGAGCGCTGTGTTAAGTCAAGCAGAAGAGAGCCAGAGTGAGTCACAGAGCTGCAGTGTGAACTGTAGCCACGTCCTAAGCTCATCCTGCCCTACATGTTTCATGACACATATAACACATAACATGCTCTCAAACAGCCGTTATATAACATGTTTATGCATCAAATTATGCCGGCAACAGTCAAAGCAAGACAAAGCGGAGGTGTGCATTTCCTTTCCTTTTGTTTTTGTACTAGCACGCACAAAGAAACCATGCAGCATAAATTATTGGGTTTGACCATCGTCTTCTTTGAAAAAAGAAACATCAAACTGCAAAAAGGATTTTGACTCCCTCCCGGTTTGCTCCTCCTAAATGTGACATGGCTATTGCTTGGATGGGAGAGATATGATCTGCCTTGTGCCACTGTGACGAAGGAATCCCAACAAGGATACGTAAACATAGCTGCTCCACTATGCCAGAAGCTTTACTCGTCTGTCAACATTCAGACAACACGTACCACACATGCGCATGAACAACCTCACACATAAACACTAGCATGCACAAAAGCACAGATCCTGACCTGATCTGAAAACCTTGAGTGGACGTCAGGAAGTCAAGGTTTCTGACTGAGTGAAGGTTTGGATAATTTCACAAAAGAAATCTATTAACTGATGAATCATTACATTTAGTAATTAAATGCATTCATTTGTGGTGTGTGTGTGGTGTGTGCTCAGTCCTGTTTAAAGTTGCTTTGAGGGATTTTCTAAAAATATCAGAGTATGTGTGAGTGAGTAAAAGGGTCGTCACTGGCTTAATTTAGATAATCCATGGAAAATCAGAACACTTGGACACTTTGCACATCTGGACTCAGCAGCAGATGCTCACGACATGCTGTAATGCATGCTCCACCCTCAGCAGCATTTCTAAATTACTGAAATGTCCAATATTTTAATGAATTATTCAACTCAATTTCAACTCAATCCAGGTTTTAATACATTTTTAATCACTGGATAAAATGGGGCTCCTATTGATGGAGGATAAATGGAGGTTTCAAGTACTAGGTATTATAATTTTTAACAGTGCTGTGTGGATAGATGGAGCTTTGAGACTAAAAACACCCATGAACCATCAGCAACAAATCCCCCAAAACCATTTATCCAGACACACCGTGCACACACAGCATTACAAACGAGACTGGTGCTGCTATTTCTGGTATAATTCTTTATATTTTAGGCAAAAGATGAAATTTAAGACTCAAAACTGCCATGTCAACAAGCAGAATAAGTTGGAACCACAGTAATATTAAATCAACACACTGATTAACATGCTGGAGGGAAAACGTAGTATTATCTCATGGATTATAATGAACTTCACTCAGCCAGCTCATGTGGAACTGATTATCAGGCGAACGTAAAATATCTTTAGCTGATATTTGGTGTCTCGGCTCTGTCTCCATTACTCCCCACAATGATACACTGAGCTCAGAACATGGTAAGTACTATTAAAAATGATTATTACTATGATAATCATTGTAAAGCCGCAACGACTGCCCTTCATACATACTCAACACATGTATGCTGAATAACAGCTTTCAGGTAATGAAATATTTAAATGCAACACCATGAATTACTCGTCGGAGGTCACGGCTACATGAAAGTGAACTGCATATGAATCAACAATCAGTGGAATTCATGAATAAACTCCTCAGTTAGGCAAATCTATATTATTGTTGTTGTTGCTTGCAGTATTAAGATAAACATACTAAAGTGCACACATTAATTTTAACCTAATATATAACACACAACCTAAGTTTCAAATATCATAAAAACATGATATTGTGTTAAATAAAGCAGCACTGTATCTACCAGTGACCTGACAGTTTTGTATTTACATACTGTAGACTATATATTTTAGGTCTTCCCTTTATAATTGTTGTTATGGTACAAAACAAGCACACGCCAGATGGAAGAAGCGGAAAATATATAACCACTGGGTCTCATTAATGAGCGTGTGTGTGGGGGAGTGCTCTAAAACAGCTAACGAGCTAATATACTTGGAACAATCAAGTCTGAAGTCACACATTGATTTTATGGGAGTTTCCATTAAGCGCACTCATGTGCTGGTTACATTAAATCTGTCACTAAAACATACGCTGTTTAACAACAGAACGCCTAATACATATAATCATTTAGGCAATTTTGCAATTACCAATAAATAGAAACTATTCCAATAAGAGTTAAATTGGTAGTAATACAGTAATATTACTAAAATGCAGTTTATTTTATCCGTCACTTGCTTTTGTCTCTAATACTATGACTATTATTGGCTCATTCCCTGCTAGGTGACACCGTAACCCTTCTGTGGAGCAAGATAAAAGTGACTGCCTCTGTTTCTCTGTGCTTGCAGGGCTCTGGAGCAGCTGTGCATCTACGGAAGTGTGTGTCTGTGCGTGTGTGTGTTGCTGTGTTTACTGGTGCATTTTCTTTTGATGTTCCATCACTAAGCACGGGCAGCAAGGCAATCTCCATGGCAACAGGCGTGCAATAGCTAGAAAGAGTCTCCAAGTAAGTGTATGTGTGTGCGTGTGTGTGAAGAAGGTGCCTGTTTGTACATGTAGTCACTGACGTAGCTGATGCCTGATGTAGTAATATGAAGCAAGCTTAAAACTGCCCCAGAGCATTTATGCCATTCTGATATTTCTCTTTTTATAATATAGTTTTATTATACTGTGCTGCTGACATTTCTAAGGCATGGTGAAAAACGAGCTGGGTCTTTGCCTGGCCATGCCTTTCAAAGCCTGTGATATCTAAATGAATTCGCTCGGGCTGTGTAAGTTGTAAACTGTGTGGCTACTTTAAACAAATCTACAGAACAGAAACATCACTTCTAATCGGCAGACCACTACAAACACCGCGCTGATTGAGTGTCATTGACTTGCAACAAAAAAAAAACTTACAACAGCGGCTTTTGCTTTTGTTCCAATCAGTTCAGACATTTTCACACAGGCCCACACAAACACTGTGAGAGAAGATGGAGGTGCGATGGGAGAGTTCTCACTCTGGATGTCTCTGTATATTTACAAGGCTTTCTTCATGTCTACTTGCCTGCAACCTTCTTCACTGCCTTACTATCTGTGTTAGGCTCATTTCCCCGTAAAAGAAATGATAACAAATATGCCATATCAGCTAGTAAAGATGATGAAAACGTTTTCCTAGTATCAGTTCCCTTTAGCTCGGTTGTGGGTTTTAGTGTCTTTCCGGTTATTGGTTTGTTGCCATCAGCTTCACCATTTTAGTTCAGTCTCACTACTCTTATCATTGTAGATTCTCAGACTCAACTGCTACAGTGTCTGTTGGATGTAAACATTTGTTAACATATTGCTGTATTTCAGTAGTTTTAGTGTACCTTCTAAAACTCTACTGTCCCTGCTCTTACATTATGACTAAATATGAACTGTCATATGACAGGTGAATGTACTGTATATACAGTCTGAACTAATGATAACGCGCTTAATGGTAAAGTAACATTTACATGATGTTAAATAGTGTAAAAATGAAATACAATACATCCCTTTGGAAGTATTTGCCAAGATTCAGTGATCTTATCAATATCCATTTGGCCAAAGAAATGACTCATAGCGGGCGGGTAGAAGAAGATAATATTCTTCTTACTCCTGACAATCCCATAATGAGGCACAGACATATTGCTAACTGACAGAAATTTGCAGTCAGTACTACTTCATTCACACAGATATGAGCACTGGGCCTAGTAACTACTGCACTGGTGTAAACTGATGATCGCCCCAATCTTTTTAGCTCTAGCATTTCAAATAAATCTTCCCCTAACTCATTTTACCGTAATCATTGTACTGATGTTTAATTGACTTTTAGCTGGTGAAGACTGACACATATGCCTTTGCAATCAAGGGTTTTATTACATTTCTTTAAAATTTTGAGCCTAAATATTGCTGTGATATATAAAAGTCAGTATATATAATTAATTAGATTTCTTGTATTGATCCTGTTTTACAAATAATTACACGCTTTTATGATTAATGAGGTTAGCACCGTTAGCTACTGTAAGCTCCACCTCTTATCCTTGGTGAATATGTGCTCCATATTTCAATAGTTTCAATATATAAGTAAAATATATATAATAATGCCCATTTAAATTATATCATCAAATACTTAAATCAACGTCTAAAAAATACATGCATTATATCAAAAGAGAAACTGGGAAAGTGGAGTAAACATCATGGTGATGATGAAGGAAATGACTCTCCTGTACGTAAGTACTGCAACAAATCCCCCCCTCCCCCCGGAAAGGTAATATAATAACAATATAAGAGGTTTTTGATTTGCTGTTCTAAATGTATAAATAAAATGTATAAATGTAATTACAATTATGTGTGACGTCGTTTTAACGTCATAGGGGACCTAATTTTAACATTTGCACAGTGCACACACAGTAACATGTCCTCTCCACCACATAGCTAAACTTGGTAAAAACCGCCCTCTGCCGACTACATGTATAGCTGTTCATATCAATTTAAAAAGTGGTAACGCACAGCGATATGTTACATAGATTATACTGCTAGTACTACAGTCACTCATAGACAATAAACTCGTGAAATAGTCGATATTTAGTCTAATAAACGGCGGCTTAATTATTCAGGTCGCTTACCTGCAACCTCAGACTCAATTTCCCATCAGCCCCCACTAACATGCGTAATATGTGACGTATATTTTAATCGACTGTTAAGCTAACTTACCGGTACTGTTGTGATGAATCTATGTAAGCGATAAAACGGTTTATTGTAGTTTTTTCCAGTGGCTGTGGTCGTGTTTAACAGTACCGAGCCTTCAGCCTGAAATGCTTAAATTAATGTATCTACAAGGAACGTCGTTTCACGCCTTATTCAGCTCGTTATCACACTTATAAACCACCTCGTGTTGTTGCTGAAAAGCACTCCTAGGCAGCTTAAAATGAGTCTACCAGTTCTGCACAACACTGGGGTGCTTTACAGAAGGATTCTGTCACAGTTTCCACAGGACATCAGTTTAGCTTTTGCCTATGGATCAGGCGTTTTCAAACAACACGGGACCAGCCAAGGTCAAATGGAGGTAAATGACACCTGTGTTGACTATTTCAAAAGTCTGCTCATCGCATTAAACTTGGACATAACGTCACCTTACAAAATTATTTTCTAGGTTTTGCATGTCAGCATATGTGAATATAGGTGTGACCAATGTGTCTGAAACACACAAACAAAACAAATACGTTTCTGATGTAAATATACTGTACATCACAACGTTTCAAATATAAAAAAGTAAACATAATCTAATCTATTTACTGTGCTGTTGTTAAACAATGCATCAAAAAACAATTTGCACACTTATCAAGCATGTAAAAAACAAGAGCCAGTCTCATTAATATCATTAATGTGTTCTCTCACAACATTGTTTTGTTTTCACTTATAATAAATTCAGAAGAACATGCTGGACTTTGTGTTTGCGGTGGACGACCCGGTGACGTGGCACACCATGAATCTGTTGCAGAACCGCAAACACTACTCCATCCTCAAACTGCTTGGGCCTACAAAGATCAGCTCAATACAAAATGAATATGGGGCAGCAGTTTACTACAACACACTGGTGCCTGTGGACGGCAGGGTACATTATATGTCTTTTGTTTCTTTATCATATCTTTGTATATGTTTTATAATATAAAATTCAGTGGACTACTGAGCCTGTATTACTTTAATGAAGTTATGAATTTAGTACAATAACAGTGAACTCTTTTGTATTTCTGTACTCTATACAGACTTTGTAATGGTAACGTTAACGCTGCATTGCAGTTTTTTATCTGAAAAAACATGTGACCTTTCCTTTTTTCTTTTCAGACAATCAAATATGGGGTCATAAGTACAGAGTCTCTCATTGATGACCTCATGCACTGGAAGTCTATGTATGTTGCTGGACGCCTTCAAAAACCAGTCAGTATTATGATCTAACTGTGAATTAACCATGAAAGCAATCTATTCAAAGCAGTTTATTTGATTGTGCATGTATGCACATGTGCGTTTCCATGCAGGTAAAAATGCTGGTCCAGGGTGAAAATGGAAAGCTCCGTGCAGCCCTGGTCGCCAACCTAAAGAGTGCTGTGATGGCCTCCTTCCTCATGCTGCCAGAGAGTTTCACTGAAGATGAGCTTTTCCTACAGATTGCTGGCCTTTCTTATGCTGGTGAGTGACACATACCGCTACATAAACCCAAAAAGCATGAAACATATATTTGTTTACAACACATGCACATGTAGTTGCTGTAGTTCAGGGACAGCTTGATGACCCTAACCCTTGTTGTCCAACTACAGTATAAAAAAATGCATGCAGGCTGCAGCATATTTGCTTGTTGATTATTTAACATAAAAGAGAAAAGGATAAACATGTTTTCTGTGTCACTCAAGGGGATTTTCGGATGGTACTTGGAGAGGATAAATCCAAAGTGGCCAATATTGTCAGAGACAGCACTGAGCACTTCAGGATTCTGTATAGCAACATCCTACGGGACTGCCCACAAGTGGTCTACAAACCTCAGCAAGGAAAACTAGAGGTAGAACAAGCCACACACATGCACAGAACACACTCCAGGGTCTCACTTGATATTTGTGTAGTACATCTTAACGTGGACCTTGTGCTGTGTATTTAGCCTTTTTTCTTTTTTACGTGATATTAGTGTATCTGCACATTAAATAACTTGATCAGACTTCTCTATAATGACCGATCAGTGTTCATTCTTTTAGATTTGTATTAATATGCCGTGAAAACCTTACACAAGGATTGTTTTGATGTAAATTGTATATGATTGCACATGAGACAGTGCAGCATGTGTCACACTTGCACTAATTACAGGAGGGCAAAACACTTCACGGTATGAACTCAACATTTTAAATGTTTTCAAAATCAACAAAGTTTCATCCTTCTGCCCTCAAGCTCCGCTCTTTCTCCTGACTGCACAAATATAAACCATGGCAGGCTTTGTTTGTAGTTTACACTAGGCTGGTTGAATTTACCCTGTGGAGTTTTCTTACCAACAACGAAAAGTTACGTGTGTTTACATTTGTTATTACTCACCCAAATGATGCTGTGTGTATCCCTGAGGCCTAATAAACACACATTTACTTTTTTTGTTTTTGTTCTTTGTTTTAAATCCTAAAAAAACGACTAAAATTATATGAACTGCTCAGAACAGGTAGCACTGGATTTAATATACGATTTCTCCAAACACATTATAAAGGATACAACAAAAAATATAATAATGTTGGTGTCTTCAAATTCAATTTCACAAGTCATTTCTAATGATGGTGTAACTTTCATGAGATCTGTAGTGATAGTCAGTGCAGCTACTGGTATCCGTATCTCTGATGACTCGTTCACCTGCAGGTGGACAAAAGCCCCGATGGCCAGTTTATCCAGCTGATGGCGTTGCCTCGTACTCTCCAGCAAAGGATCACAAAGCTGGTTGATCCTCCGGGAAAGAACAGAGATGTGGAGGAGATCCTGCTGCAGGTGGCTCAAGACCCAGACTGTGGAGCTGTCGTACAACAAGGTCGGGACATAAAATGGGTGGAGGGATGTAGAACAGGGGGAGAGACGGGCACAGAGGGGGAGGCAGTAGATGAAGGTCACCTTCAGATGTCACATTAACGCTCATTAAATTGGACTGAACGTACATTGGCTCTACGATGTAAATATTTCATAAGGTAGATTAAGTCAGCGATAAACAATGTCAGGAATCTGAACCACGTGAATACTGTCACAGCCAATGTATGATGGATGTGTTAATAAGTAATAAATCACATCAACATGTCATCCCATTGTACCTAATGGCCTACTGGTTACAGGATATGTCATCACTCCTCACACAATTACATCATATTTAATAACAAATTAATAAATGGATGGCTCTTATTAGTCCCCCTTCATGTGAGATAAAAAATCTTGCTAGTCCAGATGGAGGTTGATGGACAGAGTAAATCCCAAATGTGTAGTTTAGGGGAAATGCCTTTGTTGGTAGATTACACAGGCTGTGCACATAAGCATCACAGAGTCATACTGCAGAGTGATGAGAAGGAAATGGCATGTTTGAGCATGTTTATGTTTTTCCTCAGGTGTCTCTTCTATCGTGAAGTCCTCCAGTATAACACAGAGTATCAAAGGCATTGCTACAGCTGGTAGGTGCACTTTTCATGTTTGTTTGATGTGTTTGACAAATGCTAGAAGTTCATCAGCTACTGTACAGGCCAATATATTTATATATATATATATAATATTGATATATATATATATATATATACATAATATCTTATTTATTTCAAATATAAAAAACTCTCTCTATAGCTTTAGATTTACCGTACAAATATGAAAGTGGTGTCAATCTTATTTCCCTAAACGTCACAATTTTGTTTTCACTTTGTGTTTTTACTTTTAATGAAACATTGCCCAGCTTTACAAAATGGAAATACTAAAGAATAAGGATGAGTCATTTTCTATAATTTTCTTGTTTTTAACGTAGTTTCCCATAAAAGACTAAAACAAACCATGAACTGTGTCTCCTCACTGTAACCTTTGTGAAAAGACATTTCAGAGACTGTGTGGCCTTTAAATCATTTTGTTAAAACTAAATGTTTGCTGAATCTCCCCAGGTTTGTGGAAGACGGTGTCTTACAGCTCCAGAAAACTGAGGAAGATGTGGAGAGGCTGGAGGAGGAAGCCGCCTGTTTCACAGATGTCCTGAACCCCCCTGTTTACCCAGGACCTGTGTGTCTTCCAATCAACCTCCATCCTTTGATTTTTACCGTGACAAGCTGTAACTGGAGTAATCACAGACTAACCTCTGGCTGTGCCACGTGGTGAATGGGAACGCTGACCAAGTCTAAGACGGTCTCAGTAGTTTAGACAAGAGTTTGTACAACCTGCCCTTTATCAAGCAGTTCAGAAACGCTGTGGAATAAGGCGTGACATTTCACAGGTCTGGCCGAATATGGGTGACATTTAAAGGTAATGCAGATTGGACCTTTTTAGATGATGATCCTGCAGAACAGACTACATTCAGAGCCAGCAAAGTTACCGGCAGCACAAAATCACAGAGCAGAGCATGCATCGAGGAACAGAAGTGTAGAAATGAAATGACTGAAGTTACACAGCTTTCTCAAGAGGCTGAAGTGTAAACACTGACATTTTCTGGGCATGTTTTATCACCGTGCTCGAAAGCCAGGGTGTCTAATGTTAAGGTACTTGTTACATACTTTTTTTTTTATCTCTGTGTCTCTATTTGCCAAAGATCACGTTGTCTTTCAATCGTCTCTCTTAACTCTGTGCTTGTCCCACATCTCAGCCAGTATTCACAGTTTAATCATCGACTCAGCTGTTTGTTTCTTAACCTTTATTGTGACAATAATGTTCTTAATTAATTCAATAAATGAAAGAAACTTTAAACCTCTGCACCGTGGTTGTCATCATAGTTACTGCGGATCTTAGGTGGGAAAATGCAGGAACTTCTGTTTAATGTAACGGTATATATGATTACTCTGTGTGCAGTTTTCATTATAATTATCATTTCTTTCTTTTTAATGTGCGTCTTAAAACAGTAGTGACGTGTTAGTGTGAGAAGTGAAACGGTGCAGTAATCCCAGCTGGCACTAAGACTACTCTTCTGCACTTCAGGATATTAGATGTTCTTAAAAACTGCTGGAGCCTCTCCCAGTCTGGGGGTGGGGGGGGCATGGCTCCCATAGGAAGTTTTAAAATGCTGCTACACAAGTGGTGGCGGATGATGTGGGCCCTAAGACTATTTCAAATTCCAAAAATGTGGAAGGTGATGGCAACAATAGTCATCGTATTAAAAATCCCAAATAATTTATATGTAAGCAGTGTTTGGCCAGTACAGAATAAGCCAGGTCTTAGTCTATTGTTTAGCTTTAATCTTCCCTCATGCAATTAGAAATAGCAAGGAGGATGTCGTTAACAGAGAAGCACAGTCATAGGTCTGCTTATCCTTTTGTGTCACAGAACACACGGTAATAGTCCCAACTATCAGTACCAGTCACTTCCTGATAGTGTCGCTTATTTTGTTACACCACTACATCATTGTGAGTCATACTTGAGAAATGACTCGAGCCACAGACACAACAATGAATCTTAAGGTGGACTTTCCCTCCCTGTTTGAAAGCTGTGGGGCTCTGTTCCACCTTTCACATCCCTTTGAGCTGTAGTACTTTCACCTAAGAGACATTTCTAATCCTGGTTTCATTTGATGCAAACTTATCCAGTGGAATTAGAAAAGTCCAAATGTGTGTAGCAAAATATACACAATGAATGAATCATCTCACACCCCTCAGATTTAACCTCCGCAATAAGAATATAATTGTTAGTATAAATAATTATAAAGAACAGGTTATTGTTAACGGATGGAATATTTATTTCCATGCACCATGTGCATGAAGAAGTAAACAGGCTGGCGGCAGCTTAACCTACAGAGAGTATTACGCAATGGTTCGGTGGAGTAATATATGCTGATATCACCGCTGCGGCCGCGCACCAATCAGCGCGCCTCACTTTCACCACCTGCTCGGAACTGAATTCCATCATTCCAGGCATTCCTGTCCTGCTCCCTCCTCCTCCTCCTCCTCCTCCTCTTCCTCGTTTACAACCAAGTTTGTCCCGTCAGCTCAGCCACTGTTGTCCTCCCGTGTACAGACAGTTTAACCGCGCCTTTTTTTTGGTTTTCCATCTGTGCGGGACATATTTGTGTGAATCTGATTTCTTGTGTGGACCCTACGGCGCCGGCAGAGAGCGGAGCGGCGCTCGGAGGAGGTAATGTTATGTGCTGCTGCTGAACATGAAGCTGTGTGTGACTGACTGACTGATTGTTTCTGCTTTGTCGGACGGGTGCGCGCTCACTATTTAGCTGGTCTCCGGAAATATTTCACGTCAGCGTCTCTCCAAACTTTCTCCCGGAGCCACATGTTGTCCTCCGCGCAGTGTGGGACTTTTAGGAGGAAACCAAACCAAAAATCAAACCCTTTCCTGCGCCGGGTGGATGCTTATTGTTTTTCCCCGTGGACACCTCCTGGGGGAGCACCGATAAAGAAGCAGTGAGTCAGGCAGATATAAATACTGTGCGCGGCTGGTGGGAATAAAGGTGAACGCACTTGCTCTCAATGTAATCACTTTCACTTTGCCCGAGTCAGGACTTTACGCGCATGGTGTCCCGGGAGAGAGGGAAACAGCCCGTTTGCAGTTCTTGTCTGATGCTGCAAGAGTAGTTTTCAATAATTGTCTTTCTGCAAACGGCATTTTCCCAGAGAACCGAGGGGACAGTCTCTAAATAATGCAGAAGGAGCGTCTGTTTTCAAATACCTTTCATAGCACAGCTAGACTGAAGCCGTGGGACAAAACACAAGACAGCAAGCACGTTTTTAGAAGGACAGACTCCAAACACTTGACTTTTAAAGTGGCTCCAAACTTCTGACTCCAGCGTGTGATGGTTGTGTGAATGGTGCTGGTGAACACTGAAGTCTGAGTGTGAATTCCTCCTTCTGTCTTACAGGCGTCCAAACATGGAGACACCACTGGATGTCCTGTCAAGAGCAGCATCGTTTGTCCACGCGAGCGAAGAGGAGAGTAAGTGTGTTGTGTCACGTGTTTGTGTGTCAGTAAAAGTGGAGGGACGTGTTTTTCCACCTCCTCCTTCCTGGGCTTTAAAGGCTGAATCGTGGCTCAATTGGTTGAATGATTAGATATTGATTAACAGCAACATTATGCTTGACCCAAAGCCTCATCCACATTTCCTCATGTGAGACAATAGGCGTCTTTGTGCTGTGCAAGTCGCAGGGAGACAAGCAAATGAGACCAACCGCACTCAAACTGCCATCCGTTTTCACTAGATGTTTGCTTGTGTTAACCTGCTTTCACCGGAATCAGGGTGGGGTGATGTTTGTGCCTCTGTTTTACTGCCTCTCTCTCTCTCTCTTTCTCTCTCTCTCCAGCTCCTGTCAGTGTGGCCGCGTGTTGATCTCTGTTCGTCTTCCCCCGTTTGTCAATCCTTTGTCAGTCTCCATGCCTCCGTGTTTCTACCTCTGCCTTTTCTTACCCACTCTGCTCACCATGTCTGAGGACTTCTGGCTTTGCTAGAAAAAAAATTCCTTCCGAGATTAAGGAGAAATGGCCAATTCTCCTCTGCTCGGCTGTCTGCAGCCAGCAGGGTGACAAACTACAAGGACACTTTCAACTGCAGTGTTAGGATGTGGAAGCCTAGTTTGTGAACTTTTTAATATTCTCTGCAGCCATTTGTCCCATTGTGTGTTCTGAGAAGTGAATCCCGTTCAAAAGAGAGAGAACACATTACAGTTGGTAGACGTTTGCTGTTGAGTCATGAGGAAAAGATAAGCATCAAAAAGTGGTATAAAACCTCATTAACTTTAAATACTGTTTATACGCTTTGGACCGCACGTAGGGGAAAAGCTCTCTGCTGGAGAATTGTCATTAGAAAGTTCTGCAGCGATGTCTCCCGTGTCAGCGGCTCGTTCCCATAAAGCTGCAGCTTAAATGAACCGAGTATCAGCTTCCTTGCACTTCTGAGTAAAATGGCATGGGAGTTCTCCTCCCCTCCTCCCCTGCTCCCCTGTAGTGTTTTTGTTTTTTCCCCTGTGCTGATGTCACTTTTTGCTATGGGTCTTGCGGGGCCTCTTTGTCCAAAGACAATGCACTCAACCAGTTTCCACAATAGTGCAGGGAACACGGGAGGAATAGAGAGTCGTCCCAGCCCACTAAACGAGTCAACCGTACAGCTAACCTGCCAAACTAGCTAGCAGTTCGCCAGCCAACCAGCCCAACAGCCAGTTGAGTTAATAACCTCTGACTGCCTTTATTTAAAACAGGTCTTTATGAGGCCTGTGCAGCACTTGACACCGGAGCACTCGGGGAAAAGCTCAGACCCGCCTTCACAACAGCTGCTTAAACTGACAGCAGCAGAGGAAGGCTTGTCCCGTCAGAGCAGTGCAGCGGGTCACTTTCAACATTTAGAACTCAAAAGCATTGTTTCTTTTGTTTGTTTGTTTTCCACCACACCTCTGCAGATATTCAATCTCTGCAGGAAATGCATTTTCAGATTAGACGAATGCAGTCCTGGGGGAAATGGAATTACAGTGCATGAATAATGTACAGGTCAGAGCCCAGATTGAATAGAAGTGCTTATCTAAAATAAGCATTTTGAAACTGGTCACGTGACGTTTGCTTTTTTTGGGTTTGTTCTACACAAATTGCAAAACTTGAAGATTACGCACGTGAATGATGAAAGCAACAGCCGATGTCATCAGCTACCAGTTGTTACACGTTAAAGTATATTACACACGTAGATCTTGACTATGCCTCGCATTTGTTATTATACAGTAAATTGCAAAAACTAGTCTGTCTGTGCATTTAACTTGGAAAACAGTAATATTCAACAAATATAAATATAAAAGAAAAATCATTATAACATTAAGTTATTTTTAGACTGTAGACTGACATGAAAACGTCAGGACCAGGATTAGGACTAGGATTTTATAGTTCTCTGATATGCTTTATTTTAGAATATATTGTGTATACCCATATACATAGTTTAACGTTACAGTGAATATTTACACATCCAACAGTGGACCAACGATAATGTTCACTTGGAGTACTTTTGTTTTGATCCACCTGATGAATTGAAGTTGAACACCCACTCATGTTTCATGCTGTCCACTGACTCCTGAGAAAAACATCCAGGTCTTTTCTAAGCCAAAAAGCTTTACCATGTTCTTCGTCGTGCTCTTTGAAGCTATTTTCAGTCAGCTGCCTGTTGGGACTGAAAACAACACTGATGAGAATGAACCAAAACAGTCTAGTTGTGGGTCAGTGTGTTTACACACACTAGGTTACAGTGGGACTTTTCCAGTTAGACCATTTCTTAAAAGTCATACTCTATAAATGAGACCTAGTTCCAGTCAGGGTAGGGTATTAGGAAAACCGCAATGCAGCTTGCTCCAGGACTGTTTGCATGACAAAAGACGGTGCATCTTTGTATTAAAACTAATTGAATCATTCTAAATCTGTCTGAAACTGAAGGCAGGAACACTCTGTTAGTGAGCTGTCTGCGTGCAGCTCTAATCACAGGCCTTATGTCAAATAATCCTGACCTTAAATACAGTTTACTGTAATTATACAGTAACTATAAAAGCAGTGATGTACTCTGTACCTTTATATTTAATGGTGAATGCAGGAAAATGGTTAATACGTGCCATCACCCCACCATAGCAATTTTGGTGGCTCCTTGGAAGATCTTGCACTGTGCTCCACCCTTCCTGTGAGCAAACCTGTATTTGAAATCAACCGTAAAAGGCCTGGATTACACTTCAACCTCAGCTGCAAGGGCTGATCCAGATATTCTTTGCTAGCTCACTGTTCTAAAATATGATGCTGAGTAATTCTAGTGGTTTTAATGTGAATTCTGTGACGATGCCAGTCAGAAGGCCCAGACCAGGCTCGGCTGGGGTGGTTTAGGGCTTTAAAGATGAGATACGATATTGATGTTGTGCTTTTAGGAGACACAATAGAAAAACTGGTGCCAAGAGAGGGTGGTTGACTCTGCTGTATAGTGAAATTTAGAGTTTTAGGTTGTTTGTTTAGAGAAAACACAGAATCTCTGATCATTGTTATAGTTTCCATGTCTTGTTCAAATGCCATTTGTCTATTTCTAGTTATCACTCAAGGGTTTGGTCTAAGGAAAGCAGTGCATTAAAATTAACCCTTATATGCTGGATATGATGCAAATACATACAGCAGTAATGTGGCAATAACTTACAGTAATAGTTGCTGATGCAATATCACCTGAAACTTAAGCCTTTAAAATCTCCATTGAGACGACCCAACATCAGTCTCAACAAAAACGGAACATTTTGAGCTTAAATGATCATATTTATTGATATTATTGATAAATAATTCTGAGGCAGAAGTGGCATTCACATTATCCTGTGTGCTGATATGAAGCACCATATATAGCCAAGCAAATTACCTGACTGTCAGTCAGAAGCTGGGATATATCAGTACACTTTGTCTTTCCTATTCCCCCATCATCTAAGATGGTATCAGCAGGAACAGCTAACAAGCAGTACACTAGCCCCTGAGCACTTCTAGCCAATGGATATGAATGCTGATTTTGATGCAGGACAAACTGGAATAAACATGGTTCTTATTGCCATGGTTTGCTCGGATTTTTGAAGTAGTGGTTTTTAAAAAAAAAACACTACTCAGGCTGCAACTGTACATCCTACACATATTCAGTAGCATCAATATTATCATCTAATACTCAACAAATATTAAATACAAGATGTCCTTTTTTTCAGAGCTTAATTTGTTGCTTCTAGTGATAAGCTAGTAATATTTTTAACTATCCTAAAAAGATAAAGAGATAGGTGCCGCTGCCGCCACAGTGTGATAACAATGTGCATGCAATAAAACAAACTGAGACATATACCTATACATTGACAACTGGTGACTATAATCTTTGCCATTTGATTGATAAAAGCAGTACAGTGTCATTATGTAGATGTTCACGTTGAGTCATAGCATCCTATCATTGTGTGTTTGTGATCAAGGCCTGCAGTACATAAATCTGGCTATCAGCAGGTTTTATTAGTGCTATTAAGATCTCATGGATAAATACATGAGATTACTCTCTATGATGTACACTTTACACACTTTAATATTTAATATTAGCTCCATATACAATATGTGAAGTACAGAAAATTCTGACATTACTGTTAACCTCAGAACCAAAGGCTGCATAGTAAAGAAACTGAGGAATCGTTACAGCATCGAAACACAAAGAGAGTGTTTCTGATGCAGGAGTAAGTTAAATAAAAATGTTGAATGGATTTCTCCAAGTAATTATGATACACTGCGTCACTGAAGTACGATAAACACACTTATTATTGTAATCAATACCAACATGTGTTGAATTGATCCTAGCTTTTGCACTTCAGTGAAGCAATGGGACATCCATTCAATATTCAAAAAACTTTATTAATACCAGTTATTGGGATTTTAATAAAATTTTGGGGAATAAAAATATTGAAATATGCTATACAACTGCTGATGCAACTATTTGGAGTCATATCAATAGTTGTTTTGTTGCAAATTTAAGGATCAGGAACAAGAGTTTAAAATACATCACATCAAAACATATCTGATATCTGGTAATGGAAAATGATCACTGCTTCCATTACCCAGTGGGACCTATGACAACATTCTTGCCATGCTAACAATTAGCCTTTAACAATCTGACTCTAGGGGCTTATCATTTATTGGCAAGACTGTTCTCACAAACAGGTTCTGTGCCGCTGCCGCTCGTGTTTTGCATCTGTGCCTGAATTGCTACCTCCGTGTCCTCAGATGAAATAAACACAACCTTATCTCTGGATTCCAAGGCCACAAATACAAGACATGCTTTTCTGGGAGGAGTATGTTCACAGGCATTACTGTGAACCAATCTCCCTATCTTCTTTCCAACATATTGATATTGATGGACTAAATCATTAAACCAATCAATTAAAATTACAGATAAAACTGATAAAAACAATAATTATATAGTTATGTATTTCATCTCTATGTAACTTTTTAAATGCAGAAAAAAGTTACAAATACTACAGGCACATTTGGATCAGCAGTCATTAATCACATTATATACTTCAATAACAGGAAATTTTTTTTTTTGCAAAAAAAAAATTCAATTTTCCTTGTGAGAGGCAGTGCGATACAGTTCATACAGTCATTCTGGGTAACTATGGCGAGTGCTTTCAAAAAGAGTGGAATGCAAGGTATGTGTGGTCAACACAGCTCTGAGAAAAGCTTCCCTCACCAAGACAGCCGAGCTGGTATTGGACCAACTAGTGTGGTCTTTACTGAGAGCCAAAGTAGGATGCGAACTCTTTCACATTTGACCAGGATCCCAAATCAGCAACCACTCCAGTTGTTGATGCACAGGTAGAAGTGAGAAGCTCCATCTATAAAAGTTGCCTTGTGGTACAAGCTTAAGGCCAAATCTTTGTCTTAATATCCTGCCGATCTGCAGTAGACGGTAATGATCGGTTAGTGTGAACACGTCTAATCACTGGTATGTGAATGAACATGTGGACCAAGCAATGAATCCCTTAAAATGTACAAATGTGCAGTGTCAAACAGAAATGCTGCACAGAGAGATCAACAAAGGTTGATTGTATTTCACCTCGTGACAGTGTTTGGCGACCCTTTAACACTTGACCTTTCACCTTTTCAAAACACTTGTGACCAAGGTGGCTCTTTGTTCCTCTAGTCTTAGCGGCGGCCTGCTGAACCACAACATTAACAAAGCAGTGACAATGACATAAGTGCCCGTGTGTGTTTGTGTGTGTGCACAACAGAGGGAAGCGTATGAGGAGACACAGGAGAAGATTGTGCGGTTAGGCACACACAACAAGAGATAGACTGGTGGAGAGGGATTTACCTATAAACCAAGCTCTCGTTAGGTAGAACCAGCAACCAGTGAGCTGAACATACCAAACTCTTTCTAACAGACTCCAAACACTCCTAGTCTCTTCAGTATACCTGTGGCTTGTTTTGGTCAATGTAAGCTTTTCAAACAATTAAAATCATGTTAAATAATAAATATAAAATAATAAACCACATCAGCTAATGTGAAGGAAATGTAGCTGATGAGTTGATAACGATAGACATTAAATTCTGCCTTTAAGTTTAGTAGGAAAAAAAAACAATAACTGTAAATCCCCTGAGAAATTTTATTTCTTGAGCAAATGCGCTTAGTTAATTTCCTCCTCTGCTGTAGATATCCAACATGGAATCACCAGACTGTGTGAATGCAGCCACTGCCTGCCGCATGTTTGTCTCCAGTCTGTTGTAAACACAATTTGGCAGTAGATCTGGAGGGGAGGAGTGGACAGGAACACTTATGGGTGGAGACGGACAGCTGAAAAGGATACAGAGGAAACATGAGTTTCAAGATGGAGACTAAAACAAAAGGAGCTTGGACATATTGCATTATAAGAAAAAGGCCTTATTAGGAGAGAGATTCTGACAGAACGGACAGAAAAAGAGTGTTTGCTCTCATGGTGAAAGATAAGCAGATCAACTGGACTATAAGGAAGCGTGGGCCATGCATGACTTGCTGTAGATGTCTTAGCAGTTAGAAAACATCTATCCACCAAGCGGTTTGTGTCACTGCAGGTTATATAATGTCACTTAGGAAACAGATCAATATTGCTGATAGTAGTAACTCTTGTATCTGGATCCCTATTAGGCGGCATTGCTTTGTCATGCTTCACGACAAATTAAGTTGTTTGATCTACATTCTAGTTGTATATGTATAGTTAGTTAATTAGTTAATTCCTACCAGAATATACACAACCATGAGATATTTCTTTGAATATCAATAAAAGCTGCTAAATAAGCTAATGTCTCTCAGATCTTTTTTACAGATTTTTAATCACAGTAATGGGATACGTAGATCTAGTTTTTATTATTAAACTAATCTTTAGACGTTTTCATATCTAACAGATTTTATTTTTCTATGTGCCACACGCACACAGGTGGGAAATAGGAGAATTGCTTTGCTTCCACATAATTACCTGTTGTTATCATTGTTTCGGTAAAGCAACCAGATATTCCTCTTTTCTCTTTTCGTATACGTGTGTGTTGATGATCTCTTCGTACAAGCACACCCATAAACCTTCTGTAATGGTGTTTTCCCTCAGCTCTGTAATTTTGCCCTGAATGCCAGGATCACGTAAAGTCCTTCACTGAAAATTGAACTTGTACTTGTAGATGGTGTTCTAGAAAACAGGGACCTTATAAGATTTAATCTAGCAGTGTTCTGCTGCTCCGGCATATTTAAGATCATCTCTATGCTCGTGTTTTAGAAATGTTATTGATGAATGTTACATACACATACATCAACAAAATCAAGTTAGAAAGCAGGAGCACTTAGGTTGCTATACAACCATTTCCTCCCACTCTACTACGATCTTACAGTCTTTCATTCTTTCAGTGTTTGTGTCACAACACGGGAGTGTTAGTAAAGCATTAAGATTAATCACCACCTGACCTGCGTGGTGTTGTTATTCAGACACACCCACTCTCTGGAGAAGTCCAAACCTGTTCAGGAAGAGACACACAACACTGCAGGAGATTAAATAGATCTAGTGGCACCTTGTCCTGATAGATTAGATAAACAAATAGACAGACAGGAAGTGGAGAGGATAATGACAGGAAAGCAGGAGTGACTGGTGGTCGTGTAGCCAAACCACTAAATGAAAGATGTCACGTATGAATATGTATTTCACGCTGGAGAGGAAACAGTGGCCAGGAAAGGTTAATACCAGTAGACTAACTTGTAACTGTAACAACTTGTCCTTATGGAAGAAAGGGGTGGATTTTCACCAACTTGTTGTGTAACCATTAATCTTATTAGTACATTTACTCAGTCTTACATCACACCAAACTACAACAAAGGCATTGTGTTGGAAAGCTTGTTTGCCTTTATGTATAAATTCTGAGTCCAGTTTTGTGCTTACTGTGGTGGCTGCATTTTGTCTTAATGGATAGCTGTAATAAGCAAGACACAGACAAACGTGGTTTATAATCAGTGATAAAACTGAATGACTCGGTTCGTCGCCCCCCAGTATTAATAGTTTGACTCCCAGTTCCCCCTTGTCACTTGCTGAAGTGTTTCTGGACAAGACACTTAACCTTAAACCCTTGGCACCTTTAAAGCAGCTGCATTATTTTTACTATTATTATTGCATCAAAGACACAATGTGTGGAAGTCCATTTTAGCCAATCGAAAACACCTAATATTGCATTGTTGCATATTTGACCGTCTTTGTAGTGCAGGACAGTTTTTGAAGTGTCATTAAGTCTTTAGCTGGTGGTGACAATCACACTCAGTTCCTTCAAAGCATCACCAGCGACTCTGTTAAAGTATCTGACACAATGTGGAAATGTTCGTTTGTAGTAATTGTCTGTTGTGCTCTGTTTTTGACACTTGTTCACTGCCTGTCACTGATGTGACGACTTGAGTTTTTTTTCTGTTTTACCCACACTGCTAAGATGATGACAAATGTATGTATTGATAAATTACTTAACAGGCCTAGTCAAACTTATGACACGAGTGATGAACAACATAAATGACCTGAAACTATCCAAAAGAGGCACAAGATGCCGAATAACAGTCACAGAAGGACTAGAAATTGACAAAATGACCAAAAACTGATTAAAAACAAATGTAAACTTTCTGCAAACCGACTCAAAACAAACACAAAAAAGAAATGAGGGGGGGCGCTTTTCCATTCTGTGCTCATCATGGGCCCATTTTCTCATACTCTGCCTACGCTGGTGGCCCTCATGTTTACATCCGGATTTTCTAAAAGCTGATCCAATTTCAGTTTGTGCTTACACACAACTGACTCTCTCTCAGTGCCACTTGCTAAAAACATTTGTAGATGGGGGAGAACGACTTGGTTGTGATGGTGTGAAATTATTTAAGACAAGAGTCTGAGAGAAGTCAACTCATGTTCTGTTGCACTACACTTAGCAGCTGAACTAGGTGAGCTGTCTTTTACAGCTTTGTGGTTTAGGAGAAGTTGAAATGAACGACAAAGCTTAATAAGGCAGTTTTATTTTAACTTCCTGCTACAGCTCCTCGACTCATGCATGACTCAACACGAGTTAAGTAATTGAAAGCCAATTTATTTTCAGGCTTCTAACATTTCAGATGCGCTGCTTTGAGCCTATGAATGAGTTGTAACCTGCAGCACCAGCTGTAGCAGTAGCACTGAATGGACTCTCTGTCTGAACTCAGACTTGTGTGTGTGTGTGTGTGTGTGTGTGTGTGAAACTGGAAACAATGGGTGTCCGCTGGGACACGAACCATATCCCTTAGTTCTGAGCCACCATGAGAGGGGGGTGGCAGCAGGGAAGGGAGGGGGCACAGGCCTTTGTGTGTATATCTGTACCAAAAAGAATGGGGAGGTGTTTGTGATGCGGTGTCTATTAGGTGTATGAGTGTGTTTTTACATTTACATTTATAGTGTGTTTGTTTTGTAGTTGTGGCTTGTGTGTGGATGACATAAAAGGGGGTTGGGGCCACATGTTCTGTGTAATTAATTTGTTAGTCTAGTTCAAGCAATGGTAAATGTTCAAAATTGGTCCTTCAGGGTTGAATAATGGCCCATTTTAAGTTCTGATGAATATCATTTACAGTATTTTTGCCCGGAGCCCAGGACGTTGAAGGAAATCCACCTGCTTGATCGCTTTTTTACAATCCCTCCTATTTCTTACTTAGTTCAGGAACAAAATAGAAAAATTGAGATTTGTCTGTTGTTCCCGTGACATTCAAAGCTGAGTCCTACTGCTGCCACCTATCCAGTTTAAACTGGATGGTTCACAGGTATTTAATCTTTTGTCTGAACTTTTAATGGTGCTCATTTGTGTTAGTATGTATGTGTCGCATGAAAACATGGACATGGCAACATGTGTTTGTGTGTAAACAAATAACTTAAGCTCCTCCTCTCTTTCCACACTAGCCCTAACATGTCATATTTTTTTAGCCCATCTCAGGCACCAGGGGGCAGGAGTGAACCACTTAGAAAGTGCTTAGACTATTTGGGGCCTTGTATATGTTACACCGTCCATACACTGCACCTTCTTGAGACTTCATTTTTTGGGATATCTTCGTTTGTTTGACCAAGTGTCCCGAAGTTTAAATATATCTAAAATATTTACTCTCAATAACAAATGCAACTCTTCACTTTTGAGAGACTTAAATCTGGACTATTTAACTTGGACAATGACCCAATTAGGCAGCTACGAGTAGCTGTTTTTCCCGCTGGACTAGTTTTATTTGCTGTGAGGACCATGACATAAGTAATACACTGAGCGTAAACTACTGTCTCAGAAGCACAGAAAGGGAAATTCCTGTTAGATGTGTTTCCTTCTTTTTGCCTTGTGTTCTCTCCTTTTCCCACCTCCCTGCTTCTACGAATATTAACAATCACTGCATTGTTGCCCATACTGACTCATCAAACTTCAAAATCCCTTTTGTTATCACTGTGATATTCTTGCAGGAACTCTCACCCTGTGTTAAAATACAGCCATTACACATTTATAGCTTTATTTAATCTATTTGTGTTATCACTGCTACATTATAGTCTTAGAGGGGCATGAGGTGCATTTCATGTGTCTCAACAGCCAAACTGCACCACAGGGACTTGATCCTTTTTTTTTCAGGATTACTGCAGCTCCTTTTGGCTGTCTCTCTCTCTCTCTCTCTCTCTCTCCCTCCCTCTCCCCCCTCTCTGTGTCTCAGGATGTGTTTGGAGAGGCTGATCTTGCGCGTAAAACATCCCTGATATTCGAGGCGCTCCAGAGATTTCAGCGAGCATGCCCAGTGCGCCGCGCACAGCTCCAGAGGAAACCGCTGGTGCAGCGTCGGAGTCATACCGAGCATAGCCTGCGTGTCAGTGCAGTCGACTTACAGCTGGCTGTGAGGAGAGCTGACGCTAGTCTGTTTTTGCGCTTAACCACCGACAAACTATCACCCGTATTTCCCCCAAAAGTGTCCGAAACTCAGTAGAACAACTGGGCGAAGCCAGCTTCGATACTCTACGTTTTCTTTACCTTTTCTTCACGTTTTTTGGGGGAGAAAACTAAAGTTGGAGGCTGGGCCTTTTAGCTTTTTGACCGTCGTTGAGCGTAGAAGGAAAAAAAAGCAGGTCTTTTATTTTTTTTTTGTTGTTGAACAAACTCGATAAATGCTACTCACGAAAATGGACCTGTTGAACTACCAGTACCTGGACAAGATGAACAACAACATCGGTATTCTCTGCTACGAAGGTAAAGTGGAACGTGTGCGTCGTGTGTGACAGTTCTTACGGTTGTTGTCGTAACTTCGGAGTCGCGGCCGTTACGCTGCGCACCGAAGTTTGCACGGAAGTTTCTTGGCTTCACAATTAATTCACACACGCGTACGAGACGACGTTGAATGTTTTCAGGAGTAAGAGACATTCGTTTGATTTTCCACACGACTTAAACTCGATGTAAGTTCTAAGCTGGCAGGGTACGGTGGGTTTCTGCAGCACGGCGTCGCGTCAGGTAACGTTATAGCCGTTAGCATTGTTAGCTTCTGTCAGTTTCACTGCTAGCGAAAAAACGCCAATTTGTCTAATGGCTGACATTAAAAGGTGAAACAACAGCCTGGAAACCATGTGCGAGTATCATGGCAAACTACTATTGGCTTTTCTGACTCCACTCAGTCATATCCACATTCTGCATTCCCAACTTTGAGACATCTGTGGTTAAATTTCTGCTTTAGCTAAATCATATTCTGGCAAAAAAGTGTGTGTGTGTGTGTGTGTGTGTGTGTGTGTGTGTGTGTGTTGTGGTTACAACCCAGTAGAAGCATTTAAAAGTTTGTCTGTGTCTTTCAGATAAGTGGTGATTTGTCTTCCTCTGTGCAGACCCCACATTGTGTAGCTTAGAGAACAGGAGCTTCCATAGTAGTTGGCTTTGTAATGGTGTAACTGCTCACATGTCAGGGATTGTGTGACCATCCAGTCATTCTGGGGTCTACACGTCCTACCTCTGTCCCATTTTTGGCTCCCACTACAGCATCAAGTATCATCTCCAGTATTTACAAAACATTTTCATAGTCTTTTTATATAAAGTGCAGACACTTGTTCTTAAGGACTTCTACACATACCTTGTAGAAAAGGAAGGATAAGCTTGTTAATAATAAAAAGCTGTTCATGGCGTTGACTAATGATTAATCCTTATCGGATGTAGACATCTACAAAATATAAAAACGGCAGCGACACAAAGGGTAACAGTGTTCATGTGTTTTCATCTTGCCTGCTACTGTACAACGGTAACGGGCTGTCTTTGCCTGCAATGTACAGGGAACTTTTAATAGCACTGCTTCTAAGATTAAGTGACTGAAAAGCATTTTGCAGATTTGCAGAGGCATTTTGGCAGATCGCCAAGTACTATTTTATAGGCAGGTAGGAGGTTGAGAAAAATTGTGGCTGCATATCAACATAATATAGACAGATTAATCACAGTTTTTTAAAATAAACATTTCTAAAACTACAACCAGAAACAACCAGTTGCAAAAGCACAAGGTGCTTCTAGCGATTTAGCATGTGACCAAGGCCCCTGACAACATAGTTATTTATTTTTGTGTGGAGAAAGGTGCGTTGTTACTGTGACTCGTGTTTTTGCAATTTTCTGGTAAGATTGTTGTTTTTAGATAAGTAACATTTCAAGTTTTGCTGAGCAGCTTTATGCCTCGTGCCACTGTTTTCTCTCTGTTCTGACAGTTTGTTTTGTGCTCACTCTTTTGTGCAGTGATGGTGTAGTAGATAGGACTGCCCCGAACTGTGATTGAAGTCAGTCAGAGAGGGGGAGTTTCTGTGTCACTGCAAAGCTTAGTCTTTCTCGTGTTTCATCCTGCCTATCTAAGACAATCAGAGAAGCCAGATTGAGAGGGGACTATTTTTTAGTGGTATTTTAATACTTGAATATACTCTGTTTCTCTTTGACGTGTTGAATTTGGACGCAATGCTTTAATTGGTTTCTGGAAGCTCTGTATCTCTGTAGGATTGATCAATCTATTTGTTTTTCTGGGGTTGTTTTTAGCCGACAAAGCTAAAATCTGACTTCATCACATGCCTCATGATAAGAAAACCGAGATAAAAGAACAGGGAAAAGGGCCAGTCAGGAAAAAGCGTGAAAGAAATCCCCCTTCAGGTTTAAACATGTTGAGCCAAGAAGGGGCTGGAGGAGCTTTGTGACATTGTGAGTGTGCTCGCTCATCATTTGTGTGCATGAGAACAAACAGTCGGATACATTCCCCGACAAATACACACACACACGCTCATTTACAATGTCCTAAGGGCTTCAGTTTTATTTTGAAGCTCTTACACGTCTATTATTAACATTTATTATCAAGTGCAGATGTGACACCTTGATATTATGTGTGCATCCCCACCCTTATCAGAACATATGTTTTAAAAATCCCTGACTTTTATGTATTATTATGACATTTTCATACAAAAGGCACTACACAATCTGATTTGTTTGAGTTACTATATTAGAATAAGTTTTGGGGTAACATATTAAAACACATTTGAATAGTTGGTATTCTATTGATATTTGTAGTAATCATATGTATTCAGGGATAGAGTAGATGTTTTAAAGAATGTAAAGTAGCATCCTGTCAATGCCTTAAAAGACACGAAACAATTGATTTCATTAATGTCTATTATTTTTCTGGGTTTATTTCAAAGTCTAGATAAGGACAACTAGAACCAGACTCGAGCGTTTCTGTGATTAAACTGCAACAAAACGTTTTTAGAACTGGGTATGGTAACATTAAGTCTAACCTTACTTTGATGGACAACATTTGTCTAAAAAGACAAGCATCCTTTATCCACAACAATTTTTTCCTTTCTTTCTTGCCTGTCTGTGTTCGTATCTTTTAACTTCCTGTGTTGCAGTCCTTGGTGCATGCATCAAAGAATAATGGATAGAAGAAGTATATTCAAATAATAGATTTTTAATGGAAACATTTCAGGGAAGCCATGCTAAAGGATTAATGGTACCAAACCCTATGCCTGCATGATGGATTTCTGTCCTATATCATAGTTGGCGTTGAAGAACTGGCATTTGGTGATTGGGATGCCAGGTAGCGTAGCAGCAGGCGTTAAAAGCAAGTGAATCTCTGCCTTCTCCAGCAGCATTGACTGGTTTGGCAACTTACAGCTCAGGATCATTACATTAATGTTGTTGTTATGATCACCCAAGAAGGAAGTCTATACTTCTTCTCATCAACAAAAGCACTTCCCAGTCAATCTAAAGGACAGTGGGGCAACATGTTTGAGGTATAATATGAATTATGAAACCTTATTATAAATCCCCACTCTGTGTCTTCATGAGCTGCTATTAAAACTAACTTTATCATCACAGTTGTTTTACACACAATCTCTGCTGACAACTGCTGACATTAACATCAATTTACATTTAGTTTATGCAGGAAGTGCACAGGTAGTGACTGTAAAAATAAATAGTTTTGTCTGCAGGAACAGCTTGGGTCTCCTGAATGGAACTCTAATTTGTCTCTCCTGCTTTAATTACACACAGAAAGTAGCTCTGCAGTGCACCATATGGCGTAGTGGATCTCCATGCTAACACATTTATGATACATATGATACAGTTGGTGTTGTTATTGTTTAAGAATATTAAACATGCCTCAGTAAATGTTAAGTATTAATCACGCGTCCATTATGGACAACAGCAAACAATGATCACCTTTAAGTTTCAGTCTCCTTCTCTGTCACATCAACCAAATGTGTTATATTACTTGTGGAATTGTTTTCACCTCAGACTCTGTACTATAGGATCTGCACGCAGTGCCTTAGCACTTTGTCCATCTCTTTTTCTGTTTGTCCATATATTTACCCGTCTCTCTCTTCAGCTGTTCCTTTCCTAAATAAGCTGTTGTCAGTTGTAAAACCTGACGGTGAGGTGTGCAGGGGAAAGGCGATTGTGACATTTTGCTGCTGATCAGGACAAAATGAACATGAAGCTTTGTCAGCCTCTCTACATTTCTGTCTGTCTGGGTCTTCCTTTCCCTCTTTGTCAGAGATCAAACCAATCGTAACATCTTTGGTTGAAAACTTCAGCTCAGATAGACAAGAATTTCCACTCGCATAAGAGCTTTTTTGTATATCCCCTTGATTATTTAAAGCAGAAAACCTATGGACATAAAAAAACAAGAAGCAACCCACAGGGCCAAGTTCAGGTTACCGAGAAACATAGCCAAAAATAATCACTTTGCTTTGCAGAGAGAGGAGCAGACATGCTGGGACTCATCGTTTTTTGCAAAATGGGGAAGGGGAAAAGGAGGGAGGGAGAGAAAAACAGGCAAATGGGGAGATAGAGGTTACCTCTGTTTGTAATCCAATCTCATCCTGATTCCAAGCTGTTTGAAGTTCTGTCAAGAGAAATAGGCTTTGATCCTGTGGCCCTAATGAACTGAGAGAGCAGAAAGGGGAAAGGACGCTATGGAGTTGAGCTGGTTTGACAACAAGTGTTTCTTATGTGCTGAACACGTGCATGAAGTAACTATGCCTGTAAACGTCTTTGCTTTAAGTCATTGATTCTCATACATGCAGAACATGCCCTCCTGTAACTGATTGCGCGAGTACCTGCCTCCTCTCCTTGTTGCCATGCGTCTTTTCATGTGAGGGGAAATCGCACAAAATTGTTTTGGTCCCTTCCTGGATTGCTTTTCTGTCTTTCTGCCTATTTATTGTACCTGCCACTTTACAGCTATAATCAGCTTCATTATCACTGTTTCAGAAACAGCATGACATTTTACTTTTAAAACTCAAACATAATTGCTCTGAACTTTTGTGGACATCTGAGCTGAACGTTGGATACAACTATGGATATACCCTTTATTGCAGGGTTGAATTAGATTTAAAGTGTGATGTTGTTCATGTTGTACTGTTGACATTTACAGTATTTTACTTTACACAGTCAAATATTTTATTGGATTGCAGGAGAAACGCTCACAGATTCACCCCTCATTGAGCACTTCAGTCATGAACCACTGATAAGCTGTTACGTGTCTTGGATCCTGATTGGACAGTGTGGAGTCAGTCTCCCTTCTTCTTTTATTGCCACCCCTCTGTCCTGCCAAAATAATGATGTCACCCTTGTTGCCATGGTACACAGTGGGACGAGCAGGAACATGTCAGAAAGAGAGAAAGGGGAGGAGCTGTTTCTGTGTTCGAGAGTCTACTAAACATACATGGGAAACGTTTCTGCAACAGTGCACACATTTTATTACATTACAGAGCACTTAACGTGTTTGTGTGTGTGTGTGTGTGTGGGGGGGGGGGGGGGGTGGTGCATGCATGCAATAAGATTATTTTTCAGATTGCTTTAAAAGGAGTTTCTTAAACATCATGAACTCATATATCCACATGGTCAGAGTTACAATTTCTTCCATCAGTAAAGCTCAGCCCATTGTAGTTCCTCTTGTGCAAAAAACTTTTAGCCCTTTTCAAAACAATTCTGTTTAAATGATAGAATACCTACGTTAATATCTGGTGCACAGTCCTGCAGGGAAAAAAAAGATATTTCCATAACATAACCAACACTGCTGTTGAATGTGGCATACAGTGGTTTGAAATGAAGCAGGAGCAATCAGGGAATTGTTTTGTGTTAGCAACAATTTTGTTTTTAGAAAGGGAGTAGTTATGGAGAAAGTTGTAGGGTAATGGGAGTTTTTGTCTAGGTTTAATGTTTTGTTTGGGAAAAGTCAGACAGATACAGGAGGCCAAAGCAGTGGAAAGTCCCCGTGCTGAGACAGAGCCAGTGGTAGTTTTCCTGATTCTCTTTTGCTCTTGCTCCCACTCACTGACAACTCTGTAGGCCTTCTGTACCAGGACAAAACTGGGGGGAAGCAGAGAGAGTCAGACATACAGAGAGAAATAGTTCACACCACACACATATGCAGAACCCATCCACAACTATTTATTTCAAAACATTCCCAACCAGTCACTCCTCCACATGTGCCAGAGGTTTGCACCTCTCTTAACAAAATGTACAAGTCTATGAAATCAGAGTTTGAGCTGCAATTTTACAGTAAAACACTGTTGTGAAGTAATTTATGGACAACTTGTTTAACGGAGCAATAAAATAATTGCCTTCTGCCATAAAACGCTATAAATAATTTTGACTATTGACTCTACGTTTGTGGCTGTGGAGATTGTGTTGGCAACAGCAGCAGAGCTGTTGGTTTATTGTCAACCACTTTTGAATTTGCCTAAACTATTGTAAAAAGTTTGTAATTACTATTCTTTCTATAATAGACTTAAGTTTTTGTGCCATTATACTGGTGGCAAACTTTCAACTTGTGTATTTTATTTCTCTGTCACAGTGAAGGTGGAGTTTTATATCAGATAATGTGAACTAGAAATTACAGCATAATAATTCTCTCTCCTGTTTTTTTTTATTTCTCAGGTGAAGCAGCTTTGAGGGGGGACCCTAGACTCCAGTCCCTGTCTCTGTCTTCATCTTCGTCCTCCTCTTCCTCATCTTCCTCCTCATCTTCCTCCTCCATCTCCAATCACAGGACAGGTCCTCCTCCCATAAGCCCCACGAAGAGAAAGCTGAGTGGGGACCAGGGTGACAGCGACATGGATGACAATGAGCATGTGGCAAAGATGAGCCGACTGTTTGCTGCACAGCTGTGAGTGCATGCACTGACACACTAATTTGTAGTTGTGTGACCGAACAGACACTCACACACACATTTTAATGGAATCTATTTTGACATGGTTATTTTCTTCATGCTCATTTCCTGTGGTGATGATGTAAAATATGAATGTCCAATTTTCTATCACTGCACCATGCTTCTTTCAATGTATTCATTTTCCCTCTCCTCTGTAACCTGTGTAAAAGCCTTTCTTTCTTTTTAGAAATTACGTATACGAACATGCAAAAAGAAGTAGTTTTTTTACTTGTTTAAAGTGAATTCTGTTGGTCATGTGTTTGTACACTCTTTGCTTGGTGAAGCTGTGCACGGACAGGCTTTCTCAGAAGTCCCAGTTTGGACGCCCGGTTGCTTCCCCAAGTTTAGCTGGCTGCACAGCATTCTCCTTATAGCCACAGATCTCTGGAAGCTTGGAAACAGGGACTATGCAACATAAATATTACTCACATCTCCAGCGTTCTCACATTCCCACTTCCAGAGATTGCAATGGAAGGCTGATTGGTGGTGAAGGGCTGCTGGGGCTGGGAGTATTAACCTCTGAGCACCCCTCTGTCTTTTTGTTTGACTGAGTCAGTCATGAGACTCCAACCATTGCCATTTATTGCAGAGACAGTTCAGAAGGTGTTCGGTAAATTTTTTTATATTTTTTCGATATTTGAGAAGATTTCTAAACGTGTGTTATTTTTAGTCACTTAATTGGAGATATCTCTGAGGGCATTCTTTCAAACCTGCCTCAGTTTCGGAAAAGTTTTCGTCCTTGTTTGCACTGCTGTGCCTGTCCAGAGAACCGTGATTACACTGAAGTGACAAATGATGGGTTGTCTTTACAGGAAAAGTTAAGCTAAAAATAGCAAGAAAAGACACCCTATAGACACTGAAGGGCACAAGCACCTCGTCTCCATTCAGTATACGTGATATTTCTGCTTTATTCAACTCATTTATCAGTTGGAGGTGTAGTGATTAGGCATCATTTAAAATAGTTGACTAAGGTCTTGGGGGAAAAAGCCAATAACCAAAAAACTGAAAAAGAGCCCATGCACACACACACAGTCTAGAAATTCACCGATGGCTATCTGACACCATTTTAGCTGCAGGATTTTGCTGGCTGCTTCTGTCTGTGTAGGTGGTTTTCTGTCTGTTTGATTGATTGGTGATGATTTTTTTCAGCATGGTTTAAGACTTTCATGTATTACTTTTTGAACACATTGCCCCTCTGCTGGAATCGCGGTTTTGCTACACGAGTTCTAAATGATGTGTTTTTGCTGAATAGCTTGTTGCTGGCTTTCTTTTGTCTGTAAGTTCAGTGTATTTTTGGTGAGTGTCCACAGACTGACACCTGACACCCCAGACTCAGGGAGGGGCCATGAAGGTGGCTCATGTTTCCTTTGTTGTCCAATCACAACAAGCTGAAGTCAGGGGCAGGCACAAGCTATGATGTGGACAGAAAACTGTAAACCAACCCATGTATTTATGTGGGACAGCCTTAGCGCACAAGATAAATGAATAATTAGATTTTTATCAACGGCCTGTGTATTTAGGATTGTGGTTTAGCATTATTTTCTCAACAGCCACAGTGTTTTAAGAAGAATATCTCTTGATTTATTTATTTCCTGCTGTGAAGTCAATTTAAGTCTGTAAATAATGCAGTATAGATAAGTTGCTGGTATGGCAAATCCTGCGTATAAATTTAAAAATATTGACATATTTAGATAGATATTTTTATCTACAGTCCTACATGTAGCTGCAGGCTGACGCGTGTATGCAACGTCTATATCTATAGAGTGTGTGTGTGTGTGTGTGTGTGTGTGTGTCTATGCATGCTTGTGCTTGTGTGCTGTCCATGTGTGTGTGCATGTGTGTTGAGGGGTGTACTTTGTCATTTTCTCTGAGGAGTAGGAGGAGTCTTGAACAAAGAAGCCTTATCCTGTCCACTGGAGCCTGTGGGCTGAAAGCTTGCTGCAGCCTGCTTGCCTGGCCGCCACTCTACAGTTGTACACCCACCAATGTAAAAGTCCTCTTACTCAGCTGTTTCATTCCTCCATAAAAATAAGAGCCAGTCACAGAGCAAGGCTTTGTTTAGACTTTGAATGAATGAATAACAATTCATGTACAAGTAAATATGTCGGTTACACGTGATTAAATGGGCACTAATTACTTAACCACTACAAAGTGATGGCATGAAGTGTTGTGTGTGTCTCGGTTATGGTCTTTAGCCTGATGATCAGGTGGGCTATTTTTTTTTACTTTAGTATTTAGTTTATTCAGAAACTCAGACGTGAACAGTGAGTCAGATCTGAAGGAAATTGAAATTATGTGTGTTGCTTGTTACATTTGTACAGAGCATAATCTTTTTTGCAATTACAGGAGAAGACCGTCTTATCTATTAGGGGCACTGCTTACCTCTTGCAGAAGGCAGCACAAATCCCTGAGCACAACTTCTACAATTACATAAATTTGGCTGGTATGTGCCTCTGAAAATGTGCAACCTCACATTATGCAGATTTGCAAACCTTCACAGCTACTTGTTGATAACTAGCTTATTAGTTCGAGTGAACCCTACCCAAAAGAACAGAAACATTCAGGAAGACCATAGGATGGTAAAAGCAAGTAGAACTCGGCAGACAATTGTTTTCAGGTCTGTATGTAAAACATTCACATACAAAAATGTTTTAAGACTGAAACCCATTTGCCTGCCTTGTTCTTGTTGTGGACTGTGTGGACACAAGCAGGAAGCATGTTCGACCCTTCGGTGAGTTTGCTGTACTTAATACTATCGGATACAGAAACTATAGCTTCTTTCCACTGGGAACATGATAAGTAGGTTGTTCTCATGGACATTTCTCCAGAGGCCAAATGGGGAGAAAATAAGAGTGTATGTGTAACAGGGAGAGAGAGAGTGTGGCCAAGGCTGGTGAAGTCATTGTTGCCCTCTTATTTTACATGGGACTATTTATGTGGTGTGTGAACATGTGTGAAAAGGAGGGAGACCGTGTGGGTGTCTTTTTTCTTTGTCACTGTGTGTGTGTGTGTGTGTTTTATTTTCTTTGCCTTCTTGTTGTGGTTGTTCCCATATCCGATCTGTCCCAGCTTTGATAACAAAAGCATTTTCTTCAGTTGTTCTTCCCCGTCCCTGTCCTCAATTAAGTGGCCCTTATGTGCTTTATTTATCTCAGTATTTCTCTTCTGTCTAAAAATATGACGTAAACTATAACTGATAAGGTGTAGTTCCTCTGGGCTTTTGACTTTACTATTTTAAAGCACGTATTGCCAAATACATTTTAGTACTATAGTCTGGACTGAGCAAAGCAAACTGTGTTAAATGTTTGTATTTTTTATATACATAGCCCGGGTATACCCTATGGCTCAGTGTGTGTGTGTGTGTGTGTGTGTGTGTGTGTGCGCGTGCGTGTGTGTGTGTCTGTCCATTTTGTGGTTTTCTGTGGACCTCTCAGAGCTTGGGCCTGGTTGTAACCTGTGGTTGAGCCTTCATCTTCCTCCTCTGCCTTTTTTGTTTTTTGTCCTCTTCTGCTCTCTACATCCTGATTCTTTCCAGATGTTTCCTGTGTGTATCTCCCTTTCTTTTGAGCCTTTATTTATTTCTTAAAGGAGTAGGATATGAACCTCTGCTCAACTTAAGATTTGTAGTGAGGTTTTCAGAGTTTGGAGCACAATTGTGAGAAGAAGTTTAGAACTTCGAAGTATCTCACCATGTTTGTATCTTCTATAGAGCTAATCCTGGCACACTTGTAAATAAAGCCATAGTTTTATGTCTTCACTTCACACTTTTCTATTTGTTTTATTGAGTTTTTCCATTGTAAAAATTATACAATTAGTCTATCAAAACAAAACACTTTCTGATTTTACAAGAATCTGTGCTTAGAATTTTCTTTTCTTTGAAGTTATTCAAACACATTTTTGATCTTTAACTAGAGGTTAGCTTGAAGATACCCTAGCTGCATGATCTTGTGAATAGTTAATTAAAGGCTGTACTTAATGACAGATCAGATTAGTGCAATATAGTTGAGGATACTCAGCTCCATTATTTATGCATCGAGGGTTGGACTTTCAACGTTTAACTTTAGGGATCTTGTAGTGATTGCCTACCACAGTGACCACCGCTAATGCCAGGCTGCACATAACCCAGACTTTAGTAAAATAGAATCAAATAGATATCTATGCTGTATATCCTAGCATTTCAAGCTATCCATTCTGCTGTCATATGGTTCCCATTTTCAAAACAAGCTGGCCATAAAGAAGGACTTCTCTCCAGTATGAAATTGCATTAAACATAGAGAGACTCCAAGGAGTATCATACATAGAATTACTATCAGGGAATGTTTCACTAGTTTAAATTCACGTTAGTAAAACTAGTAAAATGATGTGTCACTAGCTTATTGTATTTGAACAGTCCAAAGATTGGTGTGGATACTAAAGCAAATGATAACAACTTTGGCTATAAGTGAAACTGCTTGCATTTTAAATACTGATAATAAGAGTTTACACTTACAATATATATGCGATTCCCTGTTTTTTTTAATATTGTTACTTGAACTAAAAGTGCACTTCCCTTGCTTAATTGTTAATTTGTTTTTTCCTGTGGTACCACTTGTGTGTACCAAGTCGAGCCAAGAGTTCTTTACTTCTCAAAGGCTGTCCCCCTTTTTCTCTTTCACTTTTAGCTCTCGTCTTCTCCTCTTTCCCCACACCTGGCAAACTCTCTTCTCTTTTCAATTCTAGCAACTTACCACCCCTATGCCCATGTGGAGCTCTCACCATTCGCCCTTTCCATCCTCTCCCTCTCTCCTCAGTTGCAACCCTGACAATAATTGAGAGGTGAGTAAGAGAGACAAAGACACCGGGTGGTTTTGAATGCCTGATCCCTGGCATGAAATGTGGTCCAGGGTTTGGTGGGCAATCAGGCGAGGGGAAGGCAGGGGTGGTGGATTCGACAGCCACGCCATTCATTGGTCGGATTTGTTGATCTCATTCACTGGCTCCTGTGACGGCCTCTCTTGTGTGAGGATGTGGGCATGCCTGGTCTTTGGCAATGATTAGGTTTGGAACAACTTCTACAACCTTACTCAAGACCCAGCTGCTGGGAAAGGATGGGAGAGAGAGGGAGCTTTATTATCTGTTTGCCTCTTAGCTAATCGAGGTTTGTTTATATTTGAAGATAATAATTATACAGGAGGACTTTGGTTTGTGGCATTTGATTAAAAGTTCATGATTTACTTATTCACTTGAACCCACTTTTGTGCTTTTAATCATCAGATTATTAACTCAACACACCACTTGACAAATAAGAAAACTGTATGTTGATGGCACTACAGGAGAAGGTAAAGGCTTGCTGGTCAGCTGTCAGACTGGGTTTAAGGAAGCACTCTCAAGTCTCTCCCTCTTTAACCCTCAGGAAGTTTGCCACCGCTAGTGGGAGAAAGAAAGACAAAGAGAGAGGGGCTCTGCTAATGTAAGCTCTCGGCACAAATGAAGGAAACTACTGACCTCACTTTTTCTTATAGTAGAGGTTTGGGCTATTCATATGCAGCTCCCCCCTCCTCACCTCTCCCCTGCTTTTTCTCTCTCCCTCTCTGTATTCTGTGGAGACTATTTATTTGTGGAGAACAGTGCTGTGGGTTCCAGATGCTTGACCCTGCAGTCAGGTTGCCTGGCCACATGGATTTACAACTGTTTGTCTGAACTTGTTGTTTTGCATCCAAACAAGACCTGCTGCCACTTTTTTACTCTTTGCTCTGTTTTCTGGTTCAGACCTTTTCAAATGCTTCCACATGGGATCTTGTAAAGAACAAGGTAATTCCTATGTCGAAAATGCAGAAAATGTAATTGCTCTTCCTGAGTGTTAAAAGTGTAGGCAGGAGGAAGTCTGTAAATGCGTTAATTTGTGAATGGACATGTGGATGCATAGAGCTAAGGGAGAAAAGAAAAGATGGCAGGAGGCAAGTACAGTAAATCTTGCTCCTGTAACTGGGCCTCAAATTGTAGGAGGGGAGTGGCGTTCCAGAAAGGGTGTATTACACAATCAAACACAGACCACAAGTGACGCACTGAGCAAAATAATTACTACCTGTTAAACTACAAGCGTGCACAGCGTCAGGAACAACCAGTTCATTGCATATCTGACATATTCAAGTCATTATCATCCAATCTGGGAGCTTAAGAAAGAAAACCCTAAAATCTGTGTTGTTAAACAGCCATTACTTTAATCATTTATCCTTATCTTGTTTTTTGGATTTTGAGATTAAAATATGAGGTCATAGTTTGGCGAGAGCAGGATTTGTTTGTAGTGGGAAATAATCTTCTTTTATATGGAAAGTGTTTGGCCAGTCCGCTCTCTTTCACCTTAGTATTCCACTCCAGGTTGTGATTATAGATCGTGTGTTGTGGAATAGAAGAAAAAAACAAAACATTGATATCAACAACTCTGGCAGATTTAAGCAAATGTCGACGGTGAGCTGCAGTTGTCAGTGAACAACCCCTCGGCCCACATCCAGGCCCATTCTTACTGATACGATTTTTCAAATGCATCTGGCGGCATGCTACTATAGGCTCACTGGCACGATAAAGCTGATATAGTATATGGGGAAACTACTTGAGAGCTTTGAAATTCATGAACCTTTGTCCCTGTGTGCAGGGATATGTATGGAGTCTATCCATGAATGTTCTTTCTTCCTTCCTAGCAAGGACCAATCTGAGAAATAAATTACTCTACACTGAATGTGTGTGTGTGTGTGTGTGTGTGTGTGTGTGGGGGGGGGGGGGGGGGTATATCTGTATAGCATCAGTATTAATAGCCTCTGTTGGTCCTGTAGTGTTTGACACAGAGCTGCATATACAACTGCCCTTTATTTCTCATCTTCTTCACTCTCTGAACCACGTTACACTTCCCTGTTTTTACGTGTCTCCTTCCCCGTCTTTTTTCCTCTGTCCCTTTTCCACATCTTAAAACTGAATGACGCCATTAGGCGTCATTCAGTTTTATATTTTTGAGCTTGGCCTTCAATATACTGTCAGAGAAAACACATTAATTCTGTGGGGGCGGCAAGATAGCTCAGTGGGTAGAGCAGCCGTCTTCCCACCCAAGGGTCAGCGGTTCGATTCTCCGTCACCGAAAAGCTACATGTCAAGTCTACAAGACTCCGATATCCCGCAGTAGCGCAGACACAGGTCTAGCAGCTGTCCAAACAACAACTTCCAAAATAAAGTAAAATGAATGTGCCACTCCATCTCTAACTCTTTCAAATATTTTCCCAGAAAACCTAATGGAGACTATCGCGGCTCTCCCATCTCTAAGGACCGAAGCCGGAGCCCAATTGAACGTGTGGTGGTTCCCAGTGCTTTGGGAGTCCACAGCAACCACCTGTACAGTCACGCCCACCATCACCATCACCATATGTCCAGCTTAGCTGGTATGGATCAGCCACTGGCACTCACTAAAAGCAGCATGATGGAGTCTGCACGTAGCAGCACAGCAGCCATGACCACAGTGCCGCACGCAGTCAGTGCTGTGGAACGCCAGCAGGTAACATATGCTCTTTTTCCCACTTCACATTTGGCCCACAGAACAACCTCAGAAAACCTGGGAAAGCCTTAGGCTTCCGAGGGCCCCTGGGTGTGGCCCGAGTCTTAATACAACCCTTAGAGATTATGCCCCAGAGCCTCAGACCTTCAGGAGTCTCAGAAAACCTCAGACTATCAGGGGCTTCCAGATGTGGCCTGAGGCTTTCTGAGCCCCCTGGCAATCTGAGTCCCTGGGGCACTGGGCCTGCTGGTTTAGGCCATAATCCAGCCATGGGTAAAACCTCAACTCTTGTGGGTTGCGCACATGATGATACCAAGACGGCATGCTTTCATTAGCCTAGACTCTTAGTTGGCCAAGAGTTTCTTGTTTAGCTTAAGAACAACTTTGTTAAAACCTGCTGGTCACTGAATTGTTGTCTCTCACTAAAGCTTCATGTCTTCTTTTAAATTGTCTTAAAGTAATTATCTTTTTAATAATTGAATCTTTGTGTTTCAGAATCGCCCTTCAGTTATTACATGCGCCCCAGCCAACAACCGCAATTGCAACTTGTCTCACTGTCCAGTTTCCCACAATGGCTGCTCAAGCCTCACTAACAACTACAAGAGAATCAACAGTAAGTGCAAATGCTTTTCAATGGGCTGGCACGGGCACCTGACATGGTTTTTCATTAAGGAACAGTAACGTGTGCATGTAACAACAACTTAGTGCTGATCAGTACAAATATATTGGGTGTGTTTGTGTCTAAACGTGAATAGAACTTTGGAAACAAACTCATTTAGGTTAAGGATTCTGTCAACGAGTCTCAGGAGTCCGTCGTCAGCTGTTGAGTAATAATGGCGTTTCAGTGTGCTGCATTTACTATCTTTGTCGTCCTCCAGACACATCTGTTTTAGCCTTCCTGTCTGTGAGTGTCAGTCATGTTTTCTGTGGGTTGATAACTTTACAGCGGGTGCTTTTATGATCCCAGTAAAACCCTATGATCTCACTGAGGTTAACAATGAAATTTAAGTCTGTGATTTAGTATAAAAACTGCAATGAAAAAGTAACCTAGATGTTGAAGTCAGTTTTTATTGATCTAAAATGCACATTACCATCACTCAAACTGATGTTAGCCAGTAAATTGCCCACTGAACATTATACAAGTGAGCTTTATTTTACCATGGGAACTCAAAATTCTCTCCTTTTTTTTTATCTTGCCTCTTCCAGCAAACACAGTGTGTGACCCTGTGATTGAGGAGCATTTCCGCCGCAGTCTTGGGAAGAACTACAAGGAGGCTGAGCCCGCCGCCACCAACTCTGTATCCATCACGGGCTCGGTGGACGACCACTTTGCCAAGGCACTGGGCGAGACCTGGCTGCAGATCAAAAATAAGGGGAGTCCCTCGTCATCCAGCAGCAGCCCAAACTCCTCTCCTGACAGTCACATTGCCAATCACAGCCACTCCCCTTCTGTAGTCTCCTGAAGGAGGAGGGCTTTAAGAGGGATTTGTTTGTTTCCCCAGCCCTCTCAGTCATTATGGCTCCAACATCCATACTCTTGTCACTCCTGGTCTGTCACCAGCATCCCAGAGGGAATGCCTGCCTGCTGGTCTGCTAAAAACCCTCAAAACCCTCAAGCCTGTTCTCTCTCTGGGCTCCCTTTGAGGACGAATCAAGCAATAACAAAACAGACAAGAATCACTAATGTGCGATGAGGGTTCGACTTGGGGACTTGACTGGAGCAACAACCTGCTCCTTCCCATGATTCATCACACCTGCATATCAATCAAGCTCGGAGCTGAGCAAGTGTCTGTAGTTATGTACATAGAAAGAGAGAGAGGAAAGGCGGTGTTTTAATTATTGATTTTCTTCGTTGTTTTGTGTTTTGTTTCTTTTAACAGTAGTTTTGTGTACTGCTTCTGCGTGTGAGATGCCTAATGTTTGAAAGAAAAGATGAGAGAAACACTTTGGAGACAACACTCACCACCTGACCGTGCTACCAAAGAAACCTCAGATGCTGTTGTTTATCAATGCCCACTCCGAAAACAAAGCAACAAAAAGCCATCTTGCCTCCCCACTCTGTTTTTTGTTTTCTCCGTCTTCCTTCTCTCTCCCGCATGTGTGTTCCGGTGGCTTTGTTTCTGTATGTGTATACTTAGGTGATTGACTGTCTGATTTGCACTACTCTTGTAGAGGGTAAAGGGTGGCATGTTAATATTACAACCTGGCGCTGCACACGCTGATATTCAAGCGTTGATCTCACACTAACTTGTCCTTGAAATTCAGCATGATTTAATTCTGGCCCATTTGTCAAATGTATTTCTGAAAAATGGAAAATAAACACCTGTGGGTTTGGGCAGTATAACACAGTGCTGTGAGAAAGTATTTGCCCCTATCCTGATTCTGTTAAATGCTTGCATTGCATTTTTGCTCGATATGAATGATTCAGATCATCAAACACATTTGAATATTTACACAACGATAACCAAAGTAAATACAAAATGCAGTTTTTAAATGATGATTTGATTTCTGAGGGGAAAAAGAGCTGCCTGGCACTATGTGGGAAAACTAATTGCCCCCCAAACCTAATAACTGGTTGTGTCACTCTTGGCAGTGACAACTGCACTGAAGTGTGATAACTGGCAAAGAGTCTTTCACATCGCTGTGGAGGAATTCTGGGCCACTCTTCTTTGCAAAATTGGTTTAATTCAGCTATATTGGAGACACATTTCAAATCTGACCGACCAGTTCTTTTCCCCCTTATTGAATTGAATCACCATTTAAAAACTGCATTTTGCATTTACCTGAGTTATGTTTCATAATATATTTATTTGGGATGAACTGAATCATTTAAGTGTCACAAATATAGAAAACGAAACAGGAAGGGGTCAGCGACAAAAAGTAATTTGGGTTTGGATATAACATTATATCCAACATTAATAAAAAGCTATTTATTGCTGCCTCAACAAATCTGAGCTAAACGATACTTCACGTGCTTAAATAGTTTCACATTGTCTGTAGACCTTTTCCAAACGCAGCCAGCATCGGCTCGCCTAACTGTGGTGCTGATGGACATCCCAGGCATTATGAGGGGAGATTAGTGCTGAAAACACATCTGCAGCGTGGTGAAGGTTGGACTTTGCTGAATAATGTGCTTTGATGTGTTTCACAGGCTTAACTGCTGACAGTGATGAGGGGATAGATGACGGTGCATGTCACTTTGTGGTTGAAAGAAAAAAAAAGTCTGGTTTCTCGACTGGGGGAGAGAAGATTATTTAGATCTCTTCAAACATGCCTTTGTTTTTGTAACCCTTTGAACATGGGTGTTGTAATTATATTTGGCTTACACCCTGCTAATCCCTCCTCGCCCTACACACTGTCATTTGCCAGATTTCTACAAGGTTTAAAGGTGAACTAATGCTTTTACAGATGCATGTTTTTGTGTTTTGTTTTTAATAGCTGGTATCTATTAGTGAGTTTAAGCATTTCAATCTTAGCTAATGTTAGCCGCTTCATTTGGACGTTAGTTGTTACTTCTTTTGTTGTCAGTAACAGACATAGACAGTATACACTCACTGCTGGGTCAGTTGTACTCCATATTATTTTTGTTATTATTACAATTTTGTATTTTTGTTTTCCATTAATGTCAGCATGGTAACAAACATCTATAGTGGGACAGCCTCTGGACAGGCTCTGTTAAAAATGATGAGCGCCGCGTTCCTCCAAACCATCTCAGCATGAGAGTTGACTCGCTCATCCCGGTGGCAGAGCAGTGAGCGTTCCAGTGTTGAGTTGGCTTTGGGATGCGCCGCCCATAAAGGTTTTCTTAAGATGTTGATCCATCAGTGGTACAGGATGCTACAACCTACGTGACTGAGCTGAGACACCAAAATGGAACAAATTATTCAACTTTGCCTTGTTTTCCACAAAAGCATTACAGCCTGAGAAAAGTGAACTTCTTGAGTCTGTTTGGCTACCGTCTGGTCACCAGCTCCATACTAGATCATTACTAGCATACTGACTTAAAAAAAACCCCAATCTATCTTGAAACTGTGATGAAAAACATTTGGCTAAGAATTAGGATTCATTGGACTTTATGGTGTGATATCACAGTCTCCGCTGTGGGCAGTTGACTTTTTCTGAATCTGACTTGGTGTCCAGCCTTTTTTTTATTTCAATGTTTGCTTTCTCAACAACATTGTGTTGTTGCTGCAGTTAAGCTAGACTGCTGCAGTCTGAGAAGATTTAAATGTACTCTGTAGAGCCTGCACCAAGGTGGCAAACATTCCTGTTATTGGGAACCGTGTGTAGTCCTTGTACCCGCTCAGTATCTCCATATAAACAGACAGCGCTGCGTACAACTAGCCAGAGCCACTTGTCCCAGAGTTCCCCTCCGACAGTGTTTCTTGTTTTTACCAGAGTTAAGCATTTTTGCTAAAGATGTCTGCTATATGACAGAGAAAAAAACACAATGGCATAGAAGGGGACATTCAGAGCATCAAACCCATACCTAATTCTGATGATTTCAGCCTTAGGAGAAGGCTGATGCAGTGTTTTAGAATGTCCAAACATTCCATTCAACACATGTGGCAGAAGCAGAACTGTTCTCAGTTCTATAAGCTACGTCGTGCATCTAAAACTTTGTCAATTCAACAGCCACGGAACTGATCTTCACGACAAATACTCCACATGCTCATCTAAGTGTGTTTCAGTGACAGGTTTAGAGGGGTTAGGATGGTGATTATTGGCAGTTTGGGGGAGGGCCGGGGATTTAGGAGCTGAGCTCCTGTGAGTCTAGTCTGTAAACCGGGAGACATTCAGCTGCCACTGAACGTCTTTTTACAGTGACACCACCTCCTGTCAGATTCAGCAGATGATTGGATCAAGTTAGTAACGTGTTTGAAAACATGAGGGAAAAGGGTTTGGTGTCCAGAGGATTTTGTTTTCTTATTATTCTTTCTCATTATCATTTCACTACCACCTTGTAGGTAGGAGGCTCTCTTTCTGCTTCGGCACACACTCCCTACGCACTGTAGGAGAATCACTTAATAAAAAACAACTTTTTTTATAATAGGTAACTATAAGACCATCATTACGCTGTGCGTAACGAATGTACAGAGAAAAAAATCGTAGGTATTTTTTGAGGAACAATTAATTTGTTAATGATATGTAGCTATTTAATTGTTGTTTTTCCCTGTCCTTATATTGTAATCATTGCATTTTCTTTTTTTGTGAAAAAGTTGATCTTTTTTGTTTATAGTTTGTCTTGTTAGAGTAAAGGTTCAAGTGCAGGAACACAGTAAACATATGAAACCACAATAAGGCACTGGTGTCAGTGACAGTTGCTACTTCCATTGGTCCCTGATGTTCTGAAATTATTTAACTTGTGTGCGATCATGTGATTTCTTAGACTTTGAACAAGTACTACAAGCAAAAAAGGAGTTATCGAACAGTTAGCATCTCTGTATTGATCAAACATCAGCCTGCTGCATATAGCCGATCATTTCTATATAACTAAAAACCAACATTAATCATGGGCTGGTGGCTGGTAGATATACCACCACTGCATGTAAGCACTATAAATGTGGGTAGTTAGTCTTCTGAAGACTGTTTCTTAATCTACAGCTGGGAATTCAGGTACAGATAAACCATTTAGGAACATTTGTTGAAACTCTCCTGACAAACTGAAATCATAACAGTAAAATCTGACCGCGTTTTCATACGTATGTTGTGCTCCTAAAGCGGGGACGAACCAAACAGCTTTGTTGGATTGGAGTTCCCATCTGTGGAAGCCTTTTAGCATCTGTAAACAACATGAAAATTGTGGAGATAAATCAAAGAGGAGTTGGTCTTTAGCCTGACTGTACCACATTTTCCAATCTTTTTTGAAGTGGAAGTAGCATGTACTTAGTGGTAGTAATACTGTAAAAGAATTTGTATCAAGAAAACAAGTTGTGGCTCTGTTTCTCCTACTAAAAAGGTTTTGGCAGGCCACCTTTTTGTATGTAAAGTAGCCTTGATGAACAATAAAGTGCTTTTAAAACACTGAGTGTGCAGGTGTGTTTTTGGCTGGAAGAATGTAGTAGAATGCAAATAAAACAGTGAGATAATAAGGAGGTATGTATTTTATTCCAGTTTTTCTTACACACATACAGAATACAGTTAGGAAATTTAATAATAACGTTCAGTATCCAAGCGTGAATTAAATCTCCCAACTCGTTTTCAAACTGCCACGATCACTGCACCACACCGCTGAGTATCAGGCACGGGGCACAGAAAACTAACGTGTACATGCGTGAATACAAAGAAAGCACAAGGACCTGTTGAAACCGCAGTGGCAGGTTCCAAGATGTCTACAGTAACTGATCCGTTTCCAAGTCAGTGGAGCTGATGTAACGTAACATCTGTGCAGGTGTTCTCAGAGTAACTAAACAGAGCTTGTTCAAGTATGTTCACTGTTATATGCATCACGGTTTTTTGTAAACAGAGAGGGAGACGGATGTATTTTTTGAGTGGTATGTTAAAATGAGTGAGCGGGCAAATGTCATTAATTACAAACATGGAGTGTTTATTTGTGTTTTAGCATATAGATCTGAACAGACTTCATCCAGTAAGTAAATGGCTTAGATGACATGATGTGATGAGCTGGTACATCTTCCCTTACATACAACAGCTTTGAATGTGTTTCTAATGGAACATTGAAAAACAGACTCATACACATCCAAACAAAGATGAATCAATGTTTTTAAGTTGGTGTATATTTTCTAATGTGCCTAATTTGGATTATATGGATTTTATCCATATAATATATATATTTATTATATATATTTATATATATATTATATAAATATATATATATTTATTTAAGTGTTGAGCCATTCACTCCCATTGTTATCGGTAAAAAACACAGAAACATGGAATGGAAAGTTTCCAAGGGCGAGCGTTCAAGGGGTCCGTGTTTGGTCCTCGAATCCCTCAGATGCTCTCATCATCACTCATATCCCAAATCTGTCGAGAGAAAATAAAAAAGACACTTAAGACGGGCATCAACAAAAACTATCTCAGTCTACTTCTTCATAACAAATAACGACTTAGTCACGACTTAGTCACGACAAAATCCACTTTAAAGCCTGACCCGTAGCTTTCTTGGCTACATTCACCAACAGAACAGCTTTAAAAACAATTACTCATAATCACAACTAACAGGTTTCTTAGCCTGGGAAGTGACAGCAGAAACACACACGCAACACACGGCAACCTCCTTTGCAATACTGTGTCAGTAAACACCAGCAGCTCTCTCATGGTAGCGGATTACTCACATTCTCTCTCTGTAAGACGTAATTCACATACCTCTAACACACACATCACTGAGTATACACACGCACACGCAGTTTTGACACATACACGCTGCATTCCTTGAGTTGCTTCATCAGTCAAAGAGCTCAAATGTGAATTCCAGTGCAACGGCCAAAGGCCAACCAAACCGCAGGATTTCGAACAGTAGTACTTCCTGCAATATAGAAGTAAGTGTATGCACATGCATGCAGACTCAATATATCATTAAGGTCATTCACTGAAACCGTAGATGGAAGTAATGAAGTAGAAAAAGTAGTTCATTTATTTTTGACACACATTTATAGAAAAATTAAAGTGAAGAAATAACCACTTAAAGACAGCTAGTATTGTAGATGGCAATAATTTATTCTTCTATTTTGCAATTTTCCTAATATTCTCCATCGGTGGTTAATTAGTTAGAATTTGGAAAAACGAAACATGCAAAAAAGTGAAATGTGTCCATAGGTAAACTTACAATTCAAAGGTGAGAAATGTTTCCGATTATACAGAAATGACGGATGGATCACTTCAGGTTAATTCCTATTTTCTCTACATTCAGTATCATTTCTGGGCGAATTCTTAGCAAATGACGAACTGTGTCATCTAGGTGGAGTAATTGGGAAATTCAGTCAAAGGAAAAGGACTTTTTTTCTTGTTGGATGAGGATCCAAATTTCTCTTCGTGGTTGGTTTAATTTGAAAGGGCCTGTTAAGTAGAGATCAGAAGGGGTGTGAGAAGAATTGTTAGGACACAACAGTCACCACTGTAACAAACCCGCACACCCTTAAAATAGGTCGTTAGGTGTGGCCTTCCTGGTTGATGTGTCGAGCTGACTTCATGTTCTGTCTGACTGCTTGTGTACAGTACAAGCATTAAGTACAAGAATGTGCACAGTACAAGTACTAGTACACGTCGCTGACAATGCATAGAGAAGACAATGGCACTACACAGACAATGTTTGGACTTTAAAAAAAGGAAAGTATTGGATCATAATGTACTTCTTTCCCCAAACGGCTTGCTTGACGGGGATCTGATGTGTGACCTAATGTCGAAAGGCAAACTATGGTCTAACCCGTGATAACATGAGCGACACTATACCTCAGATGAAGTTGTTTTGCTTTTACGGACTTGGACTTATTTGAGAAACCGAGCACAGTTTGAGGATTGCGGGGACAAAAGAGTGGACACATTCACGTTCAGCATTTCTGCTCCACTGCTGCTGTGGAGTGAGCATCAAAAGGACAGCAAGAAAAGAGCTCTTTGAAACAAAGCGACACTGGATCCTCTCTCTGGACAACTGCCATGCCGCACTGATGTCCTGTGTGTGTGCGCCTGTGTATATTTTGAGAAATCTTTTGTACAAAATGAAAGAGTGGGGGAGAGAAAGGAGGCAATCTGAGGGGGGGAGAGACCTTATGTAACGTGAACAGCTTCGGCTAACTGAACCTGCAGAACACTTTTTCAAATATTACATAAATTACAGGATATGTACATTACGGAAGCTGCGAACTTTCCCATTCCGGGTTGACTGGTGGTACCCAAGAACGACCCAACCTCTTTCAGTACCGCATAACTGATGAGCAGACAGAACCCATCATAGGGTTGAGTGTTTATGGAAGCCCACTAACTCCACTGTCCTGTTCTCACTAAATGTCAGGTTGTTTGTGGAGCTCTGAAGCTAAGTGACGACCATCCACCTTCTACTTCCTGTTGGTGTCCACTCTCAGACAGAGCGGTGCACCTGTACCTGTAGCAACTTATGCTCCACCTTTTACCTTCACTTGATCTCATGTGTGAAGTCATATAACAGAGTCGCCTTCGGCAGCTTCAGCTGATAAACCCGCCAGTGACATTTCCCGCCACAGAACTATGCTTTGCTCGAAATAAGCATGGTGGTTTAGCTTTGTCTGCATTCAAAGACCCACTACACACACACCATGACAGCATCTCAAAAGGATTGGCAGAAACACAATCATCAACACATGTTTAACTTTGAAGCAGCCTTATCGCTTCGGGACCTTGAGCCACTGCGGGTTTTTAAAAAAAAAAAAGGACTTGCTGGATGTTTCAAGTCCAACAATAAGCTGCATGTAATCATTGTGTGAATGTGTTTGCAATCAGTTGGGTTCCACCTGATATGACAAGTATGATCCAAGCGAGTTGTTGAAACAAGGCTGGGATCTGATCAGATAGAAGAGGTTTTAGCTGGAAGCCGTGAGTGGTGGAGTCACTGCCAACTCTCTGCTGCTGCTGATTATTGTTCCCCAACAGATGCAACACAAGCCTCGGCATGAGGGTCTTTAGCAATATTTGCCACTCTGCAGGCCTGGACCAAAGCACGGGGGGAAAAAAACACAGCTACAATATGTTTTCTCTCCTGCATCACAGCTCGTCAAGAGGCAGCTATTCAGAGCAGTGTTATTTCAACAACACCACTTTCAGGCAGATGGTTTGGGATTTTTTTGCACCTTAGGCAAGCAGATTCAAAACACTGAGCCTACTTACAGGAACACATCCTACACTATGTGCGGGTGGCCCCAGTGGGAATCCAACCTATAAAGCGATTCATCTACAGCAGCGCTACACAACCACCGATGGGATTTTCTATTAAACACAAATGTGCTCTACATATTAGAACTGACACCAAAGCACAAAGCGCAAAGTCAAGCTTTCATCATGGAGACTGGCTCCATCTGATATGTAATTAGTGGACCACACAGAGAGGTGTGGTTTATGGCGGCTGGATACAAAGCTGACTACGTGCTGAATGAAGACGGAAAAGTTACATCTAACGTCTAAGTTAAAATTTAATTCACTGAAATCGATCATGGAGCATTTTGCTATACAAACTGTGACCAACATCGGTCTTTGCTGCTCACCGGAGTGATAATGCAACTAAAATACAACCCATTAGCCTGGTTTGGTAGAGTAACAGCTTGTGCATTAAACAAATACTCAGAGCTAGTTTTAATCAGAAACAAGACGGGATTTGTATTGTCAGTTTTTATTAGATTTTATGCTCGATAGTTATTAATTCCTATTAGATGCCATAATAAAAACAGAACCTTTAGGAAGGAAAGTTTGCTCTGACTACTACTGTGGGTTTATGAAAGTTGTGTTTTTGTGTTTTTACTGCTCTGCACTACGAGGACGGAATAACTGCAGTGCTTACAATAAACTACAAGGACTAAGAATGAGCTTGCCAGTATTTTTATTGTGTTAATTAGAAGATTTAAGTATTGTTTAATTAATCTGTGACCTTTAAAGTAGCTATTTATGTCATATGTTTACTGTACGTAAAAGTCTGAAAGTGGCTTTAAATGCATTCACACAATCACTGGATAAGCATCCTTAATATCACAAATTGAGGATTTAGCAGAGACATACATACTCAGAACTGGCTCTTACAATCATGCACCTTTTCCTGTGCCCTTCAACTTCTACGCCAGGTCTCGTCCTAGCATCGACATCATGCTCATCACATCTAAAGATGTTAAACTACTCGTTACTACACGTTTTAATTCATTCAATTCAGTTCACCACAATCTTCCCATCATGGAAAAACTCACAATGCTGTGGAAAATCACCTAAACAACAACAACAGTAGCAGGTGCGTGTTTGCTGACCTGATAATGATAAACTAGTTCTGCAGCCGTGGATGGCATGTCAACTCCTCTACATGTGCAAAATCACACACAAAGTGACGAAACACACAAATCTCATATTCCTGCGCGCACACACACACACACACACACACACACACACACACACACAACCAAAGGAGCTGTGGGTTCAGGCCAGTCGATGTAAATAAATAATGTAGCCGTCATGACAACGTGGTTTCTGTTATGGAGGAGTATTCAGCTGAACAGCGGCAGCACTCTGAAGTACACAATATGTGAAACGATTTACAATTAGCTTAGGGGCAGCCGAGGGAATAACCCTCATCTAGTTTAGTCTTTATCCGGAAACAGCAATAAACAGGAAAAATCTGGCGAATCTTTCAAAAAATCTCCAAACTATGTCATGATGGATCAGTGTTTCCCACACAGACTTTACACGGAGGAGTTTAACTGGCCACTCTTACGTATTTTGGATCTGTCCAAAAGAACGATGCTGTAGGTGGATGTGGGTACACAGGTTTATTACACTACACGTGTCTCACCGGGTTCTCATTTTGTTCTGCCCCAGTGAGGTCGGACACAAGTCAAATCTAATTCTGTGGAAAACGCCGCGTATGATCAGGATGTAGATAAAGGAGCAGGAGCTTTAGTTTAATCTTGTCTGAGTGAGACCTCTGGGGGTTACAGAGGTCCCTTGTGAGCGAATCATGTCTCCGTCACAGTCTTAGTGTTTTTATTTTTTCTTCACTTCGTACGTGAACATTTTAAAGCCTGAGTAAAGATCTACACGAACATTTCTGATTGTTTGCCTAAATAATTTGAAGTGCTTTGATCACTGATTTGGAGTTTGGAAATGGGAAGTAATTTTGCTGAGGGTGGACAGACTCTTTTCCAGATGTAAACAGATACTAAATACACTGACATGAAATCTGATTTCTATGTTCAGAAAATAAACTGTGACGACTTAGCAGTGATCCTTTGACTTTTCCAATACATGATGATGAGAATTTTGTTTCAACAACAGTGAGATGTTTTACAAGAAAACAGAGAATTCGTGGTCAAATCTGTGTCAAATCAAAGTCTGTTTTTGTAAAATAATTATTTTTCAGCACTATTACTCTTACAGATAGACACTGACGATATAAAAAGCAATCCCTGCACTTGTACCGATCTGGTACAAAGTCAAAGTGAAGATTAGCTGGTGTCTGCACTGGGACGTACAAAAAAATAAACCCTCAAGACTAGAAAATAAGACGGCACTCTTTTAGTTTTTATTGAGGTCCTTCATTTTACAACTGTCTAACATTTAAACTCAACATTAAGACTCTTGCATGGCGGTCTGGGGAGACACTGTGTCATTCTATGTGCCAGTAAAAAGATCAACTCAGATTAAGAGTTTTAAGACCTAATTTGTCTGATCTTCCCGTAACACACACACACACACACACACACACACACACACACACGTGTGTGCATTCCCACTAGCAGGGAATACGAGTTCCTGCGCCACAGTGTAAAACAACTGCTTCTGCAGAACACCGAATTCCCAACTGCAATCCTAAATTCACTTTAATCCTACACAATATGACAGGACTCCACACAGTCTCCACACAGGTTTCACTGGCAGAGAGGCATTTGAAAGTAGTGGAATGAAAATTGAAAAATCAAATCCTTCTGACAGTCAGGAGGCCGCGACCCCGAAACTCTGCGTTTCGCACCTGTGACTTTCTCATTTTAAAGGTTAGAAGGAAACGACAAGAGAAAGCAAATCCTGAAAGTAAACACTTGAAAAAAGGTTTCTTGCAACTTGCAAATGCAAATATCTAAAAATCTATTCTTCTCCCCAAATCCTAAAAGAAATCAGGTCAATATATAAAATCATTTGCAAAACGTAGGTGTAAGGTTCATGGTACAATACAATGAAAATGGGAATTACCAAAGTCAGTGGTCAGTCGTCAGCGTTATAATCTTTGCTGAGTGCTGCTTGCAGGAATTTATGTTGCAATATTGACAATGTTACGCAATCGAAACATATACCCTGCAAGACAAAAGTGAGGTACCACAATCTGACGCCAACTTCAATGCTTACAGAAGCAAATACTACGGTTTACTGTAGATAACATTATTCCCTCTTTCTTTGGAAGGAAATCCAGACCAAGACACTCATTTTACTTACAACTGGTGTTTTTGATGATGACCACAATAACTGTGCTTACAACAAACACCTGACGTCATCTCGCTACACGTTACCAGTACCAGCATCTTCAGATCTGGCCTTACACGCTGCACACAAAGCTCTGCTTCCTCATCCAAACATAACTAATCTGTAAAGTTAGTGTTTTTGGGTGGCACATGTTGGGGCCCATGTGTGCTTTTTGAGGCCCTCGTTTTCTAATCCTCACCACTCCAAAGCCATCCAACAGTAAAAACAAACTACTGAAGGACTCCAAAGTTCTTAATGCCTTCTCTCCAGGCACCATATTGATTTCTACACAATCAGAGCTTTGGCTAATTTTACTTGGCAGTAAAACACTAATTTGACGAAGTTGTTCCAGATGCCTCGATGGATATAAGATGCTGGGACTGATTTAAAGCTGTGGATGTGTCCCATTTGGATTGGAAGGGATTCTCATAAAACTGGGAGCAGGCTTTTCCGATTGTGAAACTACATCAAGTCTAGACATCCCACACAAAACAACTATTTCATACAGAGATTTTAGAATCTTGGGATCGCTGAGGACAACGCAGACCGTGATTACAAACACATTTCGGCAACACAGCTTCCCGTGTGCGACAGTGTGTGTCCATGGACCCAAATAGAAATGTTTTAGTGCTTAAAACATTTGACAGTGCAGGTTAGTATGATCAATAGTCATGACTAAAGTTGCTGTTTTCATCCTCCTTTCATTTTTAAATGAGCGCTTTGAGCTTCTTTCCTACAGCGATCCTCTGTGTTCTCTCTGGTGTCCTCACTGTTCCAGGGCTACAGCTCTCAGGGAGAACAGTGAACAGGCCACAGGATAGACGTGCGTGTGAGTTTCTGTGTGTGTGTGCTGTTCCATTCACCGAGACCTGACACAGGAAGAGGACATGGGTGGAGACAGGAAGAGGAGGAGCACCCACAAACCTAACCTGTCCTCATTACTTAGCAACATTTGGCCTGGTCTCTGGCTTAGATAAAAAAGTGACCCTTACACCCAAATGTAACAATAAGGCAAACAACAATGACCTCACATGAATCATAGAATGCGTCAGGTTTTACATGACCACACTTCAGTCTGAATAACGTGCACCTGCTACGTGTGAGATACTGGAGTTAACAGAAACAGTAGAAATCCTTTCCCCTCAAAATCCCACTCATTCACTACCACGTACTTTGCATAGTCATTGTTCAGAGCCAACAGAACCAGATATAGACTGATCCATGCCACTCAGAACCGCTATCTGTGGTTTAGTGTAATAGGTAAAACATCATCGGGTTATGTGAAATACATCGTAGAACCGTACAAAAAAGACACAATATGGGTTTTTTCCCAGTTTGTTTTCTTCCTTCTACCTTGGTGCCTTCATTACCCACAATGCAACTCCACTGCCATCAGTTTAGCCAGAGGTTCAGGTGTGTGGTATCAGCTAGGAGCCTAAAAACTAGAATTCAAGTGGAGATTATATGAGCGCGCTTCATCTCAACTCAACATTCAAGTTATGGAATTTCAAAGCAAGTCTGTCGTAGTTAGTTTTTACACATATGTCATAGCCTTTCTAAGACCTTTAAAACGTATCTGTATCTGTGTGGTGCGTCTCACATAAGACATAATATGCAGGTCTCATTTGTTAGTTGAGGATTTCCAACCACATACTATTGGTTTACTGTACTGTTCACCAGCTGAGAAACAGAGAAAGAATCTGACATGAAAGCAAAGTGCTCTTGTATGTCAGATACAGACAAGAGGTGCCATGAGGGGGAAGGTAAATGTTAAAGAAGAGCAGAGATGAAGCTGGAGAGGGGTAAAAGGTGGAAGAGCGGCTTAGACAAGTAACGCCAGAGGGAAAGGGAGGGATAAGAGGGCTGGGAGTGAAAGTGATTTGACACTGGTCAAAAGAGGGAAAAAAGATGACTCTGGTGGGAACGGTGTTCGTGTGTAGGTCCCAGCTGAGGTCACGTCCCCTGGCTGTGTTTTCATAAACTCCTTGTCTTGGGGTAATCAAACAAAGCACTGATACTCACAAAACTCATCCTGATAGCAAATCTTGGAAACAACCCTCATAAAGGAGAAACGAAGCAGGAAGCGATGCAGCATCCTCACCCTACTTTTTCTGAGAAAGGTCAGACACTTGCTCTTCTTACTCATTGAGCTATTCTTTACTAAAATTTGTCAAAACTCCATCGCCACCACCTCTTCTTTTTTTTTCCTCAAGAGTCATAAAGGCCAGCTACAACAACAAATAGACTCCCTCTCAGCTGGGTGTGGTGGCCTGCGGAGCGACAGCTGGGTCCTGTTCTTTCTCCTGAGACACACAGACTCTCCCCCTCTGTCCCAAACTCGTTCTGAGACATTTTATCATTTTGCTCCTACATTCTCAGGCATTTTGCACGTTCTAGGGACAACTCTATTTGCCTTTCTTAGAATGAATCACCCTCTTCTTAGGTACAGCCCTTAAACGTTCAAACAAGCATCACATCTTCTCTCGTCCGAATTCTCTACTCTCTTTAAACATTTGGATTTTCTCTGCTTTTCTGTTCATTGTCTTTCCTAATCTGTCAGTCCCCATCTCCCTCTTCCCTTCCCTCTTCCTCTCTCCCCTTGTATGTCCCCACTTCCCTCTAACACATTTCCTGTACACCAGAGAAGGTTATCAACACATTTTCTGACTCACAAAACCACACGTTTCTCACCAGCATTAAATCATTTATAAATATATAAATAAAAGGAAACTTTTATGACATTACAAACACTTTACTATGAGTCCGTATTTTCTCTGTAATTAGGCTTAAAACTTATAGTTTTATATGACAATTGCCATAAAATACGAAGCCAATTCTTATTTGGTTCAGCTGCTGCTCCCTTTGGGGCATTAGCGTGTGTGTAACCACTATAAACTCTACCTAATGAACTGTTCTGAGTGTGCAGCTAACCAAATGGCAATAACAGATCAACTTCAGAGGCAGTTTGTGAGCGAGTGTTGCCGGTTCAGACCTGCCCTGAGTTTAATTAGAACTGTGAGTCAAAGCCAACTGATGTGTGGTCAGAGGAGCAATCAAACACATGTAGGGCCGCACAGGCACAAACACACGTGCACACGTAGACATGCACAGACACACACACACACACACTCTCGCACTGTCTGAGAGAGAAGAATATGTGAAATGAAATGAAAACTTTCTCTCGTTCTTTCTTTCTTTTCTCTGTTGTATAAAAAGAGGTCAGTTCTCAAAGGAACTTAGTGCAAATACAATTCAAACTAACCAATCTTTATGAAGCAACAAGTCCAGACACACACACACACACAGAGCTCAGAGGAGAAAAGACGGCAAAGTGCCTAGTAAACCACAGTTGAGAAGATCTTTTGATCTTTTTCATTACAAAGACATTTTGAATTTGTTAATCAGTCACCGACAACAACCTCATCTTAACTTTACATTTCAACACATCGGAGATCCAAACAGTTATAGATCCTGTTGGGAAACGCAACTTCACTATCTTCACCAGCTTTTGAACTGCTAGCAAAAACACCGTTCAGTAGGCTGGACACAAATGCTCTTCAATAGTGAGTCATAATACAGGTTTAGTTTAGTTAGTGTCACACTGCATACACACATTCAGTACGGGGTGACCAAGTTTCTGTTTAGATTACGTGTTTGAGTTTTTTTGTTTTCACTAGAAAATTAGGTCAGAGGAAGTTATTCCAGTTGTTGACGTGTGTACATGAGGAAGGTGTTTCTGTGCATCAGAGAAACAGGGACAAACACACACACACACACACACACACACAAGCTGTGTATAAACACAAACACAAACACACGCAAACACACACAATATATTTGTGCATTTTATCTGTTTGGGTGTGAGGGTGCGTGTGAATAATTATCTGCACCAGAGGCTCGATGATATCAATGCCCTCCATGTGCTGGGCAGAGCAGCATCAGGGGAAGAAGATAAGAAATGACACTGTAGCCAGAAGTACATTGCGTTTGTGTGTGTGTGTGCGCGCACATGCATTTCCTTTTCAGGCCAGAGCTCCAGGGCAGATTACCTGTGAGTAGCCAGGCAGGCCAGAATCAGTCTATACAGGATTCAGACACGCACATACAGGCAGGGACACACACACACACACACACACACACACACACACACACACACACGCACGCACACGCACGCACACACACACACACACGCGCGCACACACACACACACACTAAGCACTAATCTGTCTTTGAAGGTGTAGATTTTTTCCTGTGTCAAAGACTAGCTTAAATGGCGGCAGATGAATAAACAGTCATTGAAAAAAATGTCATTACATGTACAATACTACCTTCATAGTGTCTTATGCTTATATACTGTACTTAAACTTGTGCATAAGACCTAGCAGTGTTTTCTAAAATAATTTACACATAAAATAAGAAACGTATTAACGGTTGTGATAATTGTGATAAGGTGTCTTAGAAAGACAGTGCAGTGTTGTCATTGTCAGTATTAGACATTGAGGCTGCCGAGCTTCTTGGCCATCACTTATTACTGTACATACACTGCTCGAAAGGTTCGTAACTGTCCAACTTTCTTTGAGCGTCAGCAGCAGCCGGTGTTTCAGCACAAACTGAGGCGATGTGCGACGTTAGCATCACAGACATCGCCTAATTAAAATGAACGAGTCTAATCCCATGTTAAATAAAGTTACGCGAAAAATGAATAGCTAATGAAATGACAATTAATACCTTTTAATACTTTTTAATGGCCTCGCTTTTTGCTTTTGTGATTACTACCTTTTAATACTTTTTATAACTCCCCGTTTTAGCTGAGTAAACGCTATTGGTTTTACTGTGCTAGCCAGCGTCTGTCAGACAGCACCAACTCTCAAATGTTCACTGACACTTGTCAAATACGCGATATTCTTTGTCAGATTTACGAGTTTTTCTTCATAGTTTGATGACGAGAAATGCGGAGCTAGTTAACCATCTTGTAGTTGGTTATCTAACCTTTCATGTTGCTTTCGCTCCAGATGCTGGGTGAATGTAGACGTCAAGATGGTTCAACACAATCGTCACACAGCATAATGTTACTTTTTTTTCTTTCAAATACAGTATACTCCTCAAGCTCTTTAACGCCAAAGTTAATTACTGCCGACTTCATGGACATTTCTGGACATTTCTTTGCAGACTTGGCTATGATGCGATGTGTATGAAGTGTGTGATCTGTCACGTGTAGTGTCTGTTAAGAAACTGTTTACAATGTAACACTTTTTAAAATAGAGGCATCTGACTGGTTGCATTTAAATTGAGGTGTGTAAAAAATAATAATAGTGTTTCTGTGAGAACGCTCTGTTCTTTTTTTCCCCCCTATTCCATAGACTGCTATATCCGAGACTAAGACCAAATAGAGTCGAGACGAAGACCCTAATAAAACTGGTCTTGAGAACGAGACCACTCTCAAAACTACAGCACTAGATATTAAATGTGAAAAATGAACGTCAGCCCATTCACTGTTCAGAAATAGTGAATTATTTGGGGTTTTACATTTCAAGGCCTTTTCAAGAACAAGACAATTTCACCCTGAAAAGACATGTTCTAGGTTTGGATGCCAGTGGTTAAAAACAGCAATAAACATATACTGTAGAGGCAAAATGTAAACATACAGTGCATCTACGGTAGGATATAATATGTAGTTTTTTATGTCCATTTTCATATAGAGCTACATAGTTTAGAGCAGGGGTGCTCACTCCCGGTCCTCGAGAGCTACTATCCTGATTGTTTTCCAGCTTTCCCTGCCCTACCCTCT
>JAUMHF010000021.1:13833315-13930753 GCA_032359275.1 Microctenopoma steveboyesi
AGGTGTGTTCAGCCAATCAGAAGCTGTAAATGCTGGGATGGTTGGAAAACAATCAGGATAGTAGCTCTCGAGGACCGTGAGTGAGCAACCCTGGTTTAGAGGATGAGCCCTGATAGCGCTGCAGCAACAGGATCCCCATGAAGCGTGAGCGAGTAGGTGAGTGGGGTGCTGGGATCTGTGAAAGTCTAAATGCTGCGCTGGTGCAGATATAGAAATAGTCATTAACATCTACAGATGAGGAAGAAGAGAAGAAGATAGGAGCTAAACAGGGACGACTAGACTACTACTCAGTCTGTCCCCCAACCCAGTATCCGTCTGTCTGTCTGTCCATACAGCCAGCTGCCAGGCCAGAAGAAGACATCACTCTGGACTGCCTGACGCCAGAGAGGAGGAACCATGTATAGGAATGGGGTCACTTTAAGTTATCCCATGTAGTGAGGGAAAATTTGGCTTTATGTGCCTATTTAGAACTTATGAAAATAACTCCCCCATGATTAATGATTGGTAATTCTATACGAGCTTCTCTAGATTCAAGACACAGAACAGCTGTCCATGGTGCTGTGCATCCCCTTTGCCCCCCACGTACAGTACACCTCTTTACCGGCTCTGACCCAGTCCTCAAGTGTATTAATATACAGCCCACAAAAGCAGTATCCCAGTAGAGCGGAGTAATGTTGAAAATGCATTTGCATAACAAGTAAGATCTTAGCACCTGCTATTCTTCACACTCATCTCATTAATCTCCACATCATCACATCACTGGACAAGTATAACAAAAAAAAGTCTAAATATAAATAACAGGAAGAAAGAGAAAGAGAAAAGGTAGTTTATTATGTAGATCAGCACATGTAGGGTTAAAAGCAAACCTATTTAGTTTACTATGATCAAATTAAATTATAGCGAACATCAGTAGATATTTCAATATCTGTTTTTTTTTTTCATGTGTGCTGGGTTATTTATTTTTACCTGGCACTATGCTGAAGTTGGCATCCTGTAATAAGGAAAACACTGAGCAGCTAAGCTTGCTCTGATACTCATATTACCTCAGATGCAGAAACAGAAACGAATGATGACATAGCCGTAACACCTAAAACAAGCCCTGATTGGGTAGCTGCCCTGACACAGATCGTCTGCTATTTAACACAGTGACTTATTATGAACCATAATAAGTCACTGTGACGTGTCTGTACATAGCTGACATGTACACACTCTTATAATTAGAAGCCCAATAGATGTCAGGCAGGCACAGCTAGGGTACATATGTGACATAAATACACACATGGTGAAAAGCAAGATGCATGATGGCGCTGGCATGTACGTGTGCTCTTAATACACACATACTTCATATACTGTATGTAAAATGGTTTAGATGATCAACATTTTACTGTTACACAAAGATAACCAGAGTAATTTAATAATTCACTTTTAAAATGGAAAAAAAAACTGTCCAAACCTACCAGGTCTTATGTGAAAAAGTAATTGTCCACTAAACATGAGGAATGTTTGCTCTGTATCTTTCTTACTATAATTATTTAGATGTTGTTCTGGGCCCTTTTTGACCTCCTGGATAAGTCGTTGTTGTGTTGCTGGAGTAATTTTGGTAGGCCGGCCACACACACACTGGGAAGGTTCACCACTTTTCCAAGTTTTTTTCCATTTGTGGCTAATGGCTCTTGACGTGGTTCACTTGAGTCCCAAGTTCTTAGAAATGAGTTTGTAACGCTTTCACGACTGAAACATATCAATTACTTTGTCACATCTTACCATCTATTACATGAGTATGTATAAATGAAAGAATGAATAATGAATGTCATTTTTTTGTATAAAAAACACTTAGCAATTACTTTTCTCAGAACTTCTAGTACTTTCCAGAGAAGAACATTAAAGCTGCAGCTAGATGTGTGCCAAACTCCTTAAGCTCCTCCCATTCTCACTATAGTCTGTCTCACACAAATCAATTAGAAAGGTCCTGAGAAACTGTGTTGAGTTGTTAACGTCTGTGGTTTGCGTGTCTGCTTGGAACGAGATGCTGGGTAAGGACATACTTTTAAAATGATCTGAGAAATAAACAGGGCAAAAAACGGCGGATTTACATCGACATTATTATTCGCTTTGATCACTCAGCTTTTCCCACCTACTCATTTTACAGAAAAAGCAAAGACGATGCTGAGGAGCATCCTTTATCCACCTCTTCCCCTGTAAACTATTTTTGTCAGAAAATACGGAAAATGCACAAATACATCGTTTCCCAGAAAAGAAAAACGCAAACAGAAAACTACTGTCAGGAGCATAATCGACTTTAAGCATGATCTAACACAAAGGCACACGGGAACAGGTTAGTTTGATCACATCTCACCGAGTAGAATTACGCCATAGTTCCTCAAGTGTAACAATAAAAAAAAGTAAATGATGTCACTTTGATTTAAACAGATTTATTTCTGTAACATAGCAACATGAACAAATATTTATTTGTTTCATGGAAAGATGAGTGAAATTAAATGGTTATAAAATGTCAAATTCAAATGATGTTTTTTGCAATACCCCCCCCCCCCACAGACACACACACACACACACACACACAGACACACACTTCTGTGTCTCTTCATCTCCCTGTCTCAGAGGAGGGTGTGCAGCATGCTAATGAAAAAGTAGACCTAATATGTTTTCCCAGAGTCCATCTGGTAATAATTGTAGCATGTAGCAACCGTAGCTGTGTTTGGATAAAGCTCTGACATACATGGGCCCCTCTGACGCTAAAGGAGTAAAATGTGTGTGTGTGTGTGTGTGGGGGAGGAAGAGAAAGAGAGAGAGAGAGAGGAAAAGAGCATGTGAGCAGAGAGGGTGTGCATTACTGTGTTCTCCTGCTTGTGTGTTTTCCAAGCTGGTGGGTGGTGGGCCAACGTAGCTAAATCAACTTTATCGTCAGCACACTGTTTTACGTAGAGAAGCAAAGACCAGAGCTGGGACGAGCGTGGGTGGTTGGGTAACCTCTGCTTCTTTGGAGCATTAGTGTGACTCAAGGTGATTATTGGCGACATCTGATGATGCACAGGCTGTTATCATAAAGCCAAACACAGACATCTGCAGGAGCACAGGTGTCCATATTTTACTGAACAGTGCCAGAAAGAGGAAAATAAAGTTGATTTCCAAAATGTTACTTGGACAACGCGTATGGTTCAAACTTCGGTCACTGTAAAACATGAAATAATTCAGCTAGTAGCTGGCAGAGAGAATGCCCTCAGAATATCCTCCCAGGAGTATTTGTCTTGCCGAACTGTTCTGGAGCAAGACACCGACTCACAATGAATCAACCTTCACATCTCTCATATCAGGGGGCCTCAGACCTCAAGAATTCCTAGAAGTCTCCGCTTCCAGGAAGCTCCCATGCATCCTTACATAGGGATTGAGGTCATTTTGAAACTGTCTCACTTCAAAATGCAAAAAGTGAGAGGCTGATATTCTAAAAGCACAGTAGGTTACACCCTATAAACACGTGACACAAACCCTCTCTGTGCGTTATCCTGTTCTCTTCAAAATCCTGTGGGACAAATCATATCAAGTGTGTTTGTGCATTATTTGTCTGTTAAATATGGGATTCGTGTCATTGAACTGTCACAGTGTCGACATAGAGTTACATTCGCTGTATTTAAACTAGATCAAACCAAAGGCTAAGGGTGACAAATGACACATTCTTCTCCATGTCGCTGTCTTGTGACTTTCTGGCAGTGACAGTTGGAGTAGGTGGGAAGGGCGTGGAACGTGAAATCTGCATAAAGACCCTTTGTACTGAGAGGTCACACATCCTCTGTTTGGGGCATTTGCAAATTGACAGATTAATGTGTGCAGGAACAGACAAGCAAACATCACAGCTTACTGAAAGTGACAACAGGATGATGCCTCGTGATCACGAGGTTCCTTTGATAGGATGTGAAAAATCAAACACAGACGTCCTGGAAATTACAGTAATCAAAGTGCTTTCTTCCTTTTTTAAATTCTCCTAATGACATATTAGGGATTTAATCCAAGTCACTCAAAAATCTGGGGATTTCTCTCCTCCCAACATCACTATGAATGACAAACACGACCTGACTGAACCACAACTATACCTTCAAGAAAACATTTCAGTCTAGATTAACCAAATAATTACTACATTACAATAATGATCAGTAGATGGACCAACAAAAGGAGACATTTGTTCAGAAGGCTTTTCATTGTTATCTGTGTAATAAGGATTTATCCCAGATCCCTGTACGTGCCGGCACAAATGAATATATTCAGCATTATATAAACCTTCACCTGCCAAGCTGAAGACAGTAGGAAGGCATCAGAGGAAAGGTCCAGGCAGTGATTTCCTCTCTTAGAGTGTGTGTTGAACTCTCCAGCTCTCTCGCCTCTTTAGTCAACACTCAGGAAGGCCAACCAGGCCAACCTGGGGAAAACGTCAGCACTTAAAGTCTGATCACAAAGGCTTGACTCAACCTCCAACTGGCTGCACACAATGGTTTCCTAATTTCTCCTCTTGAACTCTTGACTTGTAACATGATGACTCATACAAACACAAAAAGAAGAGAGGATGTAAACTCTGCCTGAGTACGTTCATACCTTTGCACACTGCTTGCATGACTGTACCACCTGTAAAGAGGCAACATGGCAGCTTGGTGATAGGTTGATGCTTCTGTTATTTACACTAAACTGCAGGCAAACCCAGTATTAGCCAGGTGACAGTTAACGTGAAGCCTGATTACACCCATCACACATACAATGCATTCAGCTTTCAAAACAATAACGGTGGATGAACCAAACATCCATGTGCTTTGGTTAGTTTCACACATTTACCACATGATTCAGATTGAAGCAAAGTGTGTCGAGGACCACATGACCATAAACGATTACTGTCAAGAAATGGGTTTCCTGCAAGCAATAAGTCTCCTCCAACATACGTGGGAAAGCCTCCAATGAAAAACAAGCCCATCGGCCGGTCTCACAATAGAACAATCACAACCTTCAAATCTCTTCTTTCCCAACGAAGCCGCATCTCCTTATATACAAACACCCCCGCCCTATGTCAGTGTCATACTTCCTACGCAGAATGAAATGGCACCAGACTGGGACAACAGTCCCACCTTAAATGGGCAATGTAAAAGGGGCTTGTGTGATGGCCCTACACATGTTTAAAAGTCACACATAGATAGATATTATGACAAGCACTTCATCCTAAGTAAACACAATATTCTATCTAGGTAAACAATGGCGTTAACAGCTGCACTATACAAAGCACACATTTGTCATCATGAAACACAGATAGATGTTGTATTTGAAAAAATAAAAATTTCAAAATACAAAAACACGTTTCAAATACATTTAACCAATTTTCCAGATGACAAATTTATAGTACATTTTCCACTCTGCTCCTACCAGAGAAAGACCAGCCTCACAACGAATCAATTTACCCAGATTCCTGCATGCTCACACACACACACACACACACACACACACTCTAAACTCTTACATGACTTGAACTCCCCAAAAACCCTGTAGTGACCACATAAAAAGTAGTTCTCAGGGTACAAACTTGCCCAAAATAGACCATAAGTACATGGTACTGCTATCTGGTGAGGGAGATTATAGTTTAGAATGGCTACACAAACTTGTATGAGCAAACACACACACACACACACACACACACACACACATCAAGTATCATAGATCAACAGTAAGTCTAAACAAAGGATAAAAGGAAAAAGTACTGACGATGAAGGCATGGTCTCAAAGCAACACGTTATTAAAATGAGTCACTGGAAGCGATATTCCGTATCTCATGATGACCTAAAGCTGTAGAGATATTTAATATGCACACATAAAGAAGGCAGCCAATAAAAACCTGTGCAACCCGTAATTTCTACCATTATTTTACACAAGCACATCTGAAAATATGGGTCAGGACCTGAAAAGAGACTTCTAGCGGGTTCCCGCATGAAATAAGTAATAATATGCTTTCACAAGCAAGAAAAGAACTTCTGTCCCTTCCTGGAATTGGGAAAAAAAAATTGAAGGGACGTCCTCTAAGTGCAGTAGTTTTCAGAATAGCTAATCTGTGTACAGGAAACAGGCGCTAAGACTTCTGGCGCTAGTGGGCTAAGCAATCAAAACAATCTCTCCATCTTTTGGTCGAGGAGAAAGGGACCTGCGCCAGACTCTTCAACACACATCGCATTAATCTAAGTAGAGGGGGAACAGAGAGGAAAGGAACAAGCGTAAGAGGTGCGAGGAATGATAGGGAAGGAGGTGGAGACAGGAGGGAGGATACAGAGACAGGATCAATAAGAGAAAAACAGTCCCAAGAGAGGGAGAGAAAGTCAGAGGGACGTTTGGGAACGAAAGGAAAAGATTTAATTATTTTCTTCAACCTCGCTTCTACTTTTTTTTGGTACAACTTTCTCTCACTTCAGTTTCTTGTCCTCTCCTGCCTTTCATTCCTTCTTCTTGTCTTTTCTCATTTTCCTGTCTTCACTCTTATCTAAACTCCTTCCCACCCCACTTCCCTCTCGCTTCCAGGCTTTTCTCTTCTCTTCCATTCGTGTGTTATGAGTAGGAGTCGAGGAGAGAGTACGTGGGATTTTCCCACAGCTCGGCAAGACCAGACCCAGCCCCCCACCACCCACACACTTATTTTCTGTCTTTCCCTCCACTCCCCCTGTCTCATGTCAGAGGGGAGTCTTGAGGAAAACCACTCATATTCCACCGCTATGTATTCTGATGTTTGCTGGAACATTATGCTTCTCGTTGTTCCACAGACATCAACTGCGTGCTGCCATAGTAACACAAATATTGGAAGAACGTTGGGAGACAAAAATATCCCTGCTAGGTTGTTAGACTTTTGATTTGGGAAATCCGACTGCAGTCTGACAACGGGGCTTAGTTTCCAGAAGTCAGGACAGAAAGTATATAAAGAAATTGACAGTGATTTCCCAGGGTGATAAAACCTACTCAGCTTGTTAAGGGCCATCACAGATCTATAGTACATCTGTAGGCTCTATGTAGTGATCCAGCTTAGTCAGATCTGGGTCATGGTTCCAGGAGCTGGTTTATGGTCTCTCAAAAGTAGTTTGCAAGACGTGTTCCACCCCCGTGTCAGACGTCAAATGTCACACTGGAAAAGACTGGCCATAATTGAGAGAGCAACAACACACATTTTTAGAAAATCCCAAAGGGTGACGTTCACGGACCTGCACAATACTACAAAGGAGAGACACAAAGAGAGGCGCAATACTGCCTGCTCCACATGGCTGATTTTTATTGGTGTGAAGTATGAGTCAAAGTCAATGACAGTTCACGTCAGAAATGTCTGTCTGTGTGCGCGCGCCACAATATCCTACTTCTCATTGCATTTCCTGGCATGGTGGTACGTCCAGTCCCCCGAACACACGCCGACAGGTGTCGACGAGGAGTGTCTTATGAGATGCCAAAACATCCTCAGCTGGTTCCTTCTGACACAAGTACGTAGAGTTTCTAATCCAAGCTCCATCTGAAAGTCAGAGCTCTTCTCTTGTTCTTAACAGCAGATGCCATTAGTCCTTCTTCTTGCCATTAGGCCCAAAGATGTTACTATTTTCTCAACTCCCCAAAAGCAATGAACCCGTTGCAGAAGAGTAAAATTGGCTCACTCAGAAGAGGGTAGTAATTGTGATGTGGCTGAACCACCTCGTCTCTCACTGGTGTTCAGCAGTAGATTTTGTGCTACCGTCATGGTAAACAACGTTTTTGGCTGCCTTGTTTGTGCCAGAGACCTTCTCCTGATGCTGGAGCCACATAGCGAAGGCCCCGCATTACATTATTTCTTTAACCATAACCCCACAAAAGATGACCATCAAATAACGCATATGAAGACCAAAGAACATCTATATCTAATATCTAATTTTGATGCAGTACAACAGAGTCTAACACTTTGAATTTATCCATGACAAAGCTGTTACTGTGGCTTGTGTCTCACTGATCTTAGAGCAGCAGGGCTACATGAGCATGTTACCACCTGTTTGTAAAGGTCACGATTTGCAGGAATAATTTACCTCTGCTGCCTGGGTCTCCTGGTGCAACAGTGTCAGTCCCGTCAGGTCTTCCAGGAAAGAGTGGGAAGAATTGAAAACCTTGGACAGGAAGTTGAAGCCTTCTCTTTCATAGTGGTCCAGGACCTGCATAAAGAAAAAACAAGACACATTAAATAAACACTCCGGAATTATTTAGAGGAAATATCTGACAATATGTCTTTTCTTAAAGTAACATTTAAATTCATTGTATCTAACTGAGGTTCACATTGCATGTCATATTTTGGAGCCGAGCCTTTGTACTGAGCCTGTACTTTTCAGTGAACAACAAAAACAACTGACTGTCATAGTCAGTTATGAAAAAGAAGAGAAATATTTGTGTTTATGAAAGTTCTATGTAGAGTATATTGTACTCACTTAGACACTTTACATGTGCAATACAAAACATGTAATCAAAAGTATATATAAATATTATAAAGGGAAACATAAATTTAAAAAATAATTGCTTATTGTCCCATTCTAACCTCTCCACTCAGGTGCAGGGGTTGAAAAAGGCAAACATTAAATGGTAAAAAAATCCGTTTACTGCACTTATGACTAAAATAATACATTTTTTTAACCTCATGTGTATGTTTGTAATGGGGCGATTCATGCTAATGCATCACACAAGGTTTCCATTCAAATTAAACACATTGTGAGATAGCAGAAGTGCAACAGTCCCTCAACGCAGATAATAATACTTTAACAGGATAAAAATGAGCTTTGTTGTCCTGGTCCTCGGGCTGAACGTCTGCAACACCACAACTCAACACCTCCGCAATCATGCCAAGATGATTTACCTTGATCTCCTACCAGTACTGACTTCAAATATCCATACCCTCTTTTTCAAAACACACACAGAGATCCTTTGCCCTCTTAACTACCTTCCTAAAATTGCCCATGCCTTTCATGGACACCCGCAGACCCTCCCCTGCAGGTGTAAGATTACCTCTGATTCAAATATCAACACACTCTTTGCATTTCTTCCTCTGTGTGTGTGTGTGTGTTCAGACTGACCTGGCGTCTAGTGTTGGAGTCAGTCACACCACGCACAATACACACCGACGTGTCCCTTGTTCAACTTTTCAACCTCTCTATTCTTTCCCTACTTCTCCTTTATTTCTTTGATTCTCCACTTCCATCCACTGGATCCGTTACACGAGACACCAACAGCCAAAACCCACTTTGTTGAAATATAATAGCTGCTCATGACACATAAAGTAACCTGATATCTGTGATGATCCTATGATTACATTAATAAAACTCACCACAAGCAGTGCACACAGGCACACAGTTATACACACAAAACACACAATTTGCTTATGTCTGATTTAACAATGAACATATAAGGCCACGAAATCTATATTTAATAAAGTAAGCAAATATTGTTGGTAATTGGGGTTGTACGTTATGGCAGGATACGTGTAGATTATTTGTTTAATTTGATTTCTTTATTGCAAATTACATTTTATAGCAGCTTCAAACTAATATAGATTGACATTGAAAATTATTTGTTTTTTGCAGGTAGAAAACCTGACGAGGACAAAAGTGTTTAATGACTAATTCAAACTGTTGCTGCTGATGGAAAGCAGCAAAAATGGAAACCTCAAATCATCACCATCTGGACTGGGTGTTGTGCTACACATCCCAGTATGTATATAAATACCCGTATGGGGTACATATATACATATGCATTAGCCCTAAAGCTTCCTTCCTTATGCAGCCACATAAATGTCTCCACTCTAGAGTTATTTGACAGTGGTGATGTCTTCTTTTTGAAGTTGTTTGTGGATCCATCCTGTGGAAACTGAAAGGATCACACTGTGGGCTGTGTGTCCTTTATTGTGTGACGCATCTTTAAACATATCAAACACATACTGGGTGGCCCTGGTGGCTCAATAAAGTTTCTATTTATTATAGGCATACAAACTGTATATGTATATTTACAGTATATAGCTTATACTATATAGACTAAAAACCACAAATATATTTACTTATCCACAAGTGCAAAAAATTAAGATCATTCACTGTTTCAGTAGCAGTAACAGTAACAGTAGGTTCCTAATAAACTGTTTAAGTAAAGCAGCCCCTACTATACACCTGTGAGTAAACAGTTCCTGATGACTCAGTGGCTTTGACTTCCCTCCTTAACATTTCTTGTTCACCATGCCAGGTTAGGCTTTGTCCTTGAAAACACACGTACTGACTCATTAAGTTGTGTGGTTAACTCTCTCTAGCCGCTGTGCACACATTATACAGAAGCTAACAGTATATGAATAAAATATAAGAGTCTCAAACAATGTTAGGAAGGTGAAATACTGGAAATGTTTTTGCAGAAATTGTGCAATGTTTAAAATAATTGCTGATAGAGAGATTAGAATTAAAGCTGACTTGGACATCACCACTGTTTCCGTGTCCAACAGAGCATATGACAACACGCGTTTTGAAACACTGTGAATAATGGGAATAAAACCTGGCTGGATGATAAAAACACGGTAGTGGTTTTATATGTGATGTGAAGCAGTCTTATACCTATTGACTAAACCTCAATGGGACCCATCAGGTGCAGTAAAAAGTTACCTGCAAACTTGTGACCATGAATGTGCTGTGAACGTAAGACAGTCACAGATTTGATGGACACTGAAAGCTGTATTAATCATCACTATAGTGACTTTTCCAGACAAATATAATTTATTTTTGCTATAAATAGCTGGATCATATCTGGTTCTGTTAGTGTAAGTAGGTGTAGTAAGAGTTGTCTGGCACGGTTTTAGACAAAGCCACGTCAGCTGTGATTTACTCTGTGGTGTGTAGTTTTATTGGCTTGCAGGCCCAGAAAGAATGAGAAAAAAAACAAACACACACACTCTACAGGAACTGCTCCAACCCAGACAGGGGCTGAACTGTTTTGTTTCCATAGTGACCGGGCAGCACACAGCTGACTGCAGCAGGAATACACACACACACATTACAGTGAATCGACTGAAAGATGGACAGTGAGACCCACAAAGGCAGGCCAGATCTGGCAGAGGGAGAACAGGAAGGGAGAGAAGGTGAGACCGAGCTGAAATAGGAGCAGGCTGGTAGAAAACAAGAGAGGGAGACGGATAAGCAAAAGCAAGTGAGGGAAAAGGTGCATAGGTGGGATTAACTGAATCAAAACATATTCACCAATTCCACCACAAAACCTTTATCCCCGCTTTATCAAAGGATTGTCTTCCTTCACTCGTGTTGTTCATTGTTCCTGAATATACAGGCTCTACCCAATCCCTTCAGACCATATGAACCCTCTGTGCCGACCGAATAATCTCATCAGTCACACGGCGGAAACATGACACCTTAAGATGGGGTGGAACTTTTTTTTTTTCTGAAGCAGCGTAGGTGGAGCAACTTTAAACTTTTAGAGGACAAGTGAGCCAGCACCCCCCCCCCCCTCTCTGCCTTTTGGTTTCCTCGCTCAGTCTTCGCATGAAAGTGATAGATCTGGGGCTTTATGACCTCTTTATAGACACAAAGACGGCATTGAGATCAGGGGAGAATGAGAGAGAGTGAACCGCTCATAACAACACCCTTTCTTCAGCCCTGCACTTCCTCTCTTTATGTCTCCCCTCCCCTTCGGCTTTTTCTCCCCCTTTTTTCCAACTTTCTCCCAGTTGTAGATTTCTCTCCCTCCCACTCTTTCTTACACTAATGAACATCAGCCAATCAAATCTCTAGATGCTACTAACCATTGGACCACCTGGGACACAGATTGAGCAGTTGGCTGTAGCACGAATGCAATATCTCCCATCACTCCAGTTTGGGATATGTAGACCCTTCAACAACCGGTCTTTATTCACACACACACACGCACACGCACACACACACACGCACACAAAGCAGTGGTGGGAACTAATTCCACTCATACAACAGTCACTGACATCAATGAGCAACTGCTGCCTGATTGTTACCATATGCTTTTACCAGCTTCTCTCAGTGTGTGTGTTCAGTATTCCTCAAGGAACAACATTGCAACATAGTTCTACTGACTTAACAGTGTGGAAACGGGACAGACGGGAATCCCCCTATTCCTGCTTAGGCTGCAATTCCTTTCCAAACAACTTTAGTACACAGTAACATAATCTAATCTGATAAGTCAATCAAAGCTTTCTTATCTGCATCTATGTTTCAGTCTTTCTGGCAAATGTGTGTTTACCTTCAAAACAGTCGTGTTCCTAAAAATGGTACTTAAAAACAAGCAAGTAGCCATTTAGGTACTGTATGGAAGACTTACGATGGGTGAGCAGGCAGTGCACTTGTCAAAGGCCAGGCTGGCAGGCAGAACATTGTCGAACCTGGCGAGGAAGCCTCGGATCTGAGGGGGCAAAAATCAACAACTCAGAAAGGATCACTATTCAGTGACCAAAGGAACATTTAGAAAAACTGTCCATTTAAATTATTATAAGACAAAAAAGTCTAACAACAGACAGAAGCTGATAAAAACATCAAAGCGTTATACGGAGTAGATGCGTTTTTGACACATACTGTCCAGTTTGTTTCCTTTAATTTAATCCCTGTAGCAGAAGAACAAACATAAAATGTGGCGTTTTAAAGTTAGGAAGCAGTTTCACTGCGTAACTGTGTTTTCCACATTTTAAAAATCATGCTGAGATCGCCCTCTGCTGCCGGAGAGACGGACATTTCCAAAACGTCATGCTGCTGAAAGCCTTCAATCCTATTTATGGCTACAGTAATTATGGCTAATTAGTGACTAAAGAACCATTTCCACACATGCACACACACACACACACACGGCCCTTCAGTAGCGCGCGCTGAAACACCACTCATCACCAATATATTCCTTTTATTGCTTCCCTCCTCTTCATTTAAACCCACATCCTCCAGTTTTTTTAAATAAAAGCTTCACCCATTATGTTTTTTGGTAATGCACATAGACCAGAGCATGGAATTGCTTCCTGACTGTAATTATCTGCTCGTGAAGCCGACAAATGTATCGAACATTTGTGACCAATTACCACAGCAAGTGAACAGGGACAGAACTGAAAAGCTTTCCGTTGTTGGCTCTGATATTAAGGTGCTAATTCACCCCCTTTTTTTAGGATTTTTTTATGGGGCCAAATTCACACTAACATAAGCTGTGTGATAACTTCAGGCTACAGAGGTTTTAAAAGGCTGAAACTGTGTGACTGATAAGCAAGTACAGCGTGATACAGCTCTGCATCCTGCAAAACACTGAAATTTAAAGGCCAGAGGGTCATTACACTTTTTTCTACTTCTACTTGTATCTTCTTGTTTTATTTTATGTCTTCCTATCTGTGTGCTGATCATTTCAATTAAAATACCACACTCAAGGACACTGAGACACATTAAAAAACTTAGTAGCAAGAAGCACATATACAACACTGATGTGAAAAGAGAGCTGCCAGAGCAAGCATGTCCAGTGGCTGGATTGAAAAATGAAGAGGGTGAGTGGATGAGTGAGTCACACTGATTGGTGAGCGTGGGCACGGGAGACGGACTTCAACAAACAGGCTTCACTCCACTTCAAAAGCACATAAAAGGAGGGAAGGTTTGAATGTGTGTGTGTTGGGAATATACGGTGTCATGTGTTTTCAACCAGTGTGCTCCTTACTGTGATTACACACACAAACATTTTTAACTTGTATAATAACAGAGAAAATGAGTCCAAGCAGTAACGCGGCAGCAGGTCGTTGTACATTAAACCAAAGTCACATAAGGACACAAATCATCAACTGCTCTACTCCTGGAGTTCTGGGTCATACAGCGAACACCGTGAGTAGTGATGTGTCTAATGAAACAATACAAAGAAAGTTTACTGTTCCCATCAACATGTTTCTGTCGTCCCTCTATATAGTCTTTCTGGTTTGCTTTGGGCTGAGATAGACACATTTAACCAAAAACCTTCCTGTGAAAACACTACTCCGCGTGGAATTTTCTTAAAGGTCACATAACAAATTTTCAGGATGTTGAAGGTGGTCAAAGATGTCAGGTCAGTCTTTGCACTGCACCTGTTCGTACAGTCATGCGCTGTTTATAAATGACCACAAGCTGTCACTGTGGTACCACAGAAATCAGCAGCAACAACCTGTGTCAGCAGGAGACTGCTGGTGAACAGACATTCCAGGCATAATTATATATATAGATATATATATATATATATATAAACTGTCTCTCTGGTCGTCATTAACTTACTCCCTCACCTTTTGTTTCTCTACACACGCCTGAGACCCCTCATTAGTCCCGTTTTTCTATGCTTATTTGGCTGAAATACCACGAGCAGCAGAGGTGTCAAGCAAATGGCAGAAATTCAGATTCTGTGGGTGATGAATACTGAGGATGATGCAAATGGAGGTGGTGAGATACTTATATGTGTGACAGCAGCCCATAAGAAAAAGGACACGTACAGATAGCTGAAAACCATCTACTTTACTTTACTTTACTCTGCTTGGCAGACGCTTTTATCCAAAGCGACTTACAGGGAGCTAGCGCTGCGTGTCTGGCTCAGGGACACACCTGGTAGGGGATGGACTAGGAGTCAGACGGGGGTTCAAACCCACAACCTTCTGCATCCCAGTCTGACGCTTAACCCATTGAGCTACCAGGCCGCATCTAATACATTGCTTCATTCACTCATTTAAACTGTGCTTTTTTATGCTTAAATGAGGATAGACCTTCAGAAAAAGGTCAACTAAGAGATCATTGATTGATGTCTTTTCGTTTTTGTCTGTATTGCTGGCTCACGTCTCTGAGGTTATGTTAATAGTCACACTTGACACGGTTTTGTTGACAATGTTTCAATCAAATCAGCAAACAGATTAGTGAAAGAAATCCACTGACAATAAGAAATGTGTGAATGGGCCAAATAGAGTTACACACACACACACACACACACACACACACACGTGATGACCAAGGACAGAACGCAGAACCACAGCTGAATGGGAGAAACACAGAGACACACTTCTCTTATTTCTTCTGGAATTATTAGCTGCCGTAGGAACATACTGACCAAACTCAAGTCATATGTTAATTAATTGAGCTCTGAATTTCCCTCACTGAAGTGCCTGACAGCTCACTCCTCAACCTATGGATCTGAATTCATTTTATTCTTCACAACAGCCGCACTTCAGATCTAGTTACAGTTCGTCACAGTGAGCGACAGGGCTTTATCCCTGGCATCTCTACTTTTGAGCGTGCACGTTCATGAGACTGAATGGGATTAATTCCCATAGATGGTGCATAAAGACATGCATATCTGCAGCTGGAGTTTGCATATAATACATTTCTGCCCCTCACAGTTAATGGGATTCTTATTCTTGGTAAGACAATGCAAAGACCTCTATCTTCTCTTAATAAAAGTGTAGAGTCTCTTCATTAGGAGTCTTGGATTGATTCTGATATTTCAATTCAACTCATCAAATGACTGAAATAGAAACATGTGTGAGATGTAACGGAATCTGAATCAACAGCAATAAAGTTCACACCTGCTCAATCCTGTCATTTTAGACGGTAATTTAAAATTGTTGAAGTTGCTGTTGTAGTTTACTTTTGTCATCAAGGGCTGTTGCGGTCTCTGATTTCTTCATCGCCCTCACTTTCAACACTGACCCCGTGGTTCACTTAGAATGAACCTTTATGCCTTTTTGTAGTTACTCGTCTGTACCGTCTGTGTTTTTACATTTTGTTTGTGACGAGTGACTTCTGCTTTATTAGGAACACTTCAAAATAAAATGCAATCAGACACAAACAGCCTTTTACATGTAAAAACAATGTTTAGTTTTAAAGTGCACTGTAAGCAGGGAGGAAAAACATTCTAAACCTTTTTTTAATATCATGCAGTTCAGAACAACACAACAACGAACTATGACCTCGATAACACCATATTACCTTCTCTCTGACAGCATCAACATTAACTGCTAGTTCTGACCTTACCAGATGTACAATTCGTGGCAGATCTGTTATAAGGTCTACTCTACTTGCAGTACGTGATATATAAATACTGCACTACATAACAGTTCCTCCTTGACAGTCATAAACTCATTGATAAATTCCCCTCTTTCAGTAGCAACCCATGTTTGTGATCGGGGCCTACTGTGAAACCACAGCTTAGTCATGTCAGTTTTGACTCCAAACTAAACCCCATCAGTAGCAGGGTGTAGCATGAGAGAAAGAAAGATATATTTAGAAGGATTTAATACATAGATCACGTGTAGGAACAAACACAGACACATCTTAGGAGGCTGGCAGGTGGGCATGGATAGGCAAACAGCACAGCATATCCCCTGTGTGGAGCATGTATTGGAGTGTGTATCGCTAACCTGATGTGGTACTAGACCCAGGGAGGTGGGAGGTTCATTCATTCGATCGTCACTGCTGCTGGCCACTGCATAGCCTCTGTTTGGAGAAAGAGAAAATTACATACTTGAGAAAAGTAATTCTTCGACTTGCTCCTTTTGTTCATGAATGTCACCCTGACATGTCTTTCTTTCACGTACAAAGTATAAAGCCTTTTTAAACGTAAATCTACACTAAACTGCACGTGAAAATTCGGCAACTGAGAACAAGCTCCCGTTTGCTTGGACAGTAAAATATTAAACTGAAACATGAAAGCTCCTGGTTGCCAGTAAATCTGATAGAAGCAACTCTTAACATATAACAATAACAGAAATATCAAGTCTCACAGTGTTTTTGCAAACGAAGAAATATCTGTCAAACTGCGGCAACATTAATCCTTTAGTGACAATCCTCCAAAGCCCGTGGTTGTTACAAAGAGAGATTCCCTATGAAAGCTGGTAGAAGGACTTTAAATGGGATAAACACACGGAGAAATGGGGTTTCTAAAGAAAACAATAAGCACAGCTATAGGGCGGCAAAACAAGGACACAGAGGTGCAGGAGAAGTTTGTGTCGGAGAGGAAGGAGGTAAAGACACACGAAAACTCTCCTTCCCTCATTTGCTTTCTAAGCTTTTTATCCAGGACAGGCAGAGCAGCTCTGCGAGGGCTTATAACATCTCCAAACACAGAGAAAATGTCTGTGTTATCAGGCCCAGCAAGCGGCTACTTTAGTATGACTTTCGATGGAAACGGGCACACACAATTCCATTTCACAAAGACACACCCGTGCACACGAGCACACACTTAATAGGCATGAAAATATCCCCATCAGTGTCTAAGAGTTGCAAATATCCCGCTAGCACAGATCATCAAGTGAACTTGAAGCGCCACTGAAGCGCAAAAGTGAGAGGATGACTATAAACTGCGACAAAGCTTCCACTGCCAAGAATAGTTGTTGTGGTACAGACAAAGGATACTACCTGCGGTGCAGTGAGACCTCAGCTGCAGCGCAGCTCTATCATAAAGCAAAAGAAATCAGTGAAAGCTTACTGAAAGTTTAGGAGCCACAACATCAAAGCCACAACACCCTTTAGTTTTACGTTTGGAGTGAGATACCAGTATAAAGCTCTGATGAGAAGACATCAGACTCCTACTGACAATGAGGGCTGTACCAAGTTCACAAGAGCAGAGATCAAAAAGTGTTACAACAGTCTTTCATTACAGTCCGAAAACTAAAAACCTCTCAGGGAGCATTCAGAAGGACATGACAGAGGCTAACGTCTCGAGCAAAGTCAACCAGGGAGGAAGTCCTTCAAAGCAGCAATGACATGTCCAATACTTATACAGCAGTTTGCTTCGCTTTCAAATCAAAACAATCAAAGATTAACAACTGAAAAAAAAGTCTATTACAAATATTTGAAATGATCAAATCTGCAACAGTAACATCTGGGAGCTCGGACTGTAAAGGTTCTATCAAAGACTATACACATACTGTATCACAAATCTATGGCCAGAGCAGTAACATTGATTGGTCTTACCCTTCGCTGTGCTGCAGGATGGACACCATCATCTCTACGGCCAGGGCTCCAGCAATCATAGCGAGGCCCGGTCTGCTGACTGTGCATTGCTGATCCAGAGTCCGGTCCCTGGTTGACTGGTCACAAGAAAACAATGTCAAAGTTTCACTTGAAATGCAGCAATGACACCTGGCTAAAGAACCTCGGTGTGAATTCTGAAAAGAGGGGTCACAGGGTACAATGACGCTCATATGCAAACCAATGAAGGCGGAGTAATTACTGACAGGCAGAGCAATGCAGTTTGTTGTATAATGACTGTTATTTTTCTTTCACAGCCTTTTAAATGACAAATTGCAGTTTATCTAAATTGGATCGGTGTCTCTACCTAATTGCACATCCCCTCATATTTGTCAGCATATTATTGTTGTCACTGCAATTCATAAAGCCACAGTGCTGTCAACACTCAAGTGTTAGCTTTATGGTAAATATGTTTCTTTCAATCAAAAAACAATGCTCAGAGGACAACAACACAGAAGCCACTCCAATCGAGAATGCTGTTTACAACTTTCTATTCATTCACTCACAAGGTTCATATTCATTCCCAGCGCTTAGAATTTGATGAGAGAAGGCTGTGCCTCTAATTCAAAGGGTAATAATACTATAACCCATGGCAGCAGGCTGGAGCCACATGGCATTTACAGAGGAAGTCAGATCTGAATGGTTTCTAACAATTGGCTGTGGCTTTCAATAGCTGACGGACGGCTTTCATAAATCACTCATATCAAAAAGGTCATGAAGGAGGAACAAATATAGAAAAAAAAAGAAACAAAGACCGACGGGCACAAAAAGGGACACAAGAAGACTGTGGGTGGCAAGTGGACAGATAGTGTCAGGCAGGTCTTCTGTTGTTACGAAACATAGACATTTTAAATGCTACAAGATTAGAAAAAGACTTTTTGGTTTTAAATAAAGTGGACACCTGATCTCACCCATAATGCAACCAATATTAACCCTTTTTAATCTTCTGCAGCTTCTGAAAGCTGCTACGAGCTGGACTGAGTTCCATAACTAGTTGCTGACACTGCCTGTCTGTTGTTGGGTGCTGAGCAGCAGTATGAAAAATACATGTTGCATACAATAGTTTGTTGAGTGTTGAGTGCGTGTACTTCTCACATCTCCTGGTGCAACCACATCATTGCAGAAGTAGCAGCCCAGCTTGTGCCCCGGGATGTTGGAGAACAGCGAGGATCCGGGGACGGTGGGCGCAGGGCTGACTGGTGTGGACAATGAAGAGGAAGTAGAAGAGCAAGAAGGGGAAGAGTCCGCGCCGGCAGACGCACTCTGACTGACGGGGGGTTTCTTCAGGCCATGGCGCATCACAACAAATGTGTCAAAGCCCAGTGCAGCATTGACGACTAGCTGGAGAATTAGAGATAACAATTATGGTAAAACAAAGGTTTAACAAAAACCTATTAAGAAATGAAAAATGAATAAGAACATTGTCCACGTTCCCTAAACACGAACACACAGCATATTTCTACCAAACAAAGAAACTCAACAACCTCTAAAGTGAGCAGGCTATGAAGAACACCTCACCGGCGGCCCGAAAACACGCTACTACCCATACATTACTACATGCAGTGATCTCGAACCTGGATCAGTGTATTGCTGGAGGGTTAACAAGTTCCTGACGCAATGTTCAATAAGGCTCGTGTTGCCTGGCAACTAATAGAAATCCAGCTGGTGAACTCGAGATTTGGCCGATGTTACCGAGCAATTTCAGTTTCCTGGGAGAAAAATTAAATGGCTTCCAAGGTTCTAGCTTAATGTGCAACACAAATAATATTAGAAGCCATGTTTCCTTCCCATGGTGCTGCCAATTATTGAGTTAAAAGATGAAAGTATCATTGCAGTGGTCTGAGCTGCATGTCTCTAGCTTACAGATATTTCATTTTGCCCGTGAGTCGATAACTTTGCCTGTCTGCTATTTGAACAGATGTTATAGAGGAGTTTGTTTGAGTTGACTTCGCTACTTCCTGCGATGGCGGTGAGTCTGTGAACAGTAATGACACTGTACAGTACATATGCAAAAGGAGGTGATGACTCTCAGGGCGTTCATCGGCATCGACCTTCACATTATACTTGTGATTCATCACAATCGACCACTCTCAACCTCTCATTGCACACACTGCACTGCTCGTTCCTACCTTCCTCTTGCTTGCAGCGATCACTGTAGGCAGCCAGCGACTCTCTCTCGTGTCCATTAGTAAGAAGACCACATCGTGTTCAGAAATGAGTTTCTCCAGCTGCTCGACATCCCTCTGGGCTTGGGAAAGAGTCCCCTGGGAGAAATTCACTGGGTGGCCAGGCATGGGGATGCTCATGTTGTGACCCTCAGCGTTCTGCAGGAGAAAGGGAAAGTTTAACATGTGTTGTGTATAGGTTTGAATATGCAATGTGTGCCTTCATTAAAGTTAAACATTTAGCCTAAAACATGGATCAGTCTGATTCAGAATATATATGATGAAGTCAGACAGTGATCATTTTACCAACTGTAACAATGAAAGAAAATAACCTGAAAAGTCTTATAGTGTCAAATATTGGGTGCACGGAGGAAAAAAAATGTCCTTCAACATTCTCTTTATTCATGAAATGTGTGTTTGGATTTGACATTCATGTATGGATGTGAGGTAGTATAAGAAAAAGAAGTGTTGACTTCCATTTCCACTTTAATTCCATAAAAAGGAGAAAAAGAAAAAGAGAAACATGGCAAGGCGAATGAAATGGGTAAAGTGGGGGTCTCTGAAGGTTCAATGACTTAATGTCTTTTATTGTCCATTGCCTAACTGTATTACTGTGGCTATCTCCAGGGACTGGAGACTTGACAGAGAGGCGAATAGAAATGTCAAGAGTAATTTCATAGTCATGGGAAAGATAGAAAAGGGCAGTGATGAGGTGTGAAATCTTAACAAGAAGAAATGCCACTTTTATCAAATCAGTGGATTGCTCTTCACAATTCCAGAGTGGGAGTGTGAACCAAGTCTTGAATCTACATTTCACTTTGACTCAAGTGTTGCTTAGCAGTCAGTGGTGATTTCAGGCTGTAGAAATTGTAATCATATTCCCATTTCCACAACAAACATCTCTCTCAACCAGCAGATTCCATTCATGAAACCCCTACACCGCCACTGTTATGTCTTCAACCAGCTCCAGCCTGACTGTTGAAACATCTAAACGGAAAACAACAGTTGGTGCCAAAAGTACAAAATCTCCTATAAATGTCACTCAACCATGTATATCCACAGAAAAAAATGCAAAATCTGCTTCTGACATTTACAACACTGTGACCCTGACTGAACCAGGTCCTTTTGGTTCAATTAATGCACTTCTGTGCTTTCAGCTCAGCTTGTTCATATTCCTTTCCATCTTTCCTCCTGGCACCTGATGCCCCAGTCTTTGTAGAAAAACAAGCACAAAGGAGGAAGAAGTAGGTACACACCAGAACTGAAAATAGAAGGGCAGCGATAGATGCAGTTAGTATAGGGGGGAGACAATCACACTGTCTAGACACATCATGACAGCGCAGGGCCATCCATCAGGTGGTAGGCCTATGTTCTGTTCTGTTTTATTCCCAGAAGAAAAAGAGAGAACCAGGAAATGGCAGAGACAGAGAAACTCGCGTCAAGTTGACAATCATTGTGTGTGTGTGTGAGAGCCATTGCATCTCATTTCAGCAACAACCTATTACGACTGATGGCATTTTTGCAGGGTCAGTAACTTTAAAACGTCCAGTAAAACTGCATCATAGTACACGGTGAGATGCGGTAAGGAGGGCTCAGCGATGTCTGCTTTTCATGTTCTGTCAAAACAGGTAGGTCGACTTAGAGCCCAGAGAGTGCAAACCTTACACAGAATACATTCCTGATATGCATTTAGAAACGACGAACAGAATTAGTACACTTTTACACAGATAATGCAAATACTCAAAGTATACTACAACTACTAGATCATTTCTTGAAGCTGCAGCAGAATCATTGTGATATTTGTGAGAAAAATACAGACTTTTCAGGGAAATGTCTATTTTAAGTAGCATTGCAGGAGTTGAAATGCAATCAACAGTTTGTCTACACATAATAGATAAGGAGGAAATATCTATATAATATATTCATATCATTTTATTAGCTGGTCTTTATGCATTATAAATCAATTGGGTTTTACATGATGAACATGTGGCTGGAGATTTATCTCGTGAACTGTCTAGAGCGTCTCTAAGAACTGAACACGCTCGCGTCAGCACACAGGTGTACACTTGATTCGAGTCATAAATATGCATTTAGTCTGTGTGTTCCCGAAGTGGTTCAATAAGAGCTGGGATCAGTCTTTCACACCAAAACAGAGCCCTGCTGTGGGTGTTGGGCTGATTTTCCATTTAGTATTGCAAAATATCATCCCCAGAGGACACTCTTGTTAATTATAAAGTAATGAAACCACCAGAATTAATATGCGTGTGGCAAGGATGGTCTGATAATCATGTCTCAGGACCCACCAGTCAAAGAGGAATACAATTATAAGCCTAGGAACGGTATCCAGTCATTGCAGCTGATTTCAGAAAACCATTCCTAATCAGAACTCACACAGGACAGGTAAAAATATGTCAGCACAGTACACCTTTTAAGCACTCACCACCCCAGGAAAGATTTTAGCGAGTCGATCAACAGCCGCCGTGGCTTTGGACTTCCCTCCTCCAAGACAGTCCTCAAACTCGTAGAGAGGCTGACGAACCGGGTTGGAGTATGAGATCGTTGCATTGTCTACAAATGTGATGTTTCTCACCCCCCAGCCCTGGAAGACAAAGAACGAATACAATTCATGTTTCTGCTCACAATAAGCAGACGTTTGTAAGCACCTTTAGTGACGACAGTTTCTTCTTTACAGCGAATACAAGAAAATGCCAGATTGATTTACAACTAATGACTGTATCAGAGCGCAGCTTCCACAGTGTCAAGTTATTGTAGCAGCTCACTGAGTTTCTCCAGTCGAGCCACACAATCAATTACAGTTCACGCCGTGTTGACTGACAGGCAGAAATGGAGGCAAAGCCTTACGCACTGTTCAAGTGCAGTTAAGGTTCTTATGTTGGCTGCCTCAGTATAGCACTGGTGGAGCAGCATGTATGGATGTAAGCCATCAAAATGTTGTTTCACAGGGACACAGCTCACCTTCAAATATTACAATCCATGATATTTACAAACCCACCAACCAATCAGTGTGTCACGTTTCTGCTTCCGTTTATCACTCAGACCACTTGTCTGAAGGTTTTCCAGCCTTACCATGAGTGTCCTGGCTACATTGCAGCCCAGAGTCCCAGCACCCAGAAGAAGACACTTTGTGTTGACCACTTTGTCCAGGTCCAGGGAAGGAACTAGTCTCCATCTCATAAGTTTCAGGTTTAGATCCACTGATGACTCTGCAAGCCTGCGGACAGTCAACTGAGGGTGAAAATGCTTTTTGTCCCCAAATTTATTAAATCATGAGATTATATCTATTTTGCCTGGTATCCCTTAACAATTTCATGTTTATGTTATTCAATAAATAAAATGTGGCTTAAACTACCCCCACACCCTTCTGTACTTGTGTCGAGTATTTTACCTCTTTGGGTCCATGCATTCGCTGAGATTGACCATCCTGGGCCCCATGGCCCCTTTAGGGTTCTTCTCCCAACCTACACTCTTAGGACACACTATGAAAAAAAAACATTGGCCTTGATTTACTAAAGGTTTGTGTATAATAAATTCAGTTCAAACATGTCAGCTCCGGTCCACAAACTGTCACCGTCTTCGCCCACCCATGACCAAACCTCACACAATGGGTGACCGAGCTTTTGCAGCAGCTGCTCCACGGCTCTGGAATGCTCTAACCCTCAAGACTTTTTTGTTTAGGCATTATCTTTAAATTAAGCAGTATCTTAATTTGTGTCCTATCACTACTATTTTATTCTATGTAGCACTAGATTTGAAGTTTCAAGATTCAAAACACTTTATTAATCCCAGAGGGAAATTGTTTTGCCATGAATACAGCCGCTCTCCATACAAAAGATTAGAAATCCCACCACCATAAGTAGCACCAACGAAATATAAATATAAAAACAACAGCCATATAGGCACATAAACATAAATTAAACATAAACATAAATAGAGTAATTATTATTATTATTATTATTATTAGAAAAGGACTGATGACTGTCTGAAAAACTGAAATCCTAAATGACCAGTTTATTACAACTTTGTTACTATAGACTATATAGACTATAGTCTATAGATCTTATTTTAAGCACACACACTACCTAATATACCCACATGCAAAATACATGTATGTAGATATGAATTCATAAATTGAAGACTAGTCAACTGTATATAATATTTGATGTTTTTAGATGAGAGCTTTGCCTGAATCTGAAAAGTTTGGCCATGGTGGATTATTTAATCCCTTCCAAAACAGTCCCTAACAGAATAAGCTAAATTCATTTCTGCTGGATGAATTGATTGTCTGTGAGTTAATTAGAACCCAAGATGTGCTGAAGGAGAAGACTGAGCTAAAAAAAAAAAACACATCGCATCATCAACTCATCAAAACCTTCACAGATTACAGAGCTACCTCCTTTTCCAATTCTGGTATTATCATTTAAATTACTTTCATTCCTTATTCAGCAGATAAAGGAATAATGGAGAAGCTGTGTCAGATTAGTGTGGCTTGAATTAGTCTCAGTGAGGAGACTCAGTTACAAAACTCACCAATGGTTGTACTCCTCCTACTCTACAAGGTGTTCTAGTGACGTGTATGAAATAGGAGGAAAACGTAATGATGCATATTGAGTGTTCTTGGAGAACAAAAAGTTATTCTTATTAACTGCAATAAAAATAAATCCAAAAAGGCCCACGAACAAAACGACAAGACCCCTATTATAAATTTCTTTCAGGCAGTCTTTGACCTTTATGACCTCGGTTAAACAGACGTTTTTACACCTCTTTCTTGGAGTTTTAAGCTTCCAGGTCATTAATAGTCTTTGATTTTTTGACATCCTTACAAAGACGAACATATTCAGACGATTGAAGCCTTAGGCCACTATTAGAATAATATTTCAGCAATGCTATTATGTCCATGTATATTTATTTCTCATTTTTTTATTACAACAACTAGAAATGCAAAAGTAAATTCCCGTGTTTCATATTCAAGATCATTCCTGATCATGTTTTCATTCCAGTTATGGAAGGATCAACTTGGCATCCACATGAAGCTGCCAGATGCTTGCTGGACGTCTTCCAGCATCTCAGATTCCTCTACAGAGATCAAACCCACACACATTTGACTAATGATGTTATTTTTTCAATACTGTGTACATATTTTTTATACTTTCTAGGTATATTCTAATAACGAGACTAAGAAATAAATATGTAAATGGTCATAACAACACTGGCAAAAGAACAAACCTAATGGAGACTTTTTCACAGCACTGTGTGTCATTAGAACATTGCATAACGATTTATCACACACACACACACACACACACACACACGACTACCTGAGGTGCGAGAAAGTTCAGGAAGTTTGACCTGGAAGATGACACTGTGCTGAAGAGAGCGACTTCCCTGCAGAGTTCTGTCTCTGAAACACAGCACCTCCACTATATCCAGCTTAGAGCCCCTGGCACACACACACACACACGACAAGAGGAGATACAAAAGTCAAACAATAATAATGACGCCTGCATCATGCGCAAATAAGATTACCCCCTGTAACACACAAGTATGGCTGGAAAAAAGGTGACATGAAGATGCACTGCTCCTTCTTTAGCACAATAAACCAAACACAGATGCACTCATAACAAAATGATCCACATTTCCCCTAATAAGGTGCCAAATGATTCAGTCAGATTACACGGTGACCAAACTCTCTGAAACAATTGAACAAGCGAGACATTACGGCTACGCTGTAATTCTATCTTCATCCATCTGAGCCAGTATCAACAGTTTATGTTCAACACTGAGAGAAACTGCAGTCAAGCATAAGATGGATGAGGTTTGTACTGGATAAAGGCTGTAAGCTGTCTAAAGGCATTTGCTGCTGATAAGCCACTGGCATCACAGGACACCGTAACTAAACCCGTTGCACTGATGGGAGTGTTTGAAACGCTTCAAATAATTATGCAATAAAAAACTTTGTGAAATACCAACGCGAGTGCCAGAAAAAACTAAGCTCTGTATGAAGCAGTGCGAGAAAAATGTGGAACTGAATTTATAGCTGTTCTCAGATGATGATGTGATGTAACAATGTTTAAACTGCACAGTCTAGCGGCTGCTTGTACTTGCTTAAGAATAGTTTTCCCATCGCAATTCAAACTCATGTTACCAAAATAAACCAGTCTGAACCTGAAGCTGTGTTACCAACACACATAGGTTTGAACCCATTTTCCCCTTATTGTGCATCTGTGTGCTTATGTGCAGTCTGTATGTGCAAATCTTTTAATCAGCATTCTCTAAAACACAGCATGAGATTTGGTTCTATTAATGGTGCTGTGCTAGATGACAATAAATCACCTCTGCCAGGAATGCTAGAAAGAGCACAGTCACATTAAAGAGTAAATCACAGCAGCACACAGGAAACAGTTTGCACTAATATGAAGCATCAAGTCATTTGTTTAAAATGCAAAAAACACTGGTATGGCCGACAGTAGCTGATCTGTATAATAGGGAACATTTCCCTTATTCTTCTGTGATGAAACTCTTGGTAATATACACTGCATGCCAAAAATAAAGTCACTACCTGGATTCCACTAATAAATCAGATAGGAGCCTTCTATTGAATAATTACTGCAGTGATTATTATGTTTCAGCTGGCATCATATTCCAAGATAACAATGTCAGGATTCATTAGGCTCAAATTCTGAAAGAGTTGTTCAGGAAGCATGAGACATGATTTTCACACATGGTTTGAGTCCAGACCTCAACCCCATTAAGAATATTTAGGATGTGCAGGAGATGCTTTGACGCAGCAATCTGATCCCATCAAGATCTTGGCAAGACATCGATGTGATGACGATGCATAGGCTCATCAAAAATAATGATATGTTAATAAAATCTGTGCTGTAATCAAAGCAAAAGGCTCCGACAAATATTAGAATGTGTGACTTTAGCTGGAAAAGCGGTATCGTCTTGAACATCGGCCTGGTTTAAAATAATAGACCAGGCTGATGGTCTTTTCATACTTTCCTAATTAGATCAGTCTTTTAATATACTTCAGTTCTTATCTCAGAAAATGGAGCTGTTCTGTGCGATGTGTGTGACGCTTAGGTTTGGCATGGGTTAACAGACCAGCTATTGTAGTTCACCCAGACAACAGCAACAGGATGGTCTGTTTCACATATTTTGACACACAAGACATGCAATAATCAGAAGCACATCACCCTAATGCACACACGCGCACACACACACACACACAGTGCAGATGAGTGCTGTAATGATCTGTAATGATTCATTACTTCCTGATGAATTTTGGATTAACGTGTAAAAGCTTGAGGTCGTCTTCGGTTTCTACCGGCTGTAGAAAATCACAACATAAGCTGTAGACAGTGCGCAGCTTGTGAGCTATTATGTATCAGAATAAATGTACAGCTTTTAGTAGTGCAAGTGCAGCAATTAGACCTTTAATCCAGTGATTCTTTAGAGACCACGTTCCCAACACTTCAGGAGTCAGGAAATTAGTTAAGCAAGAATTTCCTGACTTTCACTATGTGGCTCTGTTCCAAAGTAAAGTCAGTGAAACGCACAGTGAGGGCCTACATGTCCTCTTGAGAACTTCCTCATATCTTTTCAAAACACAGGCACAGAGACACACACACACACGAAAGAAGGGTTTACCACTGGTTAGCTAACAGGACCAGTAGATTTCTCAGAGGCCAGCCCGGATGTTGAGACAGAGTACATGGATCATAAACACCAACAGTAACCTAAAAAAAAAAAACAAGGTGTATTTGCATTACCTTAAGTATATGTGTGTCCATACTCGAGTCTAAGGAAGTATGCAAAATACTGCACATATTGTTAAATAATACAATATAAATGTCTTAATACCTTCTTGGTATCAGTGAAGAATATATTCCAGTCCTCAAGTGGTGCCATCTGAACACTGTCATCTGTGTACTTCATCAGGAAGTATGGAACTGCAGTGGCCCCTTTTTTCATACACATGTTGTCATAGACCTCCTGCAAAGCTGTGATCTGGGTCAGAAATAATGAGCGATATTAGTGGATTAACACTATCCACATCTATGAGGTGTTAGCCTACATAACAATAGTGTTGGGTTGTGATCTGGTAACAGCGAAGCATGTTTTTCACGTCATATTCATACGTTCAGCCATTGTACTACTTTATTCAGCTTCTCCCTTAATATGTCACATATCTGTATTCTGTTACTATATAGTGTCAGAAGACACCTAGTCATAACTGCTTACAAGACACCTTTACTTAAAATCTACTAATTTACATAAAGTCTTATACACAACAAATACATCTAACTCAGTGGGTAGAGCAGTCGTCAATAAACCAAAGGGTGAGAGGTTTAATTCCCTGTGATGCTTCTTCTTTTTCACACTTGTAAACAAACTCAAATCTTTGAGTCATTACTGCACAAATGTAATCAATGGAAATTAAATTAATTAATCATGTTTTGTTCTTCGCTAATAGCGTGATGACCCATGACCTCAACATTCCTTTGCAGACTCCGTTCCTCTCTGTTTATAACACTCAGCCTGATTATTGGCCTCCTTCTGTATTTCCTGCCCCATCTTAAACTCAGTTCTCTTAGTTACAAACTGTATTGATTGAGCAGAAAAGACCTGCAGACAGCATCATGCTGACTTTTTCATTCCTTGGACACCAAGTACTATTGTTTTTTTAAACAGAACTTTAATATAAAAAAAAACCCTTTGCAGAAATGCAACACATCTGCCACAACTCATTCTCTCAAGGAGTGGACATTTAAAAAGAAAAGAGAAATAATGACAATAATTCTATTTTAGGCCAACACATGTCATAGAAAGTAAAACTAACAGTACTCTCATCACGCAGTAAATGTACCTTGATCCGCATCAACACATTGTGCATAATTTTGAACGGAGAAAAATGCAATGCACAGTGCTTTCCAATATAATCGCTCCACATTTTAAACACAAACCTGTTTTGCTGAGAAAACTTGTTCTAGGAGAGAAGGCTGTTTGACAATCTTTATCCCCTCTGGGAAACAGAGTGCAGGGAAGCAGAACCAGTAATAGAAATGATACTTCTTCAAATCCTGAGAAAAGATGATCAAAATAGAAAAACAAAACAAATTAAAAAAAGAAATACAGTTTTTTAATTCAAATTGAAAAAATGTTTTGTACACACAGCAAATGTCAGCAGAATAAATCTACACAGGATGGAAGGGTCCTTTACTGCAGCCCCAGATTGGATGGCGTCCCATATCTGCATAACAGGAGAGAAATATTACACAATAAACAAATTCTGACTTGTCCGTTTTATATCTGTAAATATTAGCATCTGTGTGGATGTACCTCCTTAGCCACTTTCTCCAGCAAAGCCTTCTTATCAGTGGTCTTAAAGGCATCGAGTGTGTTAGTGTTATAGAGAGTTCCAAAAGCTGGACAGCAACGAGCTGGAGTAGGACCATCCCTAACAGCAAAAAATAATATACACTTTCACTAAACGCATTTAGGAAATGTGAACATAGTTTCTTAGTTTTCTAATGGTCGAGTGATAAAGCTGATCAAACTGTAGTTTGAATATAAGCCATTTATTATTCTACTAATACTTTAGCATTAATCAGCATTGAAAAGCTGAAACTACCAATAATAACTACATGTGTGTATGTAGTTATTATCTGTGTTTCCACTAATGCTTCCTCGGATAGGTGTGTTTTTATTATTGTTCATGGCTCAGTGTTTGTATGTGTATTTGCATTCTCCCATGTGCTTTTAAAGACTCAATACAGTAGCAGGTGTAGAAGTCAAGAGGATCACAATAATATTTATGCAAGCAATACATTGAATCAGACTTACACATCGAATGCACTGAACTCCAATGTTAGACGAGTGGGCAAACCCACCGGATCGCCTGTGAAATGTGAATCAAAAAGTTTATTGTCGTTTCAAAGTTGTTATCTTAATTTAGATTAACCTTTTATGTGTGTATCACTGGTTAGTAGAGATGTATCATTTAATCTCTAACTACATCTATACATTTGACAAATAAATGAAAAAGAAAGACACACATAAGAGTTACAATATTAAAGTGATATCTGATAAAACTGCTCACCATTGTAGTAGTATCCTTTGATACATTTGGGGCTCTCGTCTAATCTATAGTCGTTGAGTTTCTTCTGAGTAAGCTCGTGCCAAAAACCTGCCTCTAGAGCACTGCTGAAGGGAGCAAACTGCAGTTTGAGGTCTGCAGCAGAGGACGCTGCTTCGCTGGTGTCAGATGCCATCACAACTTCACCGACAAGTTCCACAAACTGTGAAAAGAGACATTTGCTGGCTACAAAACTCAATAATCTGCCATAACTCACACATACAGAATGAAGGTTAAATTCACATTCAAGTAAAATCATCACAGACCCCTCGCACCCTGGACGAAACCTCTTCCAGCTCTTCCCCTCTGGTAGACGCTATTGAGCTCTATTTGCTAAAACTACCAGACACAAGAACAGCTTCTTCCCTCAGGCCATAACACTCCTGAACAACTGCTTGTTGCTGCTGTATAGACATAAACTACACAAAATCCAGCACACTGCACTGATTACTGTTTCTGTATCTGCTGCGCGCACACGCACGCACACACACACAAATTATAATTTGTCTGTAATTTGCTATGATTTACTGTTTTCCACAATCTGTACCTGTGGTCTGTAACCCACCCTCTGTTGTTATTGTGAGTGTATGTACTGCCCTTGAAGAGCCACGAAAAACCAGAAGCATATTCCCTTTATGTGCAGCATACTTGGCAAATAAGACTGATTCTGATTACAGATCTGATTACTTTTCCTTGAATGCTTTCTTATTCATGTGGAATTATTTAAAGAGCTTCATAGGTAAAGTACTGCAGATCTGAATGCCATATTTACTTTTTGTCGCATTTTATAACTAAGTTAGTGTGCAATAAGTAAACACAGCGCGCAAAGAGATACTAACAATTTGAATTGTTTATAAAAAGCCGAAAACGTGTTTAGATAGGTCCAGTACAACTGACAAAAAGGCGGTATAAATGTACTCCAAGCCAGATAAAACACGGTAGCTTTAAACATATTTTAACAAGCTGAGGACTGTTGACTTACCAGAAATCCTTACTTCCTGGAGAAGTGGATCATGTGACCGCGGGACTTGTCAATAAAGCAAAGCAGTATGGGTAGCTAGCCCCGTCAGGTTAGCTTAGCTGCTACAGAAGTGTTTCTGTGTCTTACGGTGCGCGCACCAATGAGTAAAATATGAAGAACCAAAACAAAAACAAGAAAACGCAAACGATGAAGAATGAAAAAACGGACAAAAACCTATAGGCGCCGTTTCTTTTCATGTCGGTGTAAACAGATAGTGAGGTAAAATGCTCAAGTAGTAACGCTAATGTCTGTGTTCCCTATTAGTTATAGTCCTACCATCGGTTTCACCTGCCAGTTACCAAATGAGCGGATTATGTTAGGGCACGTCTACACTAGTCCACACTTTTGAAAATGAGTTAAGAGGTCATTTTCCCCGTAATGATAACCGGAAAAACCATCTGTAAACCGGCTGTGCGACAGTGAGTTAGGGACTGTCTAAAACTTTACTACTGGGGCGAAACGCACGATATAATTGTGTCCCAGTTTGAGTGTAATCTCTGATTTATTTCTGATGATTTCTTCTTCCTACTGTATATGCACATACATAACACACACAAATATAACCTAAGGGCACTGTAATGTAATTTGTCCAAGCAGCAAGGGTAAAACATATGTAGGATTTCCTAAAACTCATTGAGATAATGTTCTCACACAAATCTCACATTGGATCTTGATAAAATAAATTATTTAAATGGAAAATCTTTAGTACATGCACACTGTAAATTCATTCAGAAAAAAATTATATTACAGTCACTGGAAACCAAAACCCATCAACCCACGGAGGGCTGCATTCAAAATCACACTAAAAAATCGAACATAATTTGAAATTGTTGGAATTTTAGTTGGGCACAGCACTAAGCTGCTTTAAATCTTACGTCCTTCACACACACAAAGGTTAATTATGGGGTTCTGTGCTTGGACTAATTCTCTTTATTTTATACATGTCTCTGCTAGGTAATATTTTAAGAAATCCTCCCTTACTACGTGGATGACACCCAGCTATATTTATCTATAAAACCAAATGAAAAGAATAAATTAGTAAAACTTCAAGCATGTTTAAAAGACAGAGGCCTGGATGTCCTGTATCTTCAACGCCATAATTCAAACAAGACTGAAAATATTCTGTTTGGTCCCCAAAGCCTGAGAGACATCATCAGATTGCCACCTTAGGTGATATTGCATTGGCCTCCAGCACTATGAGGAATCTGGGCATTATTTTTGATAAAGATATTTCTTTCAGAAATTGCATCCAATAATCTCCAGGACTGCCTTCTTCCACCTCAGGGATACTTCTAAAATTAGGAGCATCCTGTCCCATATTGACGCTGTAAAATTAGTCCATGCGTCACTTCTAGACTTGACTACTGCAATTTACCCTTAGTATACACTAATAACTCATTAAAAAGCCTCCAGTTAATTCAGAATGTTGCAACCAGAGTTCTGACTGGACCTAACAAGAGAGATCATATTTCTCCCACATTAGCTTCTCTCCACTGGCTCCTGTAAAGTCTAAAATAAAGTTTAAACCCCCTTACATACAGGGTAAAGCACCAAATGACCAGGCCCTATCTTATCTTAAAGAGCGCAAAGAACCTTATTATTCCAGCAGAGCACTTCGTCCTCAGAGTGCTGGTCTACTAGTGGTTCCTAGAGTTTCCAAGTGTAGAATGGGAGGCAGAGCCTTCAGCTATCAGGCTCCTCTTATGTGGAACCAGGTCCCAGTTAAAGTTCAGGACGCAGACACCCTCGCTAGCTTTAAGATTAGACTGAAAACTTTACTTTTTGATAAAACTTATAGTTAAAGATGGATCAGGTGACTCTGAACCATCTTGACTTACTTATCTCGTCCTCTTCTCTCTCTGTCCACTATCATGCCATAATTATATGCTGTTAACTTTGTGTCTTCTCTCTTCCCTACTTGAACCTCTCTATCTCTTTGTCTCCTTTCTTCACTTCTTTTTTTACTAACCTGCCGTGCTGCTCTGCTCATAGGCAGATGGCCGTCCACCCTGAGCCTGGTTCTGCTGGAGGTTTCTTCCTCTTAAAGGGAGTTTTTCCTCTCCACTGTTGCCTAGTGTTTGCTCAAGTGGGACTGTTGGGTTTTCTACATAATTCTGTTTATATACACCTACATTTTGCAAGGTCCAGAGCTTTAAGATGACCTTTGATATGATTTGGTGCTATACTAATAAAGAATAAATAAACAATGAATTGAATGGAATTGTGTTTGAACAAACACAAACTTTCTGAAGTAAGGAAAACCAGAGGCCAGTTAGTAGCAGTGTCACTGGGTGAGAGGCGGGGTACACGCTGGACAGCTGTGCAGTCTATCACATGACCACATGTAGAGAGAGACAAACATTCTCACCTATGGACAAATAAGGACACACAGGCATAGGGAGAGTATTTAATCTCCACACAGAAAGGCAACTGGTCCACCCAAAATCTGAACAAAATAATCCTAATAAATTATTATAAAGGTTTGTAATTTAAACACTATCAAAAATAATTAAAATGCTACACAAAGACCTTTGCTCTCCATGACTCAGACAAGGCCAAATGGCAACTTGAATTTATTGGCAGAAGTGAATGCAAAGAATGCGAAGTCATAATGGGACAGAATATGTACATAATATGCAGTTACCAGTAGAATTTATTAGCTTTCATTCGTGAATAAATCTCTAAAACAAAACTGGACACTGACGTTGACCACGTTTAGCAGACAGAGATGTACTCAGCGTAATCACACACACTACATCACATCATCACATCTTCCAGGCCAGTTCCACCTCCCCCGATCTGATTGCCTAAGTAATGAGTCACAACCCGTCTGTGAACACTGCGCACAGGAAACAATATATGTTTCTGTATATCTTGTTGGTGTAAAACATAACAGTTTAATGTACTGTATTTTAAACCATATACCATAGTTCACAAATACATATTTGAAGTAATGTGACATGTGAAAAAGGGAATTTATTGAATATGACAAACATTATTGGAATTGTTGTAATAAAATGTTAAGTTAACTTTTTAACTCTAACTTTCACAGCAGGATTTCAGCTTCAGCCTTTTCAAACTCGAGACATAATTGTGCTCCGTCTCTAGAAGCTGACGGATGCCCATTGTGTGTTCCAAATATTAAATCAACAGATTTATGGTTGCTTCTCCACAGCACTCTGAAATAATACTTGGTACTCTTTGGCTAATGACATGAAAACAAAAACTACATCACATTGTAAAATAGATGGTTGTTAAAAAAAAGCAATCAGTGCATAAAAGACAGTGCTGTTAGAAGAAAAACAAAATCTTTCAGCAAACAGATTGAAGGATTCTAAGTGGTTCCTATGCACTGCACTAGTTTGGTTGTGATGGGATTCAGACATACTGTACAGTCAATATTCAGACATACAGACGTGTATAGGTGTAAGTCAATGTGATGTGTACTTTAGTTTTGTGTCATACTTGCTCATATTCTACCTGATGGCAGTAAAGATTGAATGAACCACAAACATGTATGTTTAGGGACACTAAAATAATAGGGTCAATTAGTTCTTCCTGAGGAAACAGCTCATTAGACACTAGAAGAGATGTTTTTTTTTTGGACTGACATTAGAAAATTAATAGAGAACAAGTAATGTTCCATATTGTGTTTTAATAGGAAAGCAATGTCACAAATAAGAAAAATACAAACTGTGCCAGTGTTAATAAATATTTAAATATTTTCTATAGCATTATGTTACTGTACATAACATAAACACAGTTAAAAACATATTTTGGACAAACAGTAATTTCCCTTTCTTTTTTAGACGACAGCCATTACTAATACTGAATTGATGCTCCTGTTTCAAAGAGTGACATGTCAAATTATTTTGAGTTTAAGGACCTCTGTGTCAGTTATCATTCGCATAACAGACAGAAAATAAATATATTATCCTCACTTGTTGCCACTAGTGTCAGGAGTCTGAATAAAAAGTGCAAAACTTTACAGAAAAAAGAGCAAACAGAACAGGAAGTCAAAATGCAATTACAGATATATGTACACTTGCCCTGAAAGGCATCTTTGAAGTTTGATTGATTCAGCTGGTTCATTACACAAGATATTATTGGTTTTCTTTGCTCTTTATGTTATTCCATGAATCTGTCACAAGTTCATATTCAAGATATTCTTGAAAACTCGTTTAAAGTTCCCATTGCAGAGCGGGTATATGAACGGATTGAGGGTGGAATTGATATATCCTAGCCATATGGTGAACATGTGAAGGTCATGGTGCACGCACTCTCTGCAGAACGCCATGACCATGAAAGCTATGAAGTACGGTATCCAACACAACAAGAAAGCAGCAATTATGAAGCCCAACTGCTTGGCTGCTTTGTGCTCCTTATGGATCCTCAAACTTTGTATGCGCTGGCGCGACTGGTCGATAAACCGTTGCCACGTTTGTTTCAGAGTCACTGTGTTAGCCGGGTCTAATTTGGCTTGTTCAACCCCCTCCTCAGTCCAGGGCAAAGCACCACTGAGGTCATAGTTGCTGTAGAGCACAGATGTGTATCTCTGCATGTCTGAAACCTGACTGATGTCACAAACTCCGCTCACTGAGTTTGGCACGGTGACGTGACATTCGTTCAGGGACGCCTGGAGTTTGTTCTCGTTATTCCCCTCTGAGCAAATGGCCTCCTGCGGCACAGAGGGACGAGTCAGAGGGGTCTCTGTGTCTGGTTGCTTCTCCTCAGGAGACAGGGAGCACGTTTTGGACTTTTGTGCAGTTTGGAGGCGTTTCGATGTCACGTCAAGCAACAATGTCTGCTGGCACTTGACACCAATTTTTCTATGAGCTCTTAATGGAGCAGTTTTGGTTTTATCTGTGTCCTCGAGGGAATACGCCTGCTCAAGTGTATTCTGGTCCAGCAGTCGTTTTTTGGATAGTTTGACTGGAACCTCAGTTGCCCTCTTGGGTGATTTTGAGTCATTGTTCTTCGGCATTTGAGCATTTTGTCCATTGTCATTTTCCCCAAATGAATCGGTGGGATGAATGATTCTCTCTCTGTCCCGTAGATGTTGCCTTACAGCCAAGTAGATGTGTATGTAAAACCACATCATCAAAATTGAGGGTACATAGAAGTTGAAGACAGCAGTAATGACCTTAAACCATGTGACAAAGCGGAAATCTGTGTCACACTTGTTCTCCTCCTCAGGTTTAAGTTCTACATGTGTGAAAGACCTCCATCCCAGAATGGGAATAATCCACATCATCGACAGCAGCCAGGCTCCACAGATCATCACACTGGCTTGCCTCCGCGTTCGATACTTCAGGTACTTGAGTGGTTGTCGGACAGAGCGGTACCGATCCAAACAAAGAATAAACAGGCTGAAAATTGAGGCTGTGCTAGCCACATAGTCCATTATGAGCCAAAATTGGCAGACGGCCCGGCCCAGCTTCCATTCATCCTCCAACAGGTACATCAGGTTCAGAGGCATAACTGTAGCACCGACAATCAGATCTGCCACAGACAGGCTCACAATGTAGAGGTTTCCGACCGTGTGGAGGCTCTTCTCCCTCTTCACCGCATAGAGTACAAGCAGGTTCATTATGATGGTGAGGAGTGAAAGGAGTCCCAGACAGACACCGAGCAGGGCAGTGTGGAAGTGGTCCTGCAGCGTATGATTGCTCCTCAGCGTGTCGCCATCAAGGCCACTTTGTTGGTTGTTGTTGCTATAATTCACATAGCTGTTGGCATTGAGGTGTAGAGAGTCTGTGGAAAGTGACAAACCGGATTCCATCATGTTAGACTGAGATGGTCACCTCTAGATCTAGTCACATCCCAAACAGCTGTCGACTCATGTGTCTTGAACTCTGGGCGAAAGCATTGTCAAGCAGATCCAAGTTGTTACCGAGGTGACAAAAGTTGACTTAGTTCAGGCATTACTTACTCATCTTGCCTTTATCCACTGTCCATTTTATTTTTTAGGATCCAAACTGCTAACATCTGGAACACAAAGAAAATGACAGATTAGACTTCCCTACGGTCAACAGCGTAAAAACATGTAGTTACCACCAGTCCATAAAAGAAAACTTTCAAACAGACCGGTGAGAGCGAAAGAAGAGCAGATGCAGACGAACGCCCATACAAGTCGTCGTTTAACCTCTTGGTGTGGATGTACAGTATTAACAGACTAAAATGTCTCTTGCTCTTTTTCACTGTCCAGCTGGCTTTCTTTAACACTCACTCAAAGGGTGGGTGAACGACACAGCAGTACAAACTGTGAAGAGAGCAGAAAGAAGCTATAATATGCTGTTGGTTCTGTATGATGGAATCTGCGTCTTTGTACGTATGAGATCCTACTGCACCATGTTTAATTCTGCACAGCGCAGCCAGTATTCTCATACTAAGTCATTACAATATGCTGCTAATCAATTATCTGGACTCTTTGGCATATTGATTTTTAAGAGAGGGGACTGAAATAAACCCGTTACCATGGAGGCAAGTGGGTGTTTCTGTCCATAGCTTGTGTATTTCTGTGATTAATTTGTGTGAATGAATTTAAACACGTCATTTGCCCCTTCTTAGTAAGAATAGAGCGTTACGCAGCTGTTTCTTTCAACAACAGAGAATTAGCATATAGTAGGTGTTATTTTGCCAATAAGGACACGAAAGCCCAGCGATATTAAATCTACTTCCTTATGACAAACACAGGAAATGAGATGATGGAATGGAATAAATGATGCACATAAATATGTACATGTTAATGGTAATCTATTTATTTATGCTTTTTGTCTGTGTATACCATTGTCTGCTTACTCACCGATGACACAGTCTCAGATCCAGGAAAGAAAAAAATCAACAATAAGCTCAGGTTTAGTCACAGGGGGGACTGAAAGGTTTTCAGTGGAGCATCTTCAAAATGATTCAGTGTTACTGTCATTATGTGTTTGTTTTTTTTTAAATAGGGCAAAGATGAAAAAAAAAAGATTTTCTAGCTCTCATCAGCCTCTATAATTACTTCTATGTTATTCCACTGATTCACTGATTAAATGAATACTATTAATTAACTATTACTATCACTGGAGCTGCTGTATGTTGGATGTTAGGTCTTATTTCACAGGGTTTGTCAGAAACCTTCCGACTGTACAACTTCAGGCTGAGAGGAATGTAAACAAGTGGAGGCACAGACAGGTGCGTGATCCAACGCTACCAAAGAGAGATGCCATTAAAAAAAAGTGCTGGAAACGTGAAGGGGAAACTAAAACACACACAGATGCACACACACACACACACACACACACACACACACACATATATATATATACACACACATAAACATGCTGTCCATCATATCTGAGCCGTGATAAACACGTATTGGGGAATTTGGCTTGAAATGCGCGATTGTAAACTGTTTTCCTCGCTCTGTTTATACAATAACTGCCTCCGCAACACAGATATTCAGGGATCCTCATGACTCAGAGCAGTCTTAAAGGAAAACAAGTTAAAGAGAGATCTGCGTTGAGCAACGCGCAGCTTATCGCGCCAGTGAATGACAGGATATATTCCGCACTAATTGTTGAGTACAGGCAAAAATGTGATTATCCGTAATGACCAGTACTTTCTTATTTTATTAGGAGAGATCACAGATGACTCGTGCTGTCTTTTGACCTGCCGAGACCCGATGCGCGTCCATCACACTGAGTAATGGCTCTAACCTCGATGCGCGGAGAACCACCTGTGGAGCCGGTGGAGTGAACGCGCGGAAGCGCACTCACACAGATTATAACAAACCACGGACTGGCTCTTGTCGCTTGACATGCAAAAACGACCAATTCAAAAGTTGCAGAGTTGTTTTAGCTGTGTGGTAAGAGCAGAGAAACGTAGACTCACCTGTGAGCGCGCACCGCCGGGAAAGCGTCAGCTCTGACTCCAGCTTGTATTCCGGATGAAAAGCAGAAAGCGAGTGAAGGACAGAGGTTAGAATTGCAAAATGTAATTCTTCCTCACTCCCCTCTCATCTGTGTGCAGCTCAGCCTCACTCTGCCTCGCTGTCCGCTCTCTCTGGACTGAACACAGACTCTGGAGTTCGCATGAAGAATTAGAGCCATAGAAATGACCTTGTTACTGTAAATGGTTTTCACTCAGCGCAGCGGCGCATTGTGAGTCGCAGTGCCAGTGATTCAGTGTGTGTATGATTCACGGTACAGTTAGACCCACACTGTGAGCAGGAGGATCTCGCTTCCAGCCAAGACCTGAAACTTACACATTACTGTCATGGAAAAAAGGGGTTGGTAATTACTGGGCTGTGTAGCTCTCTGTAAAACAGATCTGTTAAAAATCTTAAACTTTAAAATGAACCTGAGTCATTCTCTACACATTCAGCATCATTGACTAGTGGGGATGGGAGCACTACTGTTGGTGAAGGAGCCTGGGCACAGCAGTAACAAGGAACCATGGTAACATTATAGTTTCCTCCAATCACAACACACAAGCTACAATAATGGAACTCGATGTACAATATACCAAGGACTGTTCCTCCACTTCCTGCAAAGGTGGATTGTAAACTACTGTTGGCTCCTGCAGCCTCCACTTGGTGTCAACAGGTTCACACAGAAAGTCCAATGCTGAAGCATGAAGTGAAGTGAAATTGCATTGGTTGTGGGAGTCTCACCATATTTCAGCATTTCCAACGTTATGCTTCAGCAGCTGTTGTCTTAGACTTTGTCCTCTGTGTTTGTCACCAATATGTGTTGGACATAAGTCGTGTCTCAGCTTAAGCAGGTACATTTGTACGTTGTGAACCAGATGCACATCAAGCCAAGGAATTAGCCAAATTAGCACTAAAAAGAAAATAGACAAAAGTCTCTGCCTTTAAAAATAAAAGGGCAACTTAATGTATGTATATATGATATTATTAATGTGTCTAATGAATAATGCTGGATTCCATCTCAAAGCTTTATGACCCTTGTATAATATAACTATGTGCACTATACATACAGCATCCATCAATTTGAAGCACAACAGCACAAACCAACACATGTGCAAAAAGCTGATGTCCCCCACTGCACCAGTTACATGTCCCAGAACAAATGGTTACGCATCTGCTGTATGACCATAGAGCCAGTAGATGCCGTGTTGTCTGAACTCACAGCATGGGACATCTGTTTTAAGGTTCTTCTTCACATTAAAGGCACTGGGTTACACACGAGGAGAGCAGTGCTGAAACTACCAAGCATGTTCAATATTTACTTCTTCCCACAGCAGTGTGGTAATTATCCTGCCAATATGCTTCTGGGAGGCTGTCTTGGATTAATCTTTGACTCTGTTGGGGCCTTTGTGAAAGGTTACTTGGCCACAGTGATATACAGTGTGTGTGTGTGTGTGTGTGTGTGTGTGTGTGTGTGTGTGTGTGTGAGACCTAATATCAGCACATTGATTGTAGAGCAAAGTAAGAGTGTGTTATTACTTTACTTTAATTTACTTTGCTTGGCAGACGCTTTTATCCAAAGCGACTTACAAGGAGCTAGCGCTGGGTGTCTGGCTCAGGGACACACCTGGTAGGGGATGAACTAGGAATCAGACGGGGATTCGAACCTGCAACCTTCTGCTTCCCAGTCTGATGTTTAACCCATTGAGCTACCAGGCCGCAAATATAAAATAATATGTTATTCAAATATAACTCACACAGATAATGTGATATATATTCTACAGTGATATTGCTTCATAACACATATACTTATATTATAAATTTAATATATTTTGTTTGAGACTGACAGCGTCATGAAGGCTAAAAAATGATGCTACTTCCGTCTGGGATCCTGAACTGTGTCACATTTGCAACAGAGCAAGAGCTCTGTGTTTAAGTAACAGGTTGAGAAATACAGACACTGGACAAACTTTGGCATTATGGTGCCAAGCGACATCAGAAGAGTTTCATCTGTGATTATAATCTATGGGCTCCATTCATCTGGTTGTTTTACTCTGTTTCCTGTTTCAGTGTGTGTGAAAAAACTTACAACTGTAGCCTTTGAAAAGCAGGTAAGCTGGCACAGAGCCTTAAGGAGGCTGGGAGCAGCTGTGGTTTATCCTACTCTGCCATAGCCTATTAGTTTGAGAGCAGATTCAATTATTCCATTACCTTGAGGTAACAGATGACAGGCTTTGCTGAGCTTTGCTTGACCAGTGACCATTATGTAAATGCTAGCTTGAGCTTAACCATATATTCTGAATAATTCAATAACATTTACGGTATAGTTGTATATCTGAACAGCTGATAGTAGCTCTGGTGGTATTAATATTTGGTTATTTACCTTTAAATATACTGATTAGACTGAAAAGTATTATTACCAACTAATATTACTTTGATGACATGGATAGGATTTATTAGACATTGCACTCACACAGGTGTGTTCCACTGTCCCGGCTTGGACAGCCTTTCCTCAGGGACTGTATGGACACATACAGACAATACTTTACTGACAGCTTCATCGTCACCTGTTTATTTCTTGTTGCACGTGTTACTGTGTGTTAAATGACTTTTCCTGGAACCTGTGCTTTGGTGACCTTAGCTCCTAACTTCTTGCTTTTGACGTCATCCTGTTCAACTTATGCCTCAGAGAAGGTCAAAATCAGCCAGAATAACACCTTCTCTGCACACGAGCTGTGCTGTGAAATGAACGTGTCACCAGCACAACAGTGACAGCTGTGAGTCTGCCATTAAACAGCCACAGACGAAAACGAATAAGAGTGGTCGTGGGTCACTGTTACGTGAATAACTTGTGTGTGTGAAGTGTTACCCAGCCGGAGTCGACAGCTGCGCTGATTGCATAATGTGGAAACACACCTGTTGTATGATGGAAGTTCACAGTTGAAAAACGCTTAGTGAGGATAGAGTAGAAACACTAAAAAACACATCTGTGGCTGTACCGGACCTTTAATTCATCCGGCATATTTTGTATTGCACTTGAAACTAATGTTTACAAGCAGAATGAACGCTCAGTTTGGTTCCTCCAGACAAATCAAAACAAAGGACAACAGAGCGGTACCTTGGGGATAAAACGAGTCACATTCATTGATATTTACATATAATAATCCACATAAAGTCTGCGTTTAACGTAGTTGTCATGATGCTCTAAAACTGTACGTAAATGAAGATTTAAACTGACAAACTGTGATATAATGTGCAATAGTGTTGATGGCTTTCTATTTCATCAGATTTCTTTTGTGTGCACACTGTATTGATGCATACTTAACTACTTACATAAATTGTATTTAAATCAGTGCATCACTTAATTTTATTAAGGTCAGTCTGTTCTATGGGAGCTCATAAAAAACCTGCAATTACTGACTGTAGCAATAGAACCAGGCCAGTTACCGTGATGTTTACTGTGTGGACTAATTTTATTTTTCAAATTAAGCCAGATGCTTCTAATGGGAATCAGTCACTGATCAAGAACGATCAATGTTTCTGTTTAGGGTGCTGATTTCCTTAAATGTATTATTTAAAATTCTATATTTACATCCTTCCGAGGCCACAAATGTGTGCTTTGATGTAAAATATTGATTTGAATCTCAGCATACTTTAAATTCTGTTTCAGACTAAATCAGCAATATCACCTCCTTTAGCAATTCCTTACCATAGCAACGCCAGATAGGTTTTTGTTTTGTAGGTGAACAGTGACATCTGCTGGTTTTTTCTGTACCTGCTAAAATATTCCACGCAGAAGGCTCATCACAGTAGTATCATCCTGTATGTAGCAACATTTGAGGCAGTCAGTAATAAAGGATTTTGGAATCAGCCTTTGTAAACCAGTCTGATAATTGCCACTATCAATCTCATTCACCAGTAGGTCACTGTCTCTGAAACAGCAAGAGAAGAAAAGCTCCGATGGTCACATGTGGGATTTACTCTGCTGTTAGCATTGGGAGTTGACTTTGCAACCTTTTGTTCAGCCTCTGTAAACAAACCCAACGGTGTCAATGCAGAAAAGGTGAACTGTAAAAACAACAGTGGAGGAGACTCTAGAATACCAATTATTACCTTCAGAAAGTGGGATGTTTTATTCATTTTACAATATACATACTGCTGAATGTTGGCTGATCTTCCTTTATTCCATCCTCTCCCCCCTCTCCTTTTACCCTACTCCCATCCTATCCTCACCGTTCACCCCCCCCTCATAGATTCTTCCCTCCACCTCGCTCTCTTTTCTATTTTTACTCCACAGTTTAGACACGGCCTTACCTCTTCACTGCAGCTGGCCCTACCTGTCCAGTTTCAATGTCCAAATGTACCAAAGGTAAAAATACTGACACGGCAGAGTGGGATAGCGGTGGATAAAGTGCTCACAGTCTATGCAGCTGTGATCACTTGGTTGGTCATCGATGAACCACAGAAGCACCGGTCTGACTCCTGTCTCCCTCTGGCCACATTTTAAGGCCAGTAGAAGCCTCCACATGCAGCTCCCTAAAAATCCTGATTATTCATGAAATTAACTGTTTTGTTTGTAGTACGTACAAAAAGGATGACACCTTACACTAAGAATAATACATTTAGGTTCAAACAGTGGGGCTGCTGGGTTTTCTGCATGATTCTATAGTTATGTTCTTAAACCTTACTTTGTAAAACACCTTAAGATGACTTTTAATGTGATGTGGCACTATATAAATAAACAGAATTTGAAATTCCAATATTCCTAACCTCCAAACTGTTTAATGCACTGTAAAATTAGACCAGGGAAAGTAGTTGTTTTTGATTGTTGTTAAATTTCTTGTGACCTAAATTGACAATCATTTCAATATGACTGTGATATGATTCTCTGATGTCATATTTTATGAGCTCTACATATATTTAGTATATATCAGATATCTGTAGTGGAGTAAGAAGTACTACACTGCCTCTTTGCTTGTGTCTGAAACATAAATACTCAAGGAAAGAACAAGTACCTCAAACCATTTAAGTAACAGCACTTGAGAAAATGTACTTAGTCAGTAAGGAGCTTGAATAAAAGCATATCCTCAAGGTGCCCTTGAGCAAAACACATTATCCGTACCAGATCCAGTGATTGCAGTGGCTGCGTTGCCATGTGGCATGAAAAAAGAGCTGCGTTAATTAACATGGAATTTCAGCTCTTTTTATTTTGATGACATATTTGTTTAATGCAGAAATTATGATTCATCGCATTACTGCATTATTTTTTTAATTGAAATGTGTAGGATGAATGCAGCAATTTCCAAAATGAGTAAAAAATGATTACAAAACATTCTCTGACACAACGCATCAGCCAGACAATTTGAATAAGGTCATCAATTTGCCTTCCAGTGGGTTTGATTTCAACATTTTGTCGACACGTCAGCATTTTTCAAGCCATGCTGCATCAGATAAGTGCTTTTGTCAGGAAGCATATCAGAGCCCTCTTCGGCAGCAGTCTTTTTGCCGTTGTTGAGGCGAGGCGCCTGGTATTAACTAGAATGACAGAGGCCCACTTCATTCGCCCTCTACATCATCTTCACTTTCCTTTTTATAAACCTCTCATCAGCCTTTCTCTCCCTCCCTCACCCCGTCTCTCTCAAATCCCTCTTCTTCCTCCTCTTCCACTTAATTTTCTCCAATTTACTCCGCTCCCCCTCCTCCTCTTTTCTCAGTGCCTTCCTCCATCCCTCGGTCTCTTGGGCATTGTGCAGTCACATAGTCATGCATGTGAGGTGAATGACTTATGTAATCTGCCCTACCGTTTTATGTCTTTTTTCTGGAGTGGTACTAATTTAACAATCATGTGGAGGCTATACAAGAAAAACTCACCTCCTTTCTTAGTGTGGTGGAATCCTATTGTAAATGTATTTGCTCTCCTTTATACACACAGCTGAATGTGCTGTCAGCTGTGCCCAGTGTTTTGTTGTCCATCAAACAAATCATTACCTTTAACAGGTTTTACTTAATCAATGCTTTTCAAATGACTTAAGTAATTAGATTTAAATAATATGATAATATTCATCCTATATGGTGGTATCCTGATATAATGCTGAAAAGTAATTTTTTAGAGTTGAAAAAACTCTTTCCTACCAAACAAAGCATAATCTGTATCCTTCCTGATTAAGCAGAAATAGTGAGGTGTTAGTGGAGTAAATAATTCTATGCCAGTAAATAGTCAGCAGTTTGAGGCAACATTCAGTCAAATCTGTATGATTGATAGAAGAGAGTCTCATTTCTGCAGACTCCAGCAACTCTATCTATCCTGAAATTCAATTTATATTCCTTCAGTTATACATGGCCTTAATGATAACCAGCTGACCAGGTATTTTTGCTCATAACATTCCAAATAGGGACTTAATAATTTAAATAAACATCTGCAATGAACTGCATTTACTGAGGATCATTTTTGTCACTAAGGTTAATTAAACCAAACGCGATGGGGGTGTTTAAATTATTAAATATGATCGGAAAGCAAGATAAGGTCCAAACTTTAATGACTTTAAACATCTCATCCTTACTTTATGTTTGGTTATCTTTAGAATGATCTGTTATTTAAAATGCCACTGATGTTCGTGTATCTTTTCTATGTTCTGTCTATATTTATGTGCACAGATGAAGCAGAGATGTTGGCTAAAATACAAATCCAAAATGCTGAATTCTTGTGAGCATCTGTCCCAAATCTCACTGTCTATTACAGACACTGTGCACAAATGTGTCTGTGAATGCATGTGTGTTTGTCTGTGTGTGGGTGTCAGGGTGGTGGATTGACTGGAACCCAGGGGCAGCCCTGGAACAGACAGTCACTCATCTGTTTCTAATGAAGAATGATGCACTGCAGTGGACACAGACAAAAGCCTTGCTCTCTCGCTCTCTCTCTCTCTCTCGCGCGCGCGCACACACACACACACACACACACACACACACACACACGGACAGACACACACACACACACATACTGCTCACACGCAGTATGTCACATGTACAAACACATCTTTAGCAAATTCTGAGATCTCTCAATAAATGTAAAAATACAAAACAAAGGATTTATGCAAGTCCTCATATTGGCTTCAGCTAGATCTCATTTTCATAAATATGGTATTCATGAAGTAAAATTCTACTGGTAGATTGTTTGGATTGCCAAGAGAATAAAATCTTTTGGGTTTGCAGATTAATGAATTTATTTGATTTTAAACATATATTTACCTATTTACCTTTTCTATTATTAGAACAGTTAGCTGAAAACTATATTGTTCATCATATGCAGTATGACCATGTACCACACCAGCTTCATTCTGGTGTTTAAGACATTCTAAAGTGATCATATGCCATGTGTTTGTTGAAAAACAGGTAAGAAAATGTATTTTCTATTTACTGTCACCGGTACACATATGCTTCAAATACAATAAAACATAGCTATGATACAGTTATAATTCTTCTTCTCTGCCAAATCTCCACGCATGAATGTGCTTTCGCGTAGGCTCCTGGATGGTTTGATGCCAGACCATAACGCCATTAGTCTCTTTTTTGAGTGGCATGTTTTTTTAGGGTATCCCACCCACTTGTTTCTTCTTACTTGCTGCTACTGTTGCTTATCACTCAACCGTATCTTGCACTAACTTGACTCTGTCCACTAAAAGCTTAGCGTCTGCCTGTCTGGCAGTTTACACACGCTGCAATATCTGCTAGTCCCCTAGACAGGATGTAGTCTTGTCGCACACCGATTGTTTGTTGGAACCAGTCTGTCATTTTCACTCTGTTCAGGTTAGCGCTTTGAGCTCTTGTACAGACTTTCAATCAGATTGATTAGTTTTGGGCGAATGCGATCAAGCACAGCTCTTTGTCCTGAAGTGCAAGATACTTTTCTGTTATCAGTTTGAGTGTGAAAATCTGTTCTATTGTGCCTCCTTCCTGGTCCAAATCCGTCTTGTTACTCATGTTTGTGTTATAGAGACTCTGCCCATACTTTACCATTGGTTTTGGTCCTTAGTAAGTAGGCAATAGTCCCTATCTTGGTTGTTAGCTGACTTTTGGTTCAGTATTACTCCACTCTTTAGCACTTGGACATATTGGAGGAGAGTGGGCGTTTCATTCTAGAGGGATGCTCGCTCGTCTTCAAGATATTGTTTGTCAAACCAGCATTTATCAACCTTGTTGCCAATGTGTTTAAGATGTTGATCAGGTCAGGTTTAGAACTTCGTCACTGATCCATGTTTCTGCCTGCGAAGCCGAGTTATTATTACTTCACTGCTGATGATGTCCAATGCTTCATCCTAGCCCACCTCGTTGACCATAGAATTGTATTCATTTATAACATAAGTTTGACTTTTTGTTGTGTTTGTTCAGAAACAGAAAAAATCTTGGATTTACTGATACTAATAGTGCTTGTCTGCCGCCAACTCTCATTCACTGTCATGCAATTGCTGGCAGGCTGATATGTGTTTTCAAGTGAAAGGTCTGTAGTTTGGAGCTCAGTAGTATGCTGAACGTCAAACTCCGCAGATAAAGCCATGTATGATTAGCCTCTGGAGGGCAGGCGTAATGATACTGTGATGCGCTGAAAGATGACTTCCTATTTGCGATCTAAACCCTCAGTGATATGACAGGGATTTTGAATAGTTTTCTTTTTTGAATAGCTTATTTATGCATATGAAATCAAAAAACACATTAATGTAATTCAGCAAGATATGGGAGTATTGAAGTTTCCCAACAAATATGTGACCTTGTAACCTTTACATCACATAGAAAAAGCTAAAGTTAAAGTGATATAATCGGTACTAAAATGTGTTGTTACCTACAGGCTGTGGAACAAAGACAGCAGCTGGTGAAGGTGGGGTTGATTTAAAAAAATAATGTTATGCATTTATATAAATCTCGTATTAGATGATAATTTTCTCATGTTTGCCTTTGATTTGGTTCACAGCACAAAATGAGAAAGGAAAATGTTGAAGGGAAGAGGACAAGCTGGAGTCAGTAGAAAGAGAGAGAGCAAAAACCAAGTAAGAAAGTGGTTAGGTAGTCAAGTTATAATGATGCCATTTTAAATTTGACACCGTTAGTTCATGAAGAAGGTAATGCTTTTTACAGTGCAGTTTCATATTCCCACTATGTTTGTAAGTTTTCTTAGAAGTGGTGTCTTTCTAGTCACACAGTTGAATAGACAAAAACAGGTCTAGTGACATCAGCATAGAGTACATGTTGATCAGACTGACTCTTAGATGTATGAAAAATATCACTTGTTAATTCTTACCCATTATTATTATTTTACAATAAACCACCATACAACTAATGAGGCTGCTTCTGAAAGTAACTGAACCTAACTGAATCGAGGTTAGCCAGAGTAAAAGGCGTAGAATAGGTCTGCAAACCGTTGGCTGTTTTTAAGTGTTACTGTTAATGTCGTGCACATCGAGGAAAATACTAAAGTTATGATTGTTGTACAGAAAATTTGACAATTTAGCAGTTGTGACTAAGGCTTTTGCAAGGCACTGTATTCAGATCATATTTGCTGAGCACCCCTACTTGTCTGATCCTAGAATCGCTCCAGCAAACATTCAGCAACTACTTACAGGAGAGAGAAGCGATGCGAAGCTTAGATTACTAATTGATTGTGCATCATACACAGACATAGTATGCACTAACTCTATACATAAGTAAGAGCGTGAGTATATAGATCTAAACAAACACTACGAATAGAATAAGCTGTTACAAATATTCAAAGAAGTTACAGGTGAATTTTAGTAGGGATGAGCTAAAAAGGAGTCTTTACAATACTAGGTGGCAATGAAAGCTGTAAGAAAAAATGTAATCTAAGAAGTATTATATTTCTCTTAGAACTACAGTACATGTCATGATAACAAGAGCCTTCAAATAAGAAGGTTTCTTATTGGTCAGATTTTAAACCTCCAAAATGCATTAAATGTACATATTATTAACGAGGGGAACGTTAGTGAGCTTGGTGTTCCTCTCTAGTAGCTGCATGGCTGCACCGCAGAATTATTTCAGTGTGTTGCTGCTGATTTCATTCAGTGATGAAGCTAATGAGGAGGGTCAGGCATAGCAGGACTTAGCAGAGGGTTTTTAGTCAAACACTAAAAACTCTGACCGGTGAAACAAGCTTATGTCAGTACTGAGTAAAACTCCTAAAGTGGGCTGAGCATTAATGTCTAATTCAGTTGCGCTAAGAGAACAAGTAAAAAGGGGTTCCTTCATTGAATTTTATTTTATTTGATCTATTTATCGTAAGTGGCATTTCATTCTTCCACAAATTGTGGAATTCATTTGCCCATTAATTTTTTTTTTCTTTCTGTCTACTTTTGTTGCAAGTTGTTCTTTTCTCTTTTCACAGTACATGTACAGTTTGAATTGTATCTTTGCAAAAACACGCATGTTGTCTGATCACATGCATGTTCTCTATCTTACCCTTCCTCTTGCAGAGCACACGTTTTCTATGACGTTCACGCATATACAAACACAAACACACAAATAGTCAAACAAAGCTTCATTGCATAAATTAAGGAATGAATGACCTTCAGTGTCTATACTGCATGTTTTTCCAGTAATACGAATTTGTAATGCTCAAGCGTCCTGGGGCTAAGAGACATTATCACGCAGACACTACACAGAGAGGGGGGGCTATCTGTGCAATTCCAAGCCCTGTCCGTCATGTGGCAGTGTGCAGCTTCTTAGAAGCTGCTGTCACAATGGAGCAGATCCAGTCAAAGTCAGCCTAATCCCTCATACACACACACACACACACACACACACACACACTCACTCGCAGATATGTCTGGTCTTTATCTCTGTGTGCAGCTTGAAGCTTACAGCCTGCCTCCCCTCTGCGTTCTCCTGCTTTTCTCTCTTTGATGCCTCCCCGGAAACACAGGACCTGCTAATAGGAGACCAGAAAATACTTCTCACTATACTGCCTTCTTGTTATTCATGCCAATTCATATATAGAAACGTTGAAAATGAGGGGTTGAATGGGAAAAAATAGATTTTTTTTTTTGGCAGAGTATTGCAACAAATGTAAATGATAATCCAAACAAATTCCATTAATATCTGAAGACATACCGAAGAAAGGAGAGAGGAGAGGGGAATGATGCATTTGTTTGGGTGTGAGTATGAGGAAGTGACTATTGCCAAGACATTTATTGTGAAAGACTGCTTCCCTTCCCTTTGCCTCTTTCCTACCACTTTTTCTTTTCTTTTTTGTTCTCTCATTAGAAAGTGAACTGTAATTTATTTTATTAAGAAATTAGTTGTAAACCAAAAAAAATTCCAAAACACATAGCTTTACATGTACTGACAAAGTGACATGGGACTCCCATAATGCAATCTGATTAACAGAACAGTAGTTATTATTCCTCTGGCGCAAGATGTGATTATCTGGAGCCCAAACACCTCCTTTTTTATGTGACACTGGCTGATATAGTATTGGATGCAGCTATGTGGCTACCTGCTGTATGACTAACAAAGAAATATTATTTTGTTCAGGAATATGTAGTAGTGTTAAATACACAGGTCTAGTAAATATTAATCATTGACACTGGAAACAGCATCATAAAGATCACATGTATGATATGTATAATATGTTTAAACAGCACAATAACTGTCTGCAGCCAGGTTTCAAGGCTCTTACAGAATTTCCAAAAGTAGAGAATCCTGAATGAAGTCAATAACTTTGAAATGTCATTTTCAAATCCTCCATGGAGGTCAACATATGTGTATGCATACATATGTAGATATGAATCGAGATATGTGTCAAACATCACAACATATCATGACCCCTTCTAACATTTCACACAAACACAGACATTTCCATCTTTACAGCCACGCACATTCATTTCACTCCTGTCACAAACTCAGAGTCGGTGATCCCTACTGTGCAATCTCTGTTCTACAGATCAACATTATGATTTATAGCATTTTGCTGTTTGGCAGTTCAAACCTAGACTTCTGCAAATAATGATGGAAACACTGGGTTGTTACCTTTTATGGCTTTATTCCCCATCACCAATTGTGCCATGATCCTCAAATGACACCGCTGTGCTATTCAGTACAGCGCTCAGCATCTTTTTTGTTGACTCTTTGTCATAGTACTAAGGAGGATAAAAGATTTTTAATGAGCCAAATGTGATTTTGACCTTGTGTCGATAAGATAAATCAAATACACAAACAATTTGCATAGCAGTGGATGAACTGCCAAATTTCTTACATTTTTTTGCTTTGGTGATTCGCGACATACGTTGCTATGAAAGTTCATGTCTAAAAACTTTCAACATTCAACATCTATTCATGAATACACTGTTAACATTCTCTTAATTTCCTTGTTCCAGAAATGTTAAATATAAGGGAATTTCAGTTTCTCCTTTTCTGAACAAGGATTTCACATAAAAAACACCAGACCGTGGTGGGAATGCGCATACTGAGACCCTTCGTTCTCATGACTCAGTGGGAAACTGTAATCAGTGAAATCAGCAGCTATAGTGATGGCTGGAACAGAAACCAGCAGCCTCTCGAGCCTCAAAGGAGCATGATTGAAAAGCACTGGTATTACGAGCAAAATGCATATGTCTTCTCTACTTTGAGGAACAGGCTGATATTTTTCGGATGTGTTACATACATTTGTTAGTTAAAATATACGATTATTTTAGGTCATCATATTATTTTGATCTGCAAACCTAATAAGTAACCTGTAATTGTTAATTCCATACTGCTTCTGTCTGTGAGTGCACTTCACTTTTTTTTTGTCTTAAAAAATTACCAGGTCTGTGTTAAATTAAATACACTTTTGCAGTAAATACAACAGTGTAGGAAAATTACTGATACTGCGGCTAAATGCATAACAATAATAACTTACTATTCTATTATTATTTGTTTTTGCATATTTGTATCTTAAAACATGCACAGTTGCCTATTGAACACTGACATAATTGATAATAAATATATTAGGGCAAAATTAGGGGTTTTCAGAACAGACATATCTACCCACATTGAACAGCTTACGCCTGAACATAGGTCATATATTAGTCAATAACAGACATTTGAATGACAAATATCTTATTGTATTTACTTATCTCTGATAATTTCAAGCTTGGGGTGTCAGCACTGCATGGGGGGGTTGTGAAGCCACCTCACTATAGCAGAAAATATGGCGTCCTTTAGCATCCCTTTAGCAACGTGACAATTTAATGATTGGTCTGCGACACACACGCTTGGTATTCCCAGAGAGACAACTCATTTTTATATGATGAAAAATGGCAATCTATTCACATAATGTTGTAATAATGCTGTCACTGGTGACCCACATTGATGGTGGTAAACCACTAATCATACTGCCTGAAAGGAGAGCAGCAACCTGCTATAAAGTAGAGGAGAGCATTCAGTATGGGCACCAGTGGAGCCCTGTCTCTCTGTGGAACAATAGCACATAGTACTGACTGCTGGGGTGGTAGAAGGTAACCTTACTGATGTGGCATGGTGATTTGTGTGTGCATTGTGGGTATGTTGTGGTAGTCCCCTGGCCCCTCTGAGTTTTGAAAGTGACAGATTAATTGCTGTCTGTACCCATGGGTGGTGGTAGTCAGCGTTTCACATTAATCAAATGTGAACTGAGAAAGGCAAAGCAGAGAAAAACACCACCTCTAACAGCTAAATTCACTAAAGTCAGGGAAATAATTTGAAGGATTAAATGTGCAAACAGGAGCTGCAATGGTGAAAGAAAATCACTAGTTTGAACGGTTTTGTCATTCGTTGTAGACAGAATAAAGTTCTGAATAAAATGTTTAGAAACTGCAATATTGTCATGACATCTGGTTCACATGGCCAGTCCTCAGAGGATTTTCCTTTAACACCACCAGCGGGTTGAATTTGAACTTAACCTGGGAAAAAAACACATTGTTTATTTTGGGCTTTTATTCAGTAGTTTATCAGACTTTCTCCTGCTCATCAGATCAAAATATTAGTATATACGTTTCATTACTTTTAAATCGAATGGTAATCCCATGTAACTCTGTTCTACATTGTATTTGGTGCAATTTAGGAGATGGCAGCATGTTAATGTGGTAAACTAAGATGGTGATTATGGTTAAACATTACACCAAACAGAAACATCTGATCTGAGAGTGTTTGCATTTAGCACTTAAGCTCTGCTATGATAAAATATATATTCACAAACTTTGGTCAGCTGGAACTAAACCATTCACAAACAAATTGTACTTTCCTTCTATTAAATAGTGTAGTTTCTGCTGTAGTTGCAAGTTTATTTACTATTCCTAAAAAATGTTCCCTGTGGGATAAAAGAAAAAAAAAAACACTTTAAAGGAGCGTACTGTCAACATCATTAAGAATTAGTTTCAACACTATCTTCCCTGATGGAAGCATGTTTTGTAGTGCCTCTAGCAGAGAATATTATCAAGTTAATGTAAAACTAACATCATTATGCCTTCCAACCAGAACCGCTTACCAGCAGGGAGCTGTGTTCCCAATAACCACTCTCCTACTGTTTCTTGTTACAGATTAATGAACTCAGTGTCAAGCAGCACTTCATTTCTTTTTGCCCTCGGTAAATGGATATTCATCATTAATAGATACACAAACATGGAAACATGTTTTACCTCATTGCTTGCACTTGATTGTAATATTTTGTATAGGATGTCAGTTACTTCGGAGGACTCTGCTTGTATGTCAACAATTATTTTGGATGTGTCAATTCAAGATATAACTAGTCAAAATTCCATTGTAGATATCTGAAATGACACTTTTGACTAGTCACACTGTAATTTTGACTAGGCTAAATGCTTTTTTAGATATCTAATACAGAATTACGGATATCCACAGATAACAGATAAGACTGTTAACTGTAACATTTCTTCACACTTTGGGTCTCCATAGATCGTTTTTAAGGCAAATATTTCAGCTTGTTATTGCAGGAAAGGCTAAAGTGCAACTGCTGACATACTATAATTCACAATTCTGTTGCTTATATAACGTGTTAGTTACTAAAACACACAATCACAGCCTACATGACAAAAGGTTCAGCAACAAAATTATGTCCAATTTCTAATTTAGTCTCAGTGAACCTTTGAATTTCTTTGTTAAAATGGTTAAAAGCAAAACAAGGTTGAGGTTAAGAAGACGTTACAATTATAGTACTCTGTTTGAGCAAAGGGCTGGGAACAATGGTCCTCTGTGTCTGTGTCACATGAATTGCTGACCCAACAACATTTCCATTGTCAGGAATACAGAACGCTGCCTTGTTTTAGGCATTTGAACAAATAACAAACGCTGCTGTCGTTCTTGCGAGGACCGTATCACTACAACACAAATAATACAAGACATTGCCAGCGTACATAAAGACACAATCATTAATATAGCTATATGTTACTAGTCACACCTGTTTTTACTAAGTTACAGGACTTATGTCAATAAAGTTAATAATAATAACAATAATACAAATTTACTCCAAAGCAGTGCAAGCTAGTTTAGACATAAACCTCTATAACCAGAATTCCAGCTGAGAGGAGCTCTGATGTTAATGTGTGTTAAACAGCCAGGTTAGAATATCCTATTAGGAGTGGATGGATGGAGGAGACACTTGGGGTCATGTTCTGTCTCTCCATGAATCAGAAACAGTCAAGCAAGCCTGGATCCTCTGGTCCACTGGAGACTGAGTTCATTCTTGCAAACTCTATGTAGCGATACAGTTCATAGACAGACAGTCCAAAATATTAGACGCTACATAGGTCGGAGGTACGTTACTCCAGTTGCCTGATGCTGTGGTGCGTTATAGTACCTATTAGTCAGAAGAGACGCATTCAATAAATGCCCTTTTTTGTTAGGTCTTGGATTTGGGTATGGATGAGTGAATCAAGAGCTGGTAAGAGGATTGGTGTGTGTCGAGCATGTAGTGACGACCTTTCTGGAGGCATAATGGACTTGTTAAATGAGCTTTAAAATACGGATTGGTCAGTAAACAACCTAACAATATCTTAGGTGCAATGAACCTGACATTCAAGGAAAACCTGTTATGCATGCAGACGCTAATAATTATTTGTAACAGAAATACAGTATATTGTATTTTTGCAGTATTAAATTAACTGACTGATTCTACTCATTTTAGTTCTATGGCACATAAACACACAACAAATCATTAGCTCAGTTCTTCTAATGCAGCTTCTGATTAGCATCATTCATGTGAAAATAAAAGCTGTCTGACACTGCAGTCTGACTCACGAGCTGGCAATGCCTTTTAATTCTTTATTATTGACAGATTGTATTAGTTTCTCCCTATAACCACAGCACTGGTAACCACAACATCTAATATAGTGTTTATATTCTACATCTGCTAATTGTAGGTATCAGTTCAAACAATAGGAAGCTAGACATGAACATGATGACACATATCATCCTCCTCTGTACAAACCACATAAAGGGCAAAATGCGTATTCGACGTGAGTCTTAGTTCTGTATTTTAGGAAAGTCCATCTTTGTGATGTGAGCATCTCAAACTTGATTTGTTCATAGCACCTATTTCCAGTTCTCCTCTGTCTAGAGTGTTCTTCTGTCTATCTTAATATTTTGTTTTTATTGGCTAGTTTGAATTATTGCTTTTTGTTTGAAGCCAGCATCCTGTGTGCCTGTGAGAAATCTCTTTCTCTGACACCTATTTGTCTTCTTGCTCAGTTGTGTACTGGACCCTATCTATTCCAGTTAGACCCAGTTATCAATGCACTGAGAAGGGGGTAGCAATTAAACGCTTGTTGGTGTGAAACAAAACCTAGACTATGTGCTCTGATATTGATTAATCTGTAATTTGATCAATTTGCAAAGAAGCTGAAATGTTTAGGGTGGAAGTTTAAATTGATTGATGGACTGGCGATTCGTCCAGGGTGTACCACCCCCTCTTGCCCGAAGACAGCTGGGCTAGGCTCCAGTATCCACCGCCACCTGAGTGCGGATGAAGCGGAAAATAATGGGTGGATGACTTTAAAATGCGGAAAGCGTTATTAGATAAATGGGCGGGCCAGGGTTAAATTACAATGATTGGAAACATTGCAAAGCTCACTTTTATGTTTGCTTTTGGATTTAATTAAAAGAAAACATTTTTCTTATTAACTCAAAATACCTTTCAATTATTTTAATTTTCTGAAAAAACAAGCTCCCATTAATTTATGTGTGCACTAAATGAGACCAAATGTGTTTCTAAGAAGATGTGATCTGCGTGTATTCCACTGGAGTGGACATAACGGGTCAGAAATATATGTCCACTTCGTTGAACACACAGTTACTACTTATTTGAAGCAACATTTTCAAAAATAAAGTGATCTTAAATATTGATCTTATTACTCAGTTGTCACTGTATATCATTATATTTTGTGATACGTAAAGTATTCTTTTGGAATAGAAGGAATTATGGGATATTCAAGTAGTGGTCAACAAGTTACTTGTCTTGGATTCAAAGTAAATTAACTTGTAATTTCAAAAATTGACCACTAAACAAACCCCAATGAAGAGGGGCAGTAGAGAGCCCTTTTAGGGCTGATAGGCTGTTCCACCATAGAAACTATTGCATTCAGGAAAAAATGACATTTGAACAGCTGTTAACTGTAATAACCGCTACGCGCCAGAGAGCTAGACCTGCACATAGCAGAGAAGACATAATGATGGTTATGTCAAGTAATTGCATTCACACTGTAATGGCCTAATGACTTTGACGGGCATCATGTATACAACAGCTTCTTTCTTCAAATGTTCAAGGTGTTTAATCTGAAGTAATCTGGTTTAGATCTTTTTAGATATGAACATTTGAATTTGGCGTTTCTAACATAGATGTGAGACGTGTGCTGATAATATTACTAGGTTACATGGCTAGTTGTGTTTTCAGTTTTCATCTAAATTACAGAGACAGTCAGGAAAGCATGAACAACAACAACACTACGTTGATTCTGTCAGCAATTTAGAGTTTTAAGTTTTAAAGATTCATTTGTAACAAATCGCATCTTAAGCAGCAAAGTCCTCTAGTTAGAAGACCATGAAGGGCATCCTTCTCCTGAATGGTTAAAAACAGGGCAGCTAAATAAAGTTGGGTGGCCTACCCAGGTCTGTAGCAAACATTAAAGCCTGACATCTCTTTTATTCTGGTGACTCAGCAACATAAACAACAGCAACTCTCCTTATATGTTTACTAGTGCAAAGAGCGTGACTACAGTACCAAACCACAATTTATTCCATAAGAAACCTTTAACAAATATGTAATATGGATGTATTATATTCATTTGGGGAGATTGTCCTTTGAGAAACCACAACTCTTTAACTCAATTTATACTCTAGAATATTGTCTTTCCTGACCAGGATATAAACAGCTGGAAAACATATATTTCACAATATAGGACAGATCCACTCTATGTCATACATGTGGCTTCCAGCTACCGTGGCTTCCGAATACATGCCTAAAGCAAAGGTCCCATGAGCCTGGAAGACACAGCAGCCCGCAAACAATAGTAACAGTAATGAGGTAACTGTGGCATAAGATCATTAAAGTGAACTGTGCTGTGATCTGACATGTTGTGCCCCAGGCAAGTCCTATATACTAATTTACCTAATATGCATTGTTTATTAGAAAAATGTAATTGTCAATTTTGATACTACTTTGTGATAATGGAAAAATATTAGAATTATTTAGTGCTTCACCCCTTGAGGTCTGAAGTATTGAGTAAAACTGATTGTGGTTTACTAATGTGTGTTGTATGAGTGTAACAGGCTTTTAATTGATTTTTCCTCCAGTGAGACCAAATTCATTTTAGAGAAAACTGCTTTCTCTCCACTACGGCAGTTAAAATGTATGTATTTCACGTGTCACATTTTCAATTGATGATACTGTTTACAGCACTGACATCCGAAATATACAGTATTTCCTGATAAATATTTTCATCCATGTCAGAAACATTTTTTAAAACAACTGCTATGATTTTTCACTTCATTCCCACATTTAGGTCATGTGAAGATCTGGGGGCTTTTCAGCCTGTAGAAACTCTTTGAAATGAAGGAAATGGCTTATGTCAGCTAACAATTTCACCAAACTCAAATCGTGTTCTGTGGCTTAAAAAAGAAGTGCATCCATCTTGAGTGAAGCACTGTTAACTAGTATAGACAGAGCCTAACAGACCACAAAAACTCCATTAAAACAAAGACAAAGAAGGGAATATTGTAGTTATATAAGCTATATGTGGAAGTGTACTGTTTTGAAGGATATTTCTACTTCCATTTTCTGACTGTAAACCTTTCAGCAATGGAAAAGGTTGCTGGCATTGGTGTACTTTCTGAATCCAACAACAAAAATGGGTCATTGGGCCTAAAATAAAAGCAGTCAAATGTGGATTATTAAACATCTCTTGTCTAAATCATTGCTAGTTAACGACTTTATAAGTGACTATCAGATAGAATTATTTAGTCTCACTGAAACATGGCTTCAGCAGGATGAATGTGTCAGTTTGAATAAGTCGACTCCTCCAAGTCACATTAATTATCATAGTGAAGGAGCTTTTATCCAAGAGCGACTTACAGGGAGCTAGCACTGGGTGTCTGGCTCAGGGACACACCTAGTAGATGGGGTTTGAACCTGCAACCTTCTGCATCCCAGTTTGACGCTTAACCCATTAAGCTACCAGGCCTCCTAGCAGCAATTTACAACTCCAGTTTATTAATCAACCCCAGACCTAAACATAATTATTATTAATTTGAGACATTCACTCTTACTCTCTCTCATACAAACTGGAAAAGTCAAAACACTTTTATTTGTTTTGTTTTGTTTTTACCACTGTAGCCAGGTTCACAAAGAGTCATAGCTCTGTTGAAGCGAATATTCCCAGCAGTAATTAAGTTATGGAGTTCTTTACTAATTGAATTGTAACTATTAATGAAAAAAATTCTCAGATCCTAAAAAGTCAGGGACTGACTCAGGGATTTTAGCCAATTATAGACCAATATCAAATTGACCCTTTTTTTCTAAAATCATTGAAAAATATGTTCAAAGCAGCTATGCGAGCACCTGAGCAGAAACAATCTTTATAAGGATTTCAAGATTTAGAAGAAATCATAGTACAAAAGTGGCAATGGTAAAAAAAACACCAATGATATTCTATTGGCTTCAACAACAGACTTCTCTCTATACTATAGATAATAGCTTTTTTATACATAGACTGGAACATGTAACAGCCAAAAACAGATTTAAATCTTACCTATCAGATAGATTCCAATTTGTTAATGTTATTAATGAATCCTCCATGCACACAAAAGGTAAGTTATGGAGTTCCACAGGGGTCTGTGCTTGGACCAATTCTCTTCAATGCATATCTCCATTAGGCAGTATTATAAGGAAACACTATAAACTTTCATTGTTTTGCAGATGACGCCCAGCTATATTTATCTATGAAACCAGATCAAACAAATCAATTAGTCAGACTTCAAGCATGATTAAAATTAAAAAAGGCTTGGATGTCCTGTATTTTTCAGACTGGAATTAGCAAGAAATCTGATTTCTCCTATATTAGCTCCTCTCTATAGGCTTCCTTTAAAATCTAGTATAGAATTTAAAATCCTCCTCCTAACATACAAAGCTTAATGATCAGTCACCTTTATATCTTAAAGATCTCATAGAACCTTATTATTTAAGCAGGGCACTTGTGGTCCCTAGAGTTTTCAGATGTAGAATGGGAGGTAGTGCCTTTAGCTATTAGGCTCCTCTCCTCTTCAGGTTTAGAAGGCAGACACCCTCTCTACCTTAAAGATTAGGCTAAAGACCTTGACTTTTCACAAAGCTTATACTTAGAGCTCATACGCCAATACTGCCATTAACTGTGTGTCCTCCCTCCTGTAGTTCTGCTTCTCCTTCCTTGTCCCCCATCTCTCTGTACATCTCTGCAGGAATCCCCAGGTTAGAGCTATAGGATATCCTGTGTGCAGCTGCTGGCCCTATCAACCTGTCTAGTGTATTGCCGGCTCTCTCTTCTCTTCCCAATCACCCCAACTGGTCGAGACAGATGAGTGGTGGTCGACCACCATTAGCCTGTTTTTCCAAAAGTGGTGAGGTGAGTGAGACGTCTTTAATTCACAGAACTATGGCACTTTCTCCAAAATGCTTGAAAGAAATGCACCAGCAACATTTCTTTAAAAACTACTTAACTAATTGTACTGAGAAGATTTGTTGATGTTTGAAAGACAGAAGGAGATTTTTATTTTTGTTTAGTGCACTTTATACAACGTTAAATGATCAATAAAAAGTAGTTATGTTATTATAATTTTAAAGCATTTACTTTTACATCCTCAAACATTCATTGTTGACTCCCTGTGAGTGTCTGAGCTTTTTGTTATTCATCAAGTACAGTCAGATTCAGTAGCAGATGAAGAATACCTAGTGATGCAGATGACGATAATGTAAAGACATCATCGATCAACAGTTCATAATGCCGCTGGGTCTTGAGCTTTTCTCCCAGTGCCATTCAGGGTATTCACTAACTGTTTGAAAAAGACCATGAATTAATTCCTTCAGCTCCCCCCCCAGTACCCACGGCACTATGGAATGCTCTAAATGCTAAAGGCTGAATACTATCAGGGCTTTCTTCTCAAAAACCTACAGCCTTTAGCTATTTTTGGGATATGCCTCAGTAAATAGAAAGTCCTAAGTCCTACAAACTCGAACATAGTGTTTATACAAGATCAGCTTCTGTACTGCAATTAATCATAGGTTAAAATGGCTGTGTTCAAATGTCACTTTTTCTGGTAATGGACCATATAAATTTAGTATATACTGTAGCTACAGACTACTTTATACAGTACATAACGGCAGCCTGGTAGCTCAATGGGGTTAAGCGTCAGTCTGGGATGCAGAAAGTTGCAGGTTCAAAACCCCGTCTGACTACTAGTCCATCCCCCACCAGGTGTGTTGAGCCAGACACCTAGCGCTAGCTCCCTGTAAGTCACTTTGGATAAAAGCGTCTGCCAAGCAAAGTAAAGTAACATACATACAAGAGGAAATACTGTAACCTACAGCATCAACGGTCATCAATCATTAGATATATTGATATATATTGTATTTCTCTCTAATTACTCTAGTTATGTTCAAACTTATTGAAAATTGAGTGAGATGAAGAAATGATAAAATATCATCCGAAACATCAACAAATAATATACTGTGGAGACTGACTTTCATTCAAAGATGTGACTGATCTTGAACTTGCGGTCAGTGCCGTTTCTGTGGGGGTCCTATGCAAGATTGTTTTGGGGGCCCCTGTTTTGAATTGATATTTCAAGTTTTTTGTTTTATGAGATTCAACAGATGGCTTTTTACATAATGAATATAAGGAACGTAAAGAGCAGAAGTGACCAAACTTTTTTAAAAGCTGATAAATTTGATGATGTGGAGATACCTGTAGGAAAGATTGGCAGCAAAGGTGACTTACAAATGCACTTTTAAAACAAAGTTAATATAATTAGGACAATTTGAGTTTTAAAATGTGAATAAAGTCACACAGGAATACATTAAAACTTACTTTGAGCAGCTTGATCACGAACCCAGGTCTCACACTCTAATGTGAGAACATGAGTTAACTAAGACATACAGAAGTGATGAAGATGTCTGGTTAAGACCAAACCAAAGTTTATACTCTAGTAGTATACACACATTGGTATTCCATCCCCTACCAGGTGTGTCCTTGAGCCAGACAATCAGCACTCACTCCTTATAAGTCGCTTTGGATAAAAGCGTCTGGCAAGCAAAGTAAAGTGCTAATTCAAAACAGGTGGTTAGAGGACCCGGTGTGTAAAGACAGCTCAGCTCGGTAGTAACAGAAATATGATGGAGTTTAATGCTCTACTGTCACATGTGCACCCTCTGGAAGTTTGAAATGTAGAAACGTTGTCCAAAACTGTTTAATATTTTTAGGCAGTTGCATCTTTTTCATTATTTATTTATTGAAAATAAATATCACGGTACCAACTGACGGAGCTTGCAACATCATGCAACACCAACACTGCGTGTGGAGGTTCTGTGGCGTCTAGACACTAAAACCGGGTATATCTTTGGATTTGGAATATTCACAATCTTCAAAAAACAGCGTGTTGATAGCATCAGTTAAATAAATGCTTCAAGATATTTTGAAATCACAGAGTCTCTGTTCCGCTGACTTTCTAAACTGTGTTGTACTGGAAAAGAGTGTATAAATCTGAAAATCAGTTTAGAAGTTAGAAAGGTCGTCAATTAAAATAGTTGCATCTCAATGTCATGGTGGTTTTAAAAATATCAGGGAGGTACTGAAAAAGTGTTAAACTCAACCTCTGGATTTATGTATATACCCTGTGTATCACTAAATAAAATAACAGCAAGTTCAGACTCGCACTGAATATGTAATTTCCTTCGACTTTCCATAAAAAGAAAAGAAAAATGTCTTTGCACATGTCAACTTCATAAAAACTTTATTTGAAAGTTTGTAAATCATATGTGTTAGGGCCAATATGATTTACATAGACAACACAAGAAAAGAACGTAGTAGTGACTGATGTGTGTGTGTGTGTATATATATATATATATATAATCTTAATGTCTTTCAGTATTTCTGCACTATGTCAGTTTAAATTCATTTGAGCTGCACAAAATAGCCAATGCCACTTTGCGTGAGAAATAAGCTATAGGTCATTATGCAGCTGCACCGTCTCACTCTGCACTTCATCACTTGGCACGTTATGTTCTTAATGGGAACATAGGACGAAATAGTTCGGAGTCCTCATGCTTGGTTGTCATGGAACGTCTCTGTGTCTCCACAGCCCACGGGTTATTTCCCCCTCTCTCCGTCTGTCTGGATCACTCTGACTTTCTCTCTCCCTCTTGCTTTTTTTTCCCCTTTTGCTCTTTTCTCTGTCTCGCTCTGGCTGAGATAAATAGGAGGTATTTAACTCTGATGTGAGAACATAATGTCTCCTGCTCTGTAAAAACTACATTTGTCAGTGCCACAGTGCTTTTTGCTCTGGGTAATTGTGCCCCATTGTCTTGCGAGGCTGCCTGGAGATACTCCTGCTGCAGAAAAGGAAGCAAGGTCGGTGGGAGAGGGGAATTGGGTGCCATGTGGAAATGAAAAGACTGTGTTGTTCTACTATGTGACACATGCGGTGGCCTGTATGATTAATTGCAACTGGCTCTGCTATTCGATCATGTAGGTCCTAAAGTATTTTTTTATTTTATATTTCATTTATGGGTTTTTATGGGTGAAGTTTCATAAAGGGATCATAAACATTTAACTGTGGTTTGAGCGTAGATGTGTTTCCCCATCTTTCTTATTAAACACAACCCTTTTAAGTCAAAATACGTATGCATCCTAAATGACTAAGGTAATCTGGACTGTGTGCATGGGCCTTGCCAGAGTGATGGTGAAATGTGGGAAAGAGCACACTTGGAAATAAAGTACTCACCTGTATTGAGGTATTTCTTCTTCCAACCTATTCTCTACAGCGTATAACAGTGAAATGCAGTAAAATAATAATGATTATGTCTGTTTGGTTATTAAGAAATATGCACAGATTAATGATGAATTTGAAATGTGGGAAAACTCAAACATTAAACATATAAAAGCTCACCTTTGATAACATACTTTATGTTGTTATCACTGGATCAGTAAACCCTTTTTCAGGCTGTTAGAGGTCTTCACGGGAACAAAACTTTGGACCCCACCCAATCCTGACTATTTGGAACATTTTTATTTATTTTACTTTTTATGACTTTTTGTACATCACAACGTTACATGGTGTTGCTTCAATGTTGTCTATGGAATAGCCATGAATGGTGGAAGCCAGTGCTCCACCCCTGATCTACAGCTGACATGATGAAGTATTCTGTGAGTCTGGTCCGAAGGGCCACGTTGGGATGGTAAGTCTAAATGAACTGGGCCCAATCAATTGATTTTGGTACTAAGAAGTAACACTTCATTACAACTGAACGTCAGCCATTGACTTCAGTGACAGACTTGTATTTACGGTGTAATAAGTTCAAGTCAAGCAGAGAGGTGCATTATGGGTAACCGTAAGTGGGCACCTATAGAGTATTTATTGTTCAAGCGGATTAGTTAACGTCATGTAGTCAAGAAGTGATCGAAACTGTAAAGACAAGAAATGACTCGAAAGAGGGGGGAGTTAGACAAGCAGCTCATCGTGTGATGTTTGAACAGTAAATTCAGATTTATTTATTCTGTCTTTTCTTAGTGGTGCTTTTTCATTAAGTATAACTGAAACACTTATGAATATAACCTGCTAATTCTGCTGCCTAAAATGCAGCAGAGAAAGTGTAATTCTGCCTGTAGACATTGGCGACTCCTGAACTCATCATACAACTGGGCTCTGAAATTAGGTCATACATGGTTTGCATGCAAGTTCTGGATGTAAGCATTCAGGAGGAGTTTGTAAATTTTGAGTTTCAACTTGGTGAGTGGTTCTGATTATCTGATGTCTTTGACTGCAATTGTCTGCTTTTTATCTGATTTTAAAAATATTGCTTGAAGGAGACAGATGTTTAAGTTCGCTTAAATCATTGCAGTCTCTTTTTCTTTTTTTTTAGAATGATGGTAATTATTATGATAATGAAGCTAAAACAGAATTAGACACGTTACAGTAAATATAAATGACTGTATCTGTTGTTGTTGCACAGTTATTTTTATCTACTTATGCACAACATATTGTGTTCTTTGAAGCAAATATTTAGACATGTAGATGTGAACCAAGTGCATTCGGGATCTGAAGCATCTCTTTGAGTCCTGAGCCTGACACCTTCCCAAGCCTCCCAGGCATTCAAATGGTAAACCAGCAGAACCAACTCTTAATTCATTGAGCTGCATTAACAGTCCGGTCCAGCTCTCAGCACTCCAGTCCAGCTCACTGTTTCCCACTACTTTCTCCAAACAGAGAAAAGGAAAGCTTTTACCATGAGAAAAGAGACACAGGGTAGTGTTGGAGAGCTGGATGTGGCACGCTTAATCTGTAATCTGTCTCTGACATGTTTCTTCAAAACATGTCCCATTGAGTTTTTTTCTATGTGTCAGTCTTGTGTCCTTCTCCGTTGTACTCACTAACTGTAAGAATTAACCACTCTATGCTCTGCTAACACTTGTCTTGAAATTTATTTTCTTAAGTAATACCTTATAAAACTGTGTGTATGTCATTTATGTCCTTAAATAAATGAGCGGTAAAACTGTAACAAAACATACAATATCACATAAGCTAAAGATTACAGTTAGTCGTACTGTAGGACTGCAATATACCTCAAGGAGGCATAGTATGCTTTTTTTCTTTCATTATTAATCAGTCTTTAACAATGTCAGACATGAATGTATGTTAAAACAGTCTGCAACAAATGATATGTAATTGTTTAATTTTCATTTCAAGTTCCTGAAGTGCATAATACCTAACTTGATACTTTAATACTTACAAGCTTACAATGGCAGCCTGGTAGCTCAATGGGTTAAGCGTCATACTTGGATGTAGAAGGTCGCAGGTTTGAAACCCTGTCTGACTCCTAGTCCATTCCCTAGCAGGTGTGTCCCTAAGCCAGACATCCAGCGCTAGCTCTTTCCTCCCTCCTAAGTTGCTTTGGATAAAAGCGTCTGCCAAGCAAAGTAAAGTACTTAATTTATGAAATGAAAATAAAATGTGATGCTGTTTGACAGGTTTCAGTGCATGTTAAAAGTTGTTTTGCATTTTTATTTGAATACTTTTGTTGTCTCTTTATATTTGCTGTTTTCAGCTCAACATACATACAAGTTTGTATATAATTTGTATAGTTTGTATATTAGTGTATATGTATATTAGTATTTATATATACAATATTTTGTAGTTTGTATATATTTTACTATAAAAGTACATATGAAGAATCAACACAGTTGTCACATAAAGTTAGTAAGATTTAAAAAGATAGTACGATGATCATTAGTTTAATAAATTATTAGGTTTATGTAGCTAAAACTATTATCTTCTGGTGCATATTTTGCGAGGTGATCCTGAACCTATAACAGACTGTGCTTGCACAGGGAGCGATCATAAGAGGAGGAAGACTAACTAGGTCAGTGTCCAGTCCAGTAACAGCCTGAAGACAACAGTGTCCAGCAGCATCAGGAAATCTCAGCATATCCATAATGAGACACGTCAGGATGACCAGTCTCACTTTCTGAGAGCTTGCGCACCAGCTGACGCAACTTCAGCGTACAAGAAACCTTCGCTCTTATTGTGGACATGATCTGAACTGACTACATCAAAGTTATAGCTTATTTTTTGCATTATATAATACATCATGTATATATTATCAGTTTAACAAATAATCTTCTTTCAATAAGACTTTATATTCTGTAACTACACATGGTAAACTGGTAATACAATAGAATAAAGAATATAATGCTTTTAGAAAATGCTGGTTGTCAGATTAAAGTAGTAAACCTTAAACTCCTGCATACGTCGGCAGTTTTCTTAACATCTCTGAAATGTATTGCCACTGAATACACAGGGGCAGTAATTGATAAATGAGGTAGCTGTATTTTAACGTTTGGAGGACAAATGGTTTGATCTTCAGCTCGCGAACAAGTAGTTTTCTCCCCTCTTTAGTTGAACAGACTGTAATTCAAAAGGAGAAACATTAAGGCACGTTAGCAAGTGCATGCTTTTCAAATCACATTATCTCCGTTATAACTGAAGACAAGAACTACAGCGTGTCTCACAATTGTGCAGTGGGTTTTAACATCTGTCTCCAAACAAGTGACTGCAGTGCAGCATATTGAGTTTTAAAACCCATCATATAGGAGGAGCCTACACGTACAATCACTACCATCTACTCGGAATTTGCATTGTAACCACAGTCTTTAGAAACCCACATAAACATATCTCTAGCCTGAACTAGAGGGGCAGTGGATATAGAGGAGCAACGTTTGCTTTTCTTACTGAAAGTTCCTACATGAGTTCAGGATTTTTAGAATTTCAAACAGGTTTATTAGTTGTGTTTAGGTCTGTGATAGAACTGTCTGTTTTGTATGTGGACTGTTATACACGCCTCAGTAGTTCGATAATACTGAGTGATGGGCTAGCATTTGAACTGTCATGGGAGTAATTATACCGTAAATAACATTTATCTGTTTATGTATGTGTGTTTCTGTGTGTCAGAATGCTTGAGAGTCAAGGGCAGGCATGACATCAGATTTCTTCTTCCCTGCATAAGAAGCATTAGGAAGAGAGACTGGGGGGTAGTGGCATGATGCATCTTCGGTTGGACGTTGTGTGGTTGAGCAATGAATTGCTGCACCAGATATGACTGGAGGTTGGAGGCTAGAGTTTGGTAGCAGTTCGGTTTCATCCCTGTCGTGTTTTTTGTTTACTGAGTTGTACAGACACGTGGCTGTATGGAGGCACCCGAAATTATATCTTATATTACTAGTGAATACTGATTGGAAGCCTTCTCGTGTACCGTAGTCATGTGCTTGTGTATCTACCAGTAGCAGCTGCTTAGTTCACATTTATGTGAAGAGTGTAAATGTTACACGTAACCATTTAGTGATTTTGTTGCAATGATACATGTTTTTTTAATGAATAAAGGCCAAACCTCTTAACAGAAATGGAGTTGCAAGGAGGTGGGTGGAGGGTGCACAGTGTGATGGACTATCCGCAGAATTTTTGGGTCCAGGTTCCAAGAATTTTGGTTGGAGTTAAAGAAAAAATTAGTTTTTGCTCAATAATGACATAGTGTGTGAAGTGACTGATACATTCAGCGTAACCTAACCTAATGCTGCGAGTCTCTAAACCCAACCATAACACTATAGTCACTTACTAATTTTTGTAATGACGTGTTGTGATGCTTTAACCTTTTACAAAAGGGAAAGCCATGGGAATAACTTGTGGTGCTAGATAACTGTGGCTGTAATCAATAACCTAAACAAACAAACCATGTAGGTATGGTATGTATGATAGATGGGATTTCTCTTATTTAGGGTTGAGCCTTTTTGTCAGTTGTGTGGGTTGTACTCTTCAGAAAATAGTGTCAAGTACATGTCTTGAGAGACACAAATGCATTCACAACCTGGCCAAGTTAGAAAGCACTGAGCTGATGAGGTGATGGCTCTTAGCAGCAAGTGGAACAGTAATTAAACCTCCTTCAATAAAAAGGTTTTCAGAGTCAATCAGGGTCTATTTTTGCTGATGAGGTTTAAGCACAGTGTGTCCTACACCATTGGTACAGAAACATTTCAAGACTAGAGGGACATTGTGCAGTGCATAGTACACAAATAAAAAGACATGAATAAACATTTATTCTTGAATTGTCCGTAGACTTTCCTAGTCTAGATTTCCCTTTCACGTGTAATCTCTGTTTTCTTCATTTTGTACCAGAACATTTACTTTTGTCCTCACAGTAGATGGTGGTGCCACAGGAAAATGAGACCCCAGCAAGCTGTGCTGGTACATTTTTTAGAAATGCGACTTGGCGAAAGGTCACAGACACTAGAACACATGGGAAAGGTTCACTGGTCTTGGTCCTGGCATGGCAATCACTCACTGTGGAGAAGAGAAGAGAATTCGTAGAAGAGGGAAGAGAGCAACCAGAATGAGCACTGAGCTCAGTTTGGGGCTCTTAACTCTTTTGTGCAAAGACAAAAGAGCTGTTTCCAGCTGGAAGTTGCACTCTCCGTGTTGTCATATAGGTCTCCTCTGTTTCACACTTTTTGGTTCTAGCCTCACACTGCTGCTCATGTGCACAGATGCAAAATGATTATTTTTTGCCTGTACTGCTCGCTTTCCTACCTAAGAATTTAGGTTTCACTTGAACATGCTCGACAACATTCTAGACTAAATCTTGTGCTGGTCAAACAGTGTGCGGTACTTTAGCCCTTTTCTTGGTTCAGTGTTTGCTCAATGCTGTTACAGAGACACATGCGTCTTTATTTGCTATGGAACAAGAGCATAATTTTGCCACCATCTGCTTAATTATTAGCATGATTGGATGAATGCAGCAGCTGCAGACCACTATGGGATGTTTCTACGTTACATGCTTATATTACTTAGGGCGAGTGAAAATGTCTGTTGTACAAAAGGCTTAAAGTGTAGGGTACCACTTTGCATGGTAGAGAGTAAGAGGTTCTGAATAGAAATCCTGACAGCAACATGGTTAACCATCTAAAAATGCTTTGCTTGATCACTTTGCATATATGCTTTGCAGTAACATCAGTGTAACCTTTAGACTTGAAATAACAGGCAGAGATAAACTATGTTTCTGCAAATTTACAGGCTTTTCTCTGATAGAAAAATATAATTCTTAGGGGTTTGAAGGTCAGAAGAGTCTTGACATCAAGTGGCCACTGTAATATAATACAGTAATCAAAGAGATCTTATTGATTTTAATTAAGCTTGTTGTGTGGAGGAGTGAATGGAGGTTAAGGTTAAATGAACATCTTTAGACCGATATTCTTGGTCACACTGTGCACCAGTGGATTGGAAAAACAATAGTAATGGTTTGTACTCCAGTGATGAATACAAATTCTGTATCACTTGGATGCCATTTCAGATGGGACAAATATGTGTCACGGCCTTATATTGTGTGTGTGTGTGTGTGTGTAGCTCAGACGGAGCTTGGCATGGTGTGCTGTGCAGGCAATTAAAACTGTTCATTAATGCTTTGTGAGACAACACTCAAGCTAATCCCATCATATGGCAGGCAGTGATAAGGGCATTTGCCTCTCTCACTGCCTGCCTGTCAGTCTGCTGGGAGCAGATATGCTATCGGTACCCTGTTGTAAAGGTGAACAGAGGGGGAGGCCATAAAGGATCACTAATATTCTGATTCAGCTTCGGTCAGCTAAAAAAGGGATCCTAGGAAAATTTGCCATTGTGTTCTGTGTAACCTGTGAAAAATGTTTCTAAATTCCACAACAAAATTACCATTTGTCCACACAAAATTATTTTTTGATCCTGCCATCAGACGTTTGTCCCAAAGCTTTTTAGTACTTAATTTTTGTCTGACATATAACTTTTTTCTCCGTCTCTCCACAATGGAGTTGTTTAGCCTCCATACAGCATCTCTGCAAAAATATCTCATACCCACCATTAAGCACGGCAGAGGACAGCAGTTTCAGTTCAGACAAATTCTGAGACACTTTGTGTCCTATTGCTCCTATTAGCCGCACATGAAACAACTGTAGAAATATACAGCCTCCCAGCTATATGAAAAGTAAGTCGAGTTTTTATTTTCCCCTCTGCGCATGTCAGTGTCCAGTGATTGTGATGCACTTGGAGTGTGTGTATACTACTAGAAGCCTTGGCCAAGCTGGCAGGGAAGGAAAACAGATTAGCATTTCCACAGTGTGTGTGTGTGTGTGTGTGTGTGTGTGTACTGGGGCCCTGGAGGTGTCTGCAGAGCTGCCACTACCTCTGCTAGACTAGAGCTGTCAGGGCTGCTCCGCTCATGTCTGCGTCATCACCACAGCTAACACTTATACTATTGCTGCATGCTCAGATGAGCAGACGTGGACATATATGCAGACTCATACACTGAATCACTTGCATACACGCGCACACTCATACATGCTTTAAACCATACAGTCACCGCTACAACTGGGGATGGGTCTGACCCATGGTCACTATGAAATATTAAAATTATAACTAACACAAAACTATTGGTTTTGAAACATTCTGATATATTGGAATAAAATAATTTATCCAGTTAAAATATTTGAAAACTATTAGATAACAATAATGATGGATAAAAAATAAGGAAAATTATAACCCTAACCCATTCACGACAGTTTGTAAAATAAAGATGTTTCTGCAGTCCACACTCTTCCCTTTACAAATGAAGACTTAACTATTGCATAACAGCACAGGAAATGGATCATGCATTGTGACTGTGAGGGATTGACTACTAGCCCCCGTCCTTCCTGAAACCTGACTTTCATGAAAAAGTAATTTCCCAGTAAGAGCTGAGTTATACTTACAACACCCAGCCTGAATAGTGACAGACACTAGTGATGCACAATAAACCACACACTAGAGCTGATCAGTCGACATATAGCATGTTAGAAAGATGAGAACTGATGAGAAGTTACTGACACATATCAGTCTGCAAAGCATTAAAACGCTGTTCGTCCAATTGCATCTGGCAATATCTGTGTCTAATTGGCTGCTAATTGGCTGCTTTGCAACTCCAGGAGCTGGGTTGAGTATAAACATACTAGCTAGTCCATCTCTGGATGGAGAAAAAAAAACTAAATGAAGGTTTTGGAGCGGCTGCCAAATCCGATTGAGGTGGTGTACCATGACCCGAAACAGGCCGTTCATGCTCGAAAACCCTCCAGTGTGACTGAATTAAAACAATACTGCAAAGAGGAGTAGGCCAACATTCCTTCAGTGATGTGAAAGACTTATTGCAAACCCTTGACCACCAGAGCAGAGTCATCTTAATAATGGAAATCACCATTCAAAAACTGCATTTTGTATGCACTTTTGAATGATCTTTGTGTAATAATAAAATGTATTTGATCTGAATCATTTGAGTGTGACAACAATGAAAAGGACTGAAATCAGGAAGGGGTCAAACATTTGTCTGCGCTGGCTCGGCTCAGTGCAGGTGTCACAAGGATATCAGGGAAAAAAACATTTTGTCAGAAACTATTATCTACGTTTACAGAGAACGCCTTTTGTGTGGATGGAGCTGATTACATATTCATTCCCACTTATAATAAAACAGACATTAGCATAAGATTGAGCAGCTCGGTATCATGCACAACCATCTCCTTCAACAATGGAGGGAGCATATTTGAAGAGCATTTACATTATCTTTTTTAGCAGCACACATAGCTAGTCAGAGTCACGTTCATTACAAAATGTGTGCTGCTGACAGTGAACCTATTTGCTTTGTCATTGTTGTATAAGAATAGTAGTTTAGTAAGAGCTTTTCTTTCACTGTGTGTTGTGATACATTAGTTTTGTTTATGATTACAACCTTCCTGTATCTTAGCTGCTTCCCTGGACTTCTGTTTGTCCAGTATGTTGCCAGCTCTTCAGACAGCAGACAAACCTTGACACTGACATTATAATCTATAGTTATTTATTTATTTTTGCAGATAACATATATTGCAATCATGCTTTTTTGTATAACACCACCTAAAGACATTTATTATATTTTTTTTACATAGAATATTTTACATTAGGCCCATGAAACAACTAGAAATATACAAAACAATATTCTCTGACTAGACATTTCTATTACAATATTATTATTATTATATCATCTTTATTATTACTCTATTATGTTATGTAATTTTCATTTTTACAGTTGAGAGAGATATGTGCTTTAGTTTCTGAGATAATATTATTGCAGAAAACAGCAAATAATATCACATTTTGTTCAACATTAAGACAGAAGAAAAGAAAAAAATCTGGTTGTACAGACATTCACAGATACATGTATTACACAGTCCAGTTTACAACATTATTCAAGAGAGAAAACTGCAGTATGGTAACTATACAAAATTCACGGAACCTTTTGTCATTGCACTTTTTAATTCACATATCTTTGAAAAAGATAAAAACATAAAAGTAGATAAACAGGACTGATTCAACCTGATTTCTGTCGCATGTAGCTGCCACAGAAGCATATTTTCTTATTCTTCCTTTATAGTAATACAGTGATATTTGTGGTCTGTCACAAAGTCAGCTTCTACAGTTATATTTTTATATTGCCAAACAAACTTGATATGTAATAATAGGTTTTTCCCCTTACTCTATGAAAAGGAGAAGTTTCAGAGGTGTTGGCCTATATAGCATCTGGCTATGTCCTGTTGTGTTAACAGTGCTTTTGCCGGCTTTGTGCTCTGACTCACCCAAAGTTTTTCCCCTCCGAGTCTGATATCGGAAATCCGTGTCTGCCACAGGGTAGAAACACACTATGTCTTCTACCAAAATGAGCGAGTGAAGATTATCACAGTTCATATACACTAAAAGAAATGATGCTAGCTGAGTAGCACACAGAAGAGGCAACAATTTGGATCAGCTTTCGAGTGTGCATATAGTACATGTATATACTTCAGACTGATTCATGTTTTTGTGTGTTCATGCTGCTTAACGCAGGAAATTGGATTAATGGGAGGAAATTGCGAAGAGTTACGTTTTTTTTAAATACAGCATTAATCGCTTCAGTGTATAATGGTAGTTTCTGAGAGAATTTGGTCACGTCCACCTTTGTTCCTGAGGAGTGTATTACTAAATATACAAGTAAACAGTTTAAGTTGTAACAGTGGATACTATCAGAGAAATCCATCATACACTCTCTATTGCAGCAGCCACTGCAGCTTATTCATACTCACAGTTTAAAATATAGATATGAATTAACATTGGCTTATTGCAACACAACTCTATCGTATTCAGGAGTAGGAAAATGGAAATTGTTCAAATAATCCCCCTTATGCAGAAAGATTGTGTGCACAGGCCAAGTGTGCAATTTCTGTGAAGGCTACAGCTTTGTTGTTAGAAGTGGTAGTTTACAGATCCAAGTTGTGCTAGTAGGCGGATGCTGTATTTACTACCCAACTGCTATAGTGAGACAAAAGGGGATGCTTTAATCCATAAGGTGTGAGCAGGTCAAATCTCTACACAAGTCTTTCAAAGTTGAGTGTGATTTTTGTCTATGTCATGCTCACATACAGAAAACAAACACTGTTCTACAAAAAAAGATTCAGACAACATACAAAGTTATTATTCCTTAGAAAACAGAGAAACGATTATAACAGTCTGTTGCTATGTTTGCTATGTAGGTTATTTTTGCTGTGGTTACAGGTTTCAATCGAGCCAAAAGATGGATGCTTCGAATTCAATACTGTACTTGTGCTTCTCAAGGTAGACCCAGACATTGGGTGGTAAACATTTCAGGCAAACTACAGGATCCAGCTAGGGAGTGATAGTCTGGCTAAATTAAATTTTACACATATACGCAGATTTGGCCTTACCTGTTGCACATTCCCATATTATCTTTGCCTTCTATTGAGCAAAATTCAATTTTCATTCTCAAACTGTCTTTTTTCCAACATCTACTACAATGCATTCGTTTAATTTCATGTGCAAGCATGTATTTATTTCATGTACAAGCAAAATGTATTCAACCAATATATTTCTTTGAACAGTAATTGTAGTTAATTAGACTAATTAATATCTTCAACGTAGCACAATACTATTGAATCAATGTGGGCCTCCAAATTTAAATTATATGTTCAATATACAGTAATATCCTAAGTCATATTTCATTTTCTAAAAAGACTAACTTTTTTGCATAATGAAATTCATAACATCACAACAGCGTTGCTGGATAGTTTGTTTTTCATCATAGGTTTTATATCTCTGTATTATACAAGTAAACAAACAGAAAATGTTCTAAAAATAACTGTGTAATAAGGTTGGTCTCACGTGTCCCCAGGAGGTAGGTGAATAAAAGCAGACACTGAAGTCTGGTGGTCGTTCCCAACCTTTATTACATTTCCTCTGTAGAGCGCCAGTGTGGCCGTCGAGACGTAGATAGGCAGAACTTTCTAGATGTACGCTTCCTCGTTGGCAGGGTTCTGATTCTGGTTTTCTGTCTGCTGGTCTGGGCCGTTTTCCTGAGCCTTCACTATTGTCGAAGGCTTGATCATCATTCGCAGACGCTTAGAGAGGAAGGAACAGAGAGAGACGCGGTAACACCACTGATATATCACAATTGAAATTATAGTTAAGCACTTTCATATGCCATAAGTGGGGTCAAGCCACTGCAAATGTGATCAAACCAGTAAGATGTAACAAAACACCTCGACTGCACAGCTGTGAACTAGCCTCACTGTCTGAGATACTATCAGGGAAGGTATTGAAACTTTTCTTTATGTGCTATATACTGTATATTATATAGTGCTTGCAGTAGGACGAAAAAAGGAAAATAAAGGCTAATATTAAACACTAACAACTGTTTTATGAGCTAAACTTACTAAGCCCTAAACTAAATAAAAACATTCCAATCTTGGTGAATCTATAGATAGCGTAGGGCCTGGCTCTAAAGCACAATAGGCATTGATATGGAGTGTTCGCAAAAAGAGTCCGCCTGGTTGCAGAGCACTAATCAGCTGGTTGATTGCTACAATTAGACAATCAGCCATCAGCTGGTACTGCAGGATCTGACACCTGCACATCGCCTCTGACAGCCTCTGTTGCACTGCCTGCAATCATGGCCCATTTATTCTGTCAGTGCTGGCTAGAAAGCTATATCTGTCACTAGGGACTGTATGGCTGTAAGTTATTATTTAGCACACCGAAGATGACTGCAAATCAAATCAAAAAGCTCATAATGTAAATAGCACGTTGAAAAAGGTATCCACTTTCATTGATTAGCATCATCCCATCAATAAAAAAACCACTGCACCATTCTGTTTCAAATAAATTAATGTAATTTACTGAGGCCTCAGTGGCTATTCTAGTAGAACAGCATCTAAAATAGTTTCACAAAACTAATTAAAACTCTATTTTACTAATTCTTTTATCACTGCTGCACTCTTGATGGCAATTCTTTACATCTTTTCCCTGCATGCACATGTTTTCTAATTAAAAACCATTGCATTTCAGTGCTAAAGTGCCACCGCAGTGCAGTCAAATTCCATTGAGCTAAGCTGAGCATGTTCACATACAGTGGGAAGAGTCTTTTGACTACAGAATTAAAAGTCAGGTACTACCACGATTGCTAGCCATTATGTAAATGAAGTAAATGTAGGTGAGGGTAATATAATTCAGAGACCAGCGTATTTAGGTAAAATATTTGAGCCATATTGAGCTGGTAAAAATATACAAAGTGACTTCAAGGGCTCATCCAAACCTCCTGCCATGGTTAAAAGTGATCTCTTCTACAAAATCCACACAGGTTTCTATAAAATCTGCATTTATTGGCACTCTCTAAATACACCACTGTGTGTGTGTTGAATTGGTCTGCCATATTTCTGAGCAGAGTTTTGTCCATATGAAGTAATCCACTTGAAATTTTAAACACCGAGCCCGCCTCACTGCTGACAGCAGATTAAGATTCAAACCAGCAATTATATGTGCCGAATGCTCAGAGCTAGGTTCGGCGATGCATATGTTCTGCAACAAATCTGCAGCACGCTAAAGAACATTGTTGGCATGTTGATATCATCATGCCATTTTCTCTTTGTATATGGAGCATATGCTTAAATTCAATGTGCGCATGCCGATGTGTGTATTGTTTGTTAAAAGCATCTGTTAATTCTTTAAACACAAAAAAACTCATTCTATTTGCGCTGCAGGATATAGAATGTGTATTGTTTTTATCAAATACAGAAAAACACCAGGAATTCTAATAATTATTATTATTGTTTTTATTCAAATATTAGACTGAATCCAACTCATCTTACCTCTTTATATGTGCCGTCAAGTGTGAGGAACATGTAGCCCATGTAGCCAGGGATAAGAATCATGGAAGAAAGGGCCATTAACCATCCCACCCCCTGACCCCAGCTTGGGAACACATAGTCACCCATGGTGAGGGGAACCATCTGTACTGCACTAAACAAAAAGACTCCCTGTACACAAGAGGTGACAGAGAATAGACAACATTTAAACCATGAAGAAACCATAAACATGACACAGTTTGACTAATCGTCACAACTTATAGTGCTGCATATACAGTTTAAATGTACATGACCTACTTGCAATTGCAATGTTTAGGCTTAAGAAAGATGTAGAAATGCAACAATAAGACACTGTAGTGTAATCTTTAGTCACATCAGAAACAATTTATAAATATTGTTTGATGGTGAGGTAGTGATACTATTTAGTATCTCTAGTATGGACGACTTACTACAATTTAATGTACAATGTTTACATGTATGTAGTGAATTTCACTACTTTTGGTTTTGTGCACCCATGGCACGCATTAAGTGGCTAAAGCAAAACGCAAAAGCGTATATATTGTCCCTGATGGGTTGTTATTATTACTGTTGGTGTTCACCGCATTGTTGTCCTCAGATAACACTTACAGCCACAATAAGGGGAGTGAAAACAGCCCAGCAGGCCTTCCACCACAGACAAGGCCTGTAGCCAACCATTTCCTCAATGTTGTCATAGAATTTGTTCACACCTAGAACCAAACATAAAACATGATGAATACTGTTTTAATCGCACTGCATTGTTTCTGCATCAATCGTATGTGTATTCATTTCAAATATAAAGCTTTTTTTAGTTTAAACAATGTCAACAAACAAGTCAGGCCCACCATAAAACCATGAAATTGAGATGCACTCAAAGAAGACCAAGAAGAGCAGGGACATTCCACTAGCTGAGTAGTAATCAAAGAGCTTGAACACATAAAGTCCACCCTGTAAATACAAAAAAGAGGAAAGCCAGAGAAAATAAGAAAGAGAGGAGGGACATGAAAAGAAATACTTTGTAGCATTGGGTTTTCAGACCAGTACCAAACCAGTCAAGTGGAATAACAAGGGCGAGGACACCAGTGGCTGTGGCTGGTGCACTTTAGCAATGTTTCATTGGTGAGGATTTTACCATTGGTGTTAAAGCTTCATTGTGTAAATTGTGTGTGATACACACAAACACAGCACCAGTGGAAATATAAAACCACTTTGAAAGACGGCATGTCTGCACAGTCTCAAATAGCGCAGCTCATCCACTACTACTCTAAAAAACGTGATATATTTTATTCTGCTTGGAGCAGTGATTCGGATAACTGCATCATTCTAACAGGGCTGTGCATGTGGCATGATGGGAATCCAATGTGGCAACAGTAGAGAGACAATACAGAGTTTTCAGGTGCCGTAGGCAAACATGACATTTATTGTTGAACAGCATCATCCTAATGTTTTTCTCAGAGATACTCTAATATATTGAAGTGCAGTTGTAGCTGGTTTACAATGTGCTACAACAATTTAATTGGTAATAAAACATAATCTGCATCTGCCCTCGGGAATTTTGGAATAGTTGCTCAAAACATAAAGTTCTGTCTCTTGGAAACGTGGAAACACGAGTTTGCCCAGAAGATTAGGAATCTGTGGGTGTTAGATGTCCTGAACCAAACTACTGCACAGATGCAACCCACTGGACCACAACAGAGCATCAACTATGTCATCATCCAAAAAACAAGTAGAGGGAAAATAATCAAAATGGTATAATGGATCTAAATTGCTTTAAAGCTGTTGCATGTTTGATGACAGAAACATGATGCTCAATGAGCTGAACAATGTTGACTACATTTACTAAATATATATATATATATATATATATATATATATATATATATGTAGAGAGAGAGGGATCACATGACCTTTCAGTATTTGGATTGTATGATGACCATTTGTTAGCAACAAACTAGCTGTGTGAACTGTCCTGCAGGTTAGTTTGTCTTAGAGGCCATAACCACAGATGTCCAAGTGAAAATGTTTTGTGGTTCTGTCATGAAGCCAAAGTCAGAAATGTGAAATATACAATAACAAAGACTTTGAAATGCTTGCAAAGTAAATATGTTGAAGAATGTTTTAGCTGATTAAGCTTCTCAGACAATATTAACCATACATGGCAAAGTCCCAGTGTAATAACTGGTATTTCTGAACTATTTCAAACTATTATGAAAACCAGATATGACCGAGGGGAAAAGGTTTACCTGTGTAATGTTGGACAATCCAATAATGTAAGAAACAAGGCAGACAACTGCGATGAAGATCTCTCTGCGGTTTCGAAGAGCCCGAGGGAACTCGTCCACCAGTGCAGTGATGAAGCCTTCCACGGTACAGAACTGGGGAGATTGCAGAGTCAAGTTGAAACTGTTACACAATAAAATGTTGTCAAATTAATAAAGGTCCGTTTCTAAGGTTTAGCACTTACACAGGTAAAAGGAGTTATAGTGTAGCAAGCATAATAAAATACTTACATGATACTGAAATTATTTTGGTGTCTTAATTTGCCAATAACACACAGCAATGCAAACCTGGCCTCAGACAAGCCTTTCCTGGACTTATATGTTCTGTGGTTTTATTATCTTTACCTGGCTGTCAATTCCAAGCATCAGCAGCATGGAGAAAAAGAGGATGGCCCAGAGAGGAGAAATAGGCAGCTGGGTGACAGCCTCTGGGTAAGCCAAAAATGCCAGGCCAGGTCCTAGTGAAGATAATAACAAGAGTAGTATGAGTAGATATTCACTGCCATTTTACTGATAGCTATCTGTCACAGTAAAAGAAAAATACTGAATAAAAAACAAGCTACATAGAATTGCAATTGCAAAATCACTTGAGTACATTTCCTTTTCTAATAAACTCAGAAATCAGATGAAGGGAAAACTATACTGATCCCTATGTGATGGAAAGAATATCGTATCTAGAAATTTTAAGGACTAATCTTTCAACAGTTGCAGTTATCTTCTGCCTTTTCCTCGTGTCACTATCGAGTTTCAATATTGATTGCAATTACCTGAGGCTGCCACATCAGCGATGGGTCTCTTTGTTACATTAGCCATGAATCCCACAATGGAGAAAATGACAAATCCAGCGAACATGCTGGTGAAGGAGTTGATGCAGCAGACAATGATAGAATCTCTGTAGGGGGGAGACAAAGCACAAGGCAGCAAATGTCACGCCTGTATCAATTCCTTATCAACCTGTCACACATTGTCGAGATGTGTCGGGGGAGGGGATGGTGGAGAGCCATTTTGGATTGTGCCGCAGAACAGCAGCTGAATACGTTTATATTGACCTGTGCTTTTAAAATGGCAGAGAGCAGGAGCAGCAGCAGCAGTTTTTAAACCAGTTGGAACCATAGATTATGTGCAGTTGTTTGGCTGCTGACCAATGTTTACTCTACAACGTGACAGTGGCTGAGCCAAACCAAACCCATGCCAAACTCTATAGGAGTGTAAAACAGGAGGTAGAGCCAAAATAATGAAATGACTGATATAAAGCTGGAGGCTCAGATAGATGGTCCCAAAATAGAAGGTACAGCAGACACTATGTTGCCAGGAAACCAAAAATAATCCAAGAAATAGACATCTGCACAGTCGCCTTCATAAAAGCATGTGTCTGGACCAATTTTTAAGAGACAGTAACATTCCATCTGAACAGGTATGTAATTCATGTGGCAAATGAAACTGAAATGCAACATATTATGAATACTCTACCTGTATACATTGTTATTGAAAGGATTGTAGCTGCCGAGAGCGATCAGAGAGCCTAATCCCAGCCCATAGGAAAAGAAGATCTGAGTGGCAGCATCCAGCCACACCTGACACACAGATTATAAAACATGTTTAAGTAATGCAGAAATGCAGACTCGTTGAATGCAGATACTATATTCAAAAGTGTGTCAACATCTGCAGGCATGCAGATGCAGAGAACGCAGGTGAAGCAGAGAGCATACCTCAGACTCCTTAAGTTTGTTAAAGTCTGGTGTGATATAGAAGAGGATCCCATCCCATGCACCAGGTAGAGAAACGCCACGACAAAACAGGATGAACAGCATAAAATAAGGGTATGTGGCTGAGAAGTACACCACCTGTAGGATGTGACAACGTGAATGTTAGAAAATATATGTCTACAGAATCGAAGCCATAACAGCGTTTTCAAACTACAGCTATCAAGCGCCATTGTACTTGGACTATTTCCCTACAAGGCAAGAAAACTCTGAAGAACTGAAAACTCTGAGGTTGTTCAGATCATCATCAACAGTGTTACCGTGTCCCCACAGCACAGCACAGCACAGCACACTGACCTAGTCAGCCATTCCCTAGAGGCACGATGAACTCTGGTTCATCACACTCTACCAACTAACTAATTTTACAGTGTGCTATCAACACATATCAGATCATTAATGATACGATTCACAGAATAAGAAACGAACCAGCAGAGATCATGCACTCCTTTTGTCTTAGAGAAAAGCAAATAAAAATGAAAGCAAATGTGGAGTAGCTCACTGAGCAGAACAAGGAAGTTGCCAAGTTTAGCTTTGCTTCTCTTTAAGGAAAATGTAGGTGTTCATGGTGTATGGGATGCTGTGGCTTAAAGGGGAAGTTACACGTAAAATAAATGTTGCTGATGACTATTTTACCTTGAGAAGTTGAGCTTTTGCAGTTTTCAAATATTTTATGACAGCGAATCTTGTTAAACCATAACAAAGGTTGCATGTTAAATCCCACACTAATAGGAAACAAATTCAAATTAAACTGGATAAAGGGTGAAGAGAAATTATGTAATCTCAAATCCCCGTATTGGACTGCTAATCCAACACACCTCCATCCATCGCTGTGTTAATTCTGACTGAATCTGATGTCTAATAAAAGTGACATTTTGAAGTTTCAGCTCATAGCAGGTTATTTTTTTCCGTTTTGCTGCCTTTCATTTCTCCCTCTCCTTAGACTTACTTTGCCGGTCCAGCTGACCCCCTTCCAGATACAGAAATAGACGAGCACCCATGCAACTGCAAGGGTGATGGCCAGTGGGATTCTGACCTCTCCAGGCTTCTCCAGACCATCAGTTAGCTGGTGCATGTTACGTCTGCAGGGAATGAATAAAGTGGTCTTACTGCAATGCAGAAATGGATCCTTGATCTCACACACCCACCACACATGGCACAAATATGCACGTGTGGATATTCACAAACACTTTCTATGCCCCTTGTTTTTAAATTTTTTTTTTAATTTGTATGCACATATTTTTTTCTGATTCCTTGAGATAAATTATGATTCGGTGAATAATTGAATCATCAGATGCATATGCACACATAAGACTGAGGTTTGATTTGACCTTTCATTACGCACAGCAGGGGCGGTGACCTTGTTGTGTAGCTAAAATTAGTTTACAACCACACAGTAAACAGATTGTTATGTTGAGCTTACTCCCAGAATTCCACCACAGCACTGGTGAGGTTTCTGGTGTCTGCGATGCTGTAGTTAGTATAGCAGCGATCTGTGTTCCAGGGATTGCCACAAGTCTGCCATGGCAGGTCCTGAAAATCAAAGAAAAAAAAATCACACAGACAGCTCTTTTTACTTGGGCCACTCTCCCACCTCCGGGTCCCATTGTCTTCGACTGTCAAGTAGCCAAGACCATGATACTCATTTGGGACATTGAGATTTCATGCTTTTCTCAGAGGTGTAAATGCCTCATCGGCAAATGCATTTATCAATACCTTGAATAAGGCACTAATTATGTGGGAAAGGAAGTAATAAATGTCATACTCTCTTAAAGCTTGTATGTCCTTATATAAGAGGTGCTGGCAAGCAGAACCTGTCACATTACCGTGTAAAAATACAATCTGGGAAAATTCAAAAGGTATTCAAAGGATGTGCTTGGGGAACATTGTGGTTTCTGAGGATACAGCATAAATAAAATTACCAAATACTCACAGCAGTGAAAGAATTGTACAGATAATAAAGAGCCCAGGAAATGATCACAATGTAATAGATATTGAGCCAGAAGGACAGAACAGCAGCAGCCAAACCCACACCTGAAACAATGGGAGAGTACAGGCATGATGTTACATTTTGATTAACTACATGTTAAAGTTAAATATCAAGAAACATGTCTGTGAGAGATTTTGTAATGTTTCAGCTGTAATTCTTTGATAAATTATACATAATTACAGAGGATCTAAATGCGAAAATCTTTAATGCACCTTGTGTTTATTATTCAATTAGGCTTTCATACACAATCCAAGAACATAAAAAGGATAGCGCAAAAGCGTCTTTACCTTTGAACATAGGGGCCAGTTTCCACACTCCAAGCCCTCCAATAGAAGTGTACTGACCAAGAGCCGTCTCCAGAAAGAACAGAGGCATGCCAGCAAATATGAGGGTCAAAAAGTAGGGAATCAAGAAGGCCCCTGAATGAGAGGTGAAAGGTAAAAGTGTGTAAGCGAAGGCAAACCATAAACCATTAGTATTCAAAATAATCCACAAAAGATATATTGTAGAAAAGGTATTTGGTTTCGCATGATGGCCAGATCTTTGCGCAGGCTCTCGCTCGCGCGCAATTACGCACGGCTTTCATGGGGCAAATACACTTTAGATTCATTTTAATTATAAACCTCCGGGAGAAAACTGGCACGTTTTAATGTCGAGATCTTTGCACTCCTTCTGTTGAGTGGATAAATGGGAAATAGCCAAGACTTCCTGATTACCTCCTCCGTTTTTTCCACATAAATAAGGAAATCTCCAGACATTTCCGAGTCCGATTGCGTATCCGACACAAGAGAGAAGAAAATCAAATTTCCCAGCCCACGTTTCTCTCGCAGGTATCTCCTTTTTCGTCTTTTGCACTTTCACCACCAAGGTTTTGGGTTTATCATTTGGCGTGGTGATGGCCGCGTCATTCACCGTCTCCGTTAAGACGTGTCCGTCCGAAGCTTTGGTTCCGTTGGTGGCCATGGTGACTGTGCGTATCGGATAGTCCTGACCAGTGGAGAGCAGAGTGTTTCACAGCGTCCAAATGAACAACAGCTTTTCCGTCCCGTGCGCCCAGCTCCCACAGAACAGCCGAGCAGAGAATAAACGGTGTTAGACAAGTGATCGGCAGCAGAAGCAGAGGCACCTTAGCAGCTGCCAGGGACCCTGTAAACATAAAACACACACACACACACACACATATATATATATATATAGTAAAAAATACACTGTAAAATTAATCGATTCATATGCGTAATACATTTGTGATTTTAAACTCACTTGCAGTTTATTAAAATGTATTAAAATGAATTACATTCAGTCTGTTGGTATATGGAAAAAATAAAATAATGTTAATATTAAATGTATAACAAAATTGTATGAGAACGACAATTTTACACTCGATTATGTTTGCATCTTTTTTTTCTATTCTTCGAAATATATATATAAATGTATACATTCCCCAGAAGCTGTTTACGCCACGGGATACAAAAAGCTTGAACGCAGTAATGATTGCTTTTAGTCGCCTGGAGTAAATGCATGTTAGCAGAAATTTAGAGCTGGCTCTTGTCCTTGATTCATTATGCTCTGAATGCAGTGGCTCACTTCCCATCGCTCTGGTACAAGGGAAGACCAATTAAACACATTTAGGAGTCCAGGCGCGACGATTAAGTCTCATGTATCACCTGGACAGGTGGTGCAATAACTCGATTCAGCCTGCACAGACAGTTTCATCCAATATCAACCGCATGGATTCAAATAATTAGAAATAATTTCACTTTCTAATAAATTTGTATTTATTGAGGTTATATAATTAGATAAATTGTTGAGCTTGCATTTAAAAGGTTTTTTATTTGCATTAGTTTCAACTTTCTATCTTCAGCTCCCCACCAATCTCTGCGCGCAATTGTGAGGAGAAATATGATGCATCACGGTTACATTCACAGCTGCATATGAATGTTGTCACATTCCTATGATACTCGAGTATTGTTCAGTTTGTTCTTAATGATCTATTTCAGAGACCTTCACGGCAGAGGAAGCATTTCAACCGCGGCAAATATTAAGTCTTAAGTCAGTGTCGCCATCAAGTCAAGTGCGCTTTGCCAGCTTCAGCCCCGTTTATCAATACTATGTAAACGAATACTTACAAACGAATCCCTTTCCTTGTCAGATTCTTTCCACGAAGGAAAAATCCAAAATTTGAAAAAGTTACTTTCTCGTATTGTTACAGAACAAAACCAAAGTAAAAACTTCGCATCCGACAACAGCGGGCAAATATATGATCCTGAGGGGGATGGATGGCAGACAAACACGTCTTTGAACGCGAGGTGCTGTCCTTAAAGGAGTGGTGCTGAAAGAGAGGAGGGGAGAGAAGACGGGGGAGCGAGCTGAAGCGAGCAGGGACGTAACATTCAGCGCAGGATCCTCTCTCTCATCTACATAGCGTCAATGTCACCTCAAAGTCGACCCTCCCCAACCTCAGCATTTCCACCTCTGAGATGTTCGCAGGTTTTAGAGGAGCATCCTCTTGTCTCAAGGTTTTATATCCTTACTCCTGCAGGCTTTTTTTTTCACATCAACTCCTCTCTCTCTCTCTCTTTGTCTCCGTGTCTCTCTCTCTCTCTCTCTCCCCAAGAGGCTCAAGAGCCAATTGATGCATACGGTTTACTTCAGTGGGTTACTGTTTATACCGTCCTCTGTTTACTTCTACTAAGCTCTACACGTATCTGTAAAGATGACCAGATGCCATCAAAGTGTCACAAGTGGCAGTTTCACGTCCCTATATTCACTTCCTGAATGTTCCACATCCTACTTCTGAGAGACTAATGGGAGACAATATGTGTAAAACAGTCTCACTTCATGTTAAAATAAATAATATCACATTAAAAAGCCGTGACAGATGTGGACAGTGGTCAATGCCAGCAGCTGCCGTAGCTTCTGGCAAAGCATGATAAGAGGGTTGCAGCCAATAAAAGGGAGTTGGGGTGTGTGAGATAAATTGAAAACAGTGCTTATAATCTTCTTAGCCCGCTGTCTTCCAAAATAAAATACCCTTGTGGAACATCCTAAATGAGCAGTTTTAAAGCAGACTTTAACTCCCACATCAAGATAAATTATTAGGGTCTCAGAGGGAGATTGGACTCTCTCAGGGTTTAACAGTTAAAGTTAGAGCTGTGAGAACTAGTCAGGATCAAACCCCTGTTAATTAATAAAATAAGAATTCTAATGGCTTCAGCAATGACACGTATGTGACTGGGATGACAATTGGGATGGTGTATTTAATTTTGTTGTGTCATAAAGCTGTCAGATAATGCCTTATTTTGACATATATAATACCTCGATGCCAAACAGCTTCATTTTAGTGTCAGGTGATGTGCAGTGTTATAGATCATAGCTTTGTTATGGCCGCAATAAAGACTGTGTATCACAAATATCTTTAAAATACCTACCTTCTTACCCATTGTCCTTTATGAATTCCCTTTCATTTCTACTCCTTTTGGCCACACCTTCCCCGTTTTTTCTCATGTCTTGCTTTACTTGCTACCACTTACCCACTGTGCTCATCTGCTCAAATCTTTCCCCATCTTTTTGTCTCTGGGAGCCACGCTTTAGGCTGTACAGTGCTGATACAGTGCTACTGAAAGCCACACCACTGAGAGGAAAGAATGAATGCCCAGATGGTGAACCAATGAGGGGTGAGCCAACCTTCTAATGGTATGAAACAAAATTTAGCATTTCTGATCCCAACTGGCTGATTGGCCTTCAGGCTGTGGCACGTCAGTAGTGCAATAAGCCTCCTTTTGGCCCACAGCCCTCACACGAGGGGAATTCAAAATGCCATTCTCATGAGAGTTGGTGGTGCTGTGTTTGTGGCCATGGCCCCACCTGATGGTGAGCCTGTGTGCAGTGGAGCTTGTAATTACAGAAGGAGGTGGTAGTAATAGAGAGTAGAGTACAGGAACACACAGGCAGACAGCTGGCCCCCTGTCAGTTTCCCTGCTCAGACACAGGGGACAAAAGTGATGCTCTGAAACTGTGGAATAGATTATCGCTCATGTGAGAAAGACAAAATGATGTTGCAGATGATGATGACAGTGATAATGATGATAGATTCATTTTGCAATGCAGGCATATTTACAGAGCCTTTCAGAAATGTGTCTCCTCCCACTTTCAGTGTTTTGATGAGGCTTTGAGAAACAAATGTAACTGATTTATAATGATTTCTACATGCATATTATGTGAAAAGGAAATATGTACGTAAATGGATATACATGCATCTATGTGTGTTTACAAACTGAAATGACTCCACATGGATAACATAGATTAGCTATAAGACAACAATTATTTCTTCATTTATATTTCGAGAGTTATTTGTTAATAAAATGAATTTCTTTTTTGAATTAGTGATGTCTAGTGGTGAACTATCACTATTATACTTTACACTATTTTGCTTTATATCAAATGTACGACCAACACACCTTCTTCTGTCTTCTAACTTTGTTGATATTTGAATGTCTTAAGAATGTAAGTGAATTTCAATGTAGGTGCTTTCCATGCCTTTTTAAAAGCATGGTGCAGGTGCTGCACTGAGGGAGAGATTGTTGTCAGGACCAGTTATGTGTCCTACCAGAACCTACAGAATGTGTCTGGCTCTTCATTGGTAAGTCAGTCAGGTAGGAAGCAGCTAGGCCTCTTCAGAAGAGCCTTGGCGCAACATTTCCGCTCAAAGTGAAAAGACAGAGACAAAGTAATGTGTCTGTTGCTGGGTGATTCACAAAAAGAACCCGGGGTGCATTTCTAACAAATGGGAAGGTCAAAACACAGCAGAAAAGTAAAACAAATACTGGCCTTCAACATTCTTCACATAGCCAGGAAGAAATATAGAAGTCACTGAGGTTCCTGCCATGTCAACTTAAGATGTAATGTTGCAACTTCTTAAGGAACAGCATCAGTCCAAACAGAAAAGTGAACATAAAAACTAAATCACAGACAAACTCACTCAAAAGAACTGATTAGAACTTGGTGTTGACTTATTCTTTATACTTGTGTAGGTACCATATTTGAAGAAATTCCTCCAGTTATTTTGATATCTTGTTCCCAGAAACTGGGTAGCCTTAAGACATAATGCCTCCTGCCCTGGATCTTACTAGCTCCAAGGCATGAACACAGAAATTTCTCATTTACATACATATGCAGACCCATAAATTTACTTACTTACTACATACTTTTTGGTACATTACTAAATCCTCTTGGGTAAGCTTCTCACTCTCAGATGTTTTAACTAAATGGTGGACCACAGTGAAACTTTATTGGTTGAAGTGTGCATAAGACAGAGAAACAAACAAAAATAAATTAACTCTAAACACTATAGACAGAGATAAAGTGAGAAACCTGGAAGCACCAGGATGTGGTGGGGAAAGGTGGTAAGAAAGCTTGTGGTAAGGAAAAGACGAGAAATAAATAGTATCTGTAAAGATTCACATCAGTCATCCGGGTCATGGTTATCTCAACAATGGCAACTGGACTAGTTTTAGTCCCTTACTACGTTTCACTCTTCCATTCCAGAGTGGTTTCTGACCTACCAGTGTGAGCAGCAGGTTTATAAACCCTGTGGAATCTTCAAGTTGGTAACTGGTGGCCACTTGCGCGTTGTCTTTCTCCACAGTTGAAAGAACTTAAAGAGAACAACTGCAACTGGATCGTTCCATCTTGCAGTAAACTGCTTCTCTTACACCTCGTTTGAACCAATCATCTTCCTGCTCAGAAATCCTGACATCATTGCCTTTAAACGAGTGGGCTTTGTCCTTCAGATGTAAGTGGACTGCTGAGTCCTGTCCTGAGGAGCTGTGTCTTCTGTATGGTGCTTATGGAGCTGCTGCTTGTTTTTTCCTTTGTACGGATCTGTACATTCCTCACTGTGTTGGACTGCATATTCTACATTGCTCTGTTTGTGTCTGGGTGTTTTTGCCCCTGGCTCCATAGGTACCACATATAGGTTTTAAATGAACAAGGGTGCAGAGTTTGTTGAAAATCCTCCCGCGCCTTTCAGGCACCCCTGTACCCAGCACTTTTACGTTTGTTTCTTCCTTGTCCATTGTTGCAGTGTTTTTATTCAATCTTCTACTAGATTAAAAAAGGAATATTCATATATTTTGAGTGACTCCTTGACATGTTTGTGTTCCTTGTCCTTTCCCTCTGTTCTAGTGAGAATCTTTTCTGCACAATGGTGTAGGGTTCTCATTACTCTGTGTTCCTAAGGGTGGTAAGAGTCAAACAACAAACACTGATCTGCATGTGTGGGTTTCCTGTACACTGTAATGTTGAGGCTCCATTCCTCCCTAATGTTGTAGCGCAAACACCAGAAGTCCATAGATGCATGCTGCTGTAGTATAGAAGTAAATAATAATAATAAATGCTTTATTGTGTTCTCCCATGTCTGTGTGGGCTTCCCCCTGGTACTCCGGTGTCCTCCCACTGTCCAAAGTCATGCATGTTAGGTTGACTGATGACTTTGAAATTGTCCGTAGGTGTGAATGTGAGATAGATGTATATATATTAATTAGTATTATGAGTATTATAAGTATTACATTTGTCTTTTAAAAGCAAAAGTACAGTTTCAGCAATCAGAATGTATTTGACCCCCTATCTGCACTAAATTACCTGAATACCTTTGTAAATAAGAGATTTCATGTTTGAATTTCAAATAATTTAAAAATGTGCAAAAACTGAACCCACTCTTTACATCCCTTTCTCCTCAATATTATACTGTGTGGTGAATTCATTTGTCAGACTTTTCATTAAATCAGTTTTGATTAATTAGCTGTAACAGCCTAACTATCAGAGAATTGTCAGACCAGTAAAGATGTAGGTATGTGTGAAGTGATGCATTGTCGGATGTGCTGTGACATTATTTTGACCCCGTCACGATTTATTACAAATATAGTGACACATGTAGCAAAAGGTTACCAAGGTGTAATGGATGAATATGCAACACGTCATTTTCTCTGTGCAGTGAGTTAATTAAGGAAGAAACACTTGTTTTCTATGACACACATTTTCTCCCTATAAAATTATTTTTCCTTGTTTTCTCTATTTGATATATATCTATATTTGTTTATAAAAATTTAACCAACAATATTATAGCTGTTGACATAATCTGAATCTCAAATAAAGCATTGGACTCTAGAAATACATTTAAAACTTATTTAAACAGACTCAGTAAGTGACCACATGTGTGTCACAATTATGCTTTTATTTACACATTAATGAAAGAACTTATGAATGAACAAATGAGGCATTACCATGGTAATTAAAATAGATTTACATATTTGTTTATTCATCGAGGTTTTTTTTTACCTTGAATATGCTTGGCGACACTGAGAAAAATAATGTGGCCCAATCTTGGATGAATTTATTTAAGATAAAAATACACGAAGAGCATTTTGAGTAGGTGGCTGAGTTTATTTTTGTTTTTTCTCTTTAGAATGAATTGATTTATATACCCAGCCTCAGCGTAATGCACCGTGGCATTGCACATGTGTGTCTTATGTAGACTTCTTTGTGTTCCAAAAAGTGTGTGAAAATGTAGAAATGAAATAAAAATAATTTTGTTCTGTTCCAGTATTTCTTTCAAAAAGGTTACAATTCAATGTCAAACTACTGATCCATTGTATGTCACTTTTGGATGAATGCACCAGAGGAATTATTGACCAATTTTTAAAAATGACAAAAAAAAACCAAAATGCTGCTCCCTTTGCTCCTGAGGGCTAGTGGATCGTGGTATAGTGATGTCATTATGGTTTAGCCCCTGGTTATACAATAATTTATAGCAAAGGACATTGATCTTGTTCGTACACCTGTTTTAATGTTCCACATCAATCTCCTGTTTTACACATTGTCAAAGCAGAACCGAGACGAAGAATTGGAAACTGGATGACTGAGTGTTTGATTGGCTTGTAGCTGCCGAGGCTCCAAAGTTATGAATTGTATGAAAAGCCATTATTCTATTCAGGTATTTAATTTGGACTTAAATATCACATACTAAATCGATAGGTCGAATTTTAATGGCATACATTATTATATTATTATATTTCCATGGAATAGGAAGACGCATGCTGTGAATTGGCGCTATATAAATAAAGTTGTATTAATGTGCATTAAATGTGCTCATCTACATAGCTCAGTGGGCAGAGCAGTCGTCCTCAAACCCAAGGGTGAGCGAGTTCAATTCCCAGTCCCACCAGGTTACATCTCCATGTGTCCTTGGACAAGACACTGATACCCTGTAGTGCAGACACAGGTCTAGCAGCTGTCCAAACAACACTTTCTCCAAGTGGATCAATAAAGTAATCTTTATAAGTTTTTTTTTTGTTCGTAAATGATCCAGAAGTCACCACTGATATTTAGACGTAATGGCTATCAGAGAAGCTGCACCACCACCACCTGCACGCTCAGCACATGGCTGTCTGATGTTGCCACCACAGAGGAAAGGCAAGGATGGAGACACAAGCAGTGAAGATAGTGACTTTTCCTTCAGTTACACTTACAGTGCAATTTTAGTGCAGTTTAAAGAATTACATTAACTTCTGCTGTTATTTGACATAGTCTTCAGAAATATTCACCACATTACTAGTTACTAGTAATTAAATTGAGTCAAAGATAAGAAGGCACGGGGGCTTAATTTACTGTAGAATTAAGAGTTTTCATGTTCAAAGGCGGCAAGAAGAAAGTAATTCCACTTAATTCACATGAACATTTATATGCAAATCCCTGCTGTAATAAATGAAATATGTGTTGCTAGGAAATAGAGCAAGGGGGTGTTACTTGGTTAGGCTTTTGTCCATGTGGACCACTTTGAGGGCAAAGGTCATAGACACTGGTCACTCTAGAAGCAAGGTGGAACTAAAATGAAGGGAGTGGGATTCAGAAGCTATCCCTTAGTCATTAACATTTACTGAAGAGAGATACAGTTATGCTTTTAGGCTAGCTGCGTTCACAGGCACAGTACAATAAGGTGAGAGAAGGGTCTTGGACTAAAGAGCATTGATTGCTGCATGGGAGGATGGGCAGCATACTCACGTACTGAAGATCTTTGAGGTTACATCCTAATTAAGCCTGACACCAGGAGCATCAATGCTAAATTAAAAAGCACATATCAGAGTGAAAAAATTTACAAGATTAAAGGAGACAGTTATTATTTTTATTATTTTTGGATTGAGGGCAAAGAAAAAAGGGAAACTCTGAGATCTGGGGTAAAGAAGCAAGACACTGACGGAGGGCTAAGGCTATACTTTCAGCCTTGAAGCCATGTGCTCTTTCAGCTTCTGCTGCAGATGAAACAGGCTTCATTAAGTTTTATAGAATCCCTATTATGCATCCTTGGATGAGGTTTCCAGGGGTTAATTTGGATTTGGTTTGCTCCAACAAATGCTTTATGTTGTTTTGCAGCTTAAAGCCCGTAGGCTTTAATGGTAAATCGGCAGTAATGTATATATTCCCAATAGTCAAGCCAGATACAAATGTGTAAGTTAACGTGTGTAAGAGTACTTTTTTAAATTCTATTTTAGAGAACTATTCGTTGATTTCTGAACTAAAGTACATTATTTTGATAAAAAATGCTCTTGTACATAGTACTCCTGTTTAAGTGTAAAGATTTTCTTTATGGAACATTCTAGATAAAAATAAAATACAACTGTAGGTAAATATTAACAGTACCAGCATATAGTGCATAGCAGTGTTGATGTTTTAATACTTTTTTATTGATCCCCGTGCCGTGCCCCTCATTGGGCGTCTGTTGCTGAGATGCCTGGTGTAAGTTAGTTCAGCACAATTGGCTGTGTAATGATCCCACATCACACATCTTCTGCACACCACTACCTCTTCTTAGAAGATACTCTGGTTTCTCTCCTCGCACAACTGCTCCGTTAGACCGTTTAAACGGTGACATGAACGCTGAGGCCATATTGAATTTATTTCTGTAATACATTATTATGCAAATGTTGCTGCTTATCGAATGCTGTAAGGTTTAAAGTATGCAGTTCCCATTTCCCCTGGTGGATTACATCACAGCCTGATCCACCTGGTGTTCAAGTGTGTTTGCTTGTGCTTCCACCTTTACCCAACTACTCCTACTTGAGAATAAAATTACTTAAGTGTTGTTTGAAAATGTACGTTATTTAAGACGGCAGGTTTTGGTTCTGCAGGACACCAGTTTATGCACATTCACAATTTCTACAAAATTACGCAGAATTGTAAAACAGACTTTAAATTTCGTGTAAATCTGTATTACTAATATAAGAGATGGGTTTTCTGTTAATTAAGTTGTGTTTTTTAATACACACTTACTCACATCCTTAAGTTTTTGATTCGTTTAGAGAACACAGTCCTATTCACAAGCAATAACCTTTCTGTGTGTGTACGTGTGCTAAAAGATACACAAAGTATGTATGTTTATAAGTAATTTTACTCTGTGTGTGGGTGTGTTACAAGAAGTGAATGAGAGCAGGTGTCAGCAATCTCTCCATGCTCCCCTACTTATCCCCATTTACCCAGGCTGTTTCTATGGTAACGAATGAATGGATTGCAACATGGATGATTGGTGCCAATCTGCCAGTCACTGGTCTCATAATGGACACCCACTCAGGGAAATAATAGTAAATTAAAACTGAGCAAAGCCTTCTATGTATAAAAGGCCTCGTGAAATATCTGAAACATCATGGTTTCCAGTTCTTACTAATGCTTAAACTGAAATTAATTTGCAGAACAATAAAAAGAATGTTAGTGAAGTTCAGGTCTTAGTTAAAGTGCTAACATTATTTTAATTTCAACCAGGATTCTACCCCGATTATTAGATTAAACTCAGCCTGACTTTTCCATTTTCAAAGGCAGAAAGGAATTACCTTAATAGGTATAATATCCCAGGATCAACTGGACAAGACTGTACAGATATGTGCTTCACATAATAAGTTATTGACAATAAACCCATAAACCCAGTGTCATGCAAAGCAGGGCCAATAAAAGAAAATACACTAATGAAGAGTTATAGTGTAGAGAACTGGGGTTTGTTGTGAGATAAGCAGCTTACTTAACTTTTCTTTACTTTACTTAGCAGATGGTTTTATCCTAAGCGACTTACAAGGAGAAGACGCCAGCAATTACTATTCGGTTCCCGAAAAACTAAGATACTACAACAAAGAACCCTAATAAGACCTAACTCGTCAAGACAAAGAACATGCTTAGAAATTGTTTAGTGCTAGACAATGATATGAGTGTGTGTGTGTGGTAGAGTCAGTGAAAAGAGGCGAGAAGAGGTGTGACATGGGTGAATTTTGGCTGGTTAAAAATGAGCATTTTGAACTATCTGGAGGGGTTTGATAGTAACTGCAGAAGCTCCAGCCAGAAGAGAGTTGCAATAGTCAAGTTTAGAAATGACCATTGCCATAACAAGAAGCTGTGCAGCCTCTTGGGAGAGAAAAGGCCTAATCTTTCTGATGTTGTGGAGAGTAAATCTACAAGACCTGGAGGTCATGGCAACATGCTCATTCAGGCTCAGCTTGTCATCTATCCAATCTCCAAGGCTTCTGGCAGACTTTGTAGGTGTTAGGTTAAGTAAGCCCATTTGGATTGAAATGTTTTGCTGAGGTGAGTTGCTGCCTGGGAAGATCAAGATCTCAGTTTTTGATAAATTCAATTGGAGGTGTCGCTCAGACATCCAAGGTGATATGTCTGCGAGACAGTGGTATCATCTGGTGGGAAGGACAGATAGAGCTGAGTGTCATCAGCATAGGAGTGGTAAGAAAAGCCATGGGATTGGATGACGAAAAGACCTATCTTGAAAATAGGAGGAGAATCAGTTCAGTGCGTTTCCTGTAATTACTAAGTCTGACAGTGTAGAGAGAAGAATCTGGGGATTGACTGTGTCAAAAGCGGCAGATAGGTCCATAGATCATGCTCGTAGACAAATGAAGAAAGTTGCGCTAGAACGGCTCTTTCCAGAATTTTGGAGAGAAATTGAAGATTGGAAACTGGTTGGTAGCTGTTTAGTAGAGAAGGATTGAGTGTGGGTTTTTTGAGTAGGGGAACGATGAGAGTCTGTTTAAAAGTGGTGGAAATGTTCCTGTTGCGAGTGAGTCAGCGGAGATATAATAGTAGGTTCTATGGACTGAAGAAGGTGTAAGGGAATGGGGTTCAGGGAACAGGTGGTGGGATGACTTGAGTGAAGAAGCTCAGACACGTCTGATTCCAAGACCAGAGTGAAGGCAGACAGTGATCTATTTTCCAGGGTAACAGAAGAGTGGGGTCTGAGGTTAGGGGGAGAGAATTTTTTGCTGATAGTAGCCACCTTCTCTGTGAATAAGGTAGCAAAGTCTTCGGGTGAGAGATAGGTAGAGGGTGAAGGTGGGGGAGGTTTCGGGAGGCAGTTGAAAGTAGAGAACAGTTTGCGAGAATCTGTGCAGTTGCCTATCTTATCCTGGAAGTATGCAGTTTTTGCCGTGGTGACAGCAGCAGAGAAAGATGTTAAAAGAGATGGATACTTAATGAGATTGCCAGGCATTTGGATTTCTTCCGCTCTGAGCTGAGTCCTTTGGCGGTGAACTTTATCAGAGATCCACGGATAGGGTGGGATAGCACGACTAGGTTTTGAGGTGAGAGGACAGAGGCTGTCAAGGCAAGAGGTTAGTGCAGACCAGAGGGTGTCTGTGACAGTGTTAGGGTCATGAATAGAAAGGATACCTTGGGGTGAAAGCTCAGAAGAAACAGCAGTAGACAGTCGAGTAGGAGAGAGGGTACGGAGATTACGATAGAAAGTAGTTAAGTGTGATGTGGATGTAGTGCGTGCCCAATGGATAGTCTGAATTGAATGAAGTAGTGGTCCTATACATGTAGAGGGGTCACAGAAGTGTTGGCTGTGGAGCAGTTGCGTGTGAGAACAAGATCTCTACTTGCTTACCAGCTCTGTGCATTGCCGGCGTGCTAAGAAGTGTGAGCTTGGATGCCGAGATGAAACTGTGGAAATCAGCTGAATGTGGCATGAGTAGGTTGAGGTTCATGAGGTTCACTCTTTAGGCTCACCCAGGAGCACCAGGGGTAGCTCCTCATCAACAACAGTGGAGAGAATTATGTCTAGTTCTTCCACAAAGTTCTCCAGCGGTGTCAGGGGACAACAACTATGGTGTTTTTAAGGGATGTGTGATAGTTACTGCATGAAATTCAAAGCTAGTAGTGTGAGTGGCAGAAACTGGAGTGAATCTCCATTTCTTGGAAATGAGCAATCTGTGCCACCTTCCCTACCAGTGGGCCGTGGAGTATGGTAGAAATAGAAGTCAGTAGAAAGGGCTGTGGGTATAGCTGTGTCATGGGGATGGATCCAGTCTCGAGTATGCGAGTATCTGGGGGTCTGACAGACGTTTCAATAGTTTTTTTATTCGACTACCTATTTGAATGAATGTATGTTGTGCCCTTGCCAAGCTTCAGTACTACATTTCATGATTCTTTTTTTGTTGTACAGGTACAGTGTCAGCATTAACTGCCATCAAGCGATAACTGGCAATAAGTCTTTCACTTCAATGTTAGTTCTTTTGTAACACTGTGATTGAATAAGTTCTTTGCTGATCAACAAGTGTTTGTTTGCGGTTTTTAATAGTGTGACTTGCTGACAGCTACCACTTGAAGTTGAAATTCAGGTCTGAGGGGGAAGCCTCCTAAATTTGAAGAGAAATTTAGTTTGCTGCTAGGAACAACACGTTTAAGTCACTAAATCCTACATTGACGCTATCACATGCAATATGATAGTCTGGCTGTTTCTAAATGCCGAAAATGTACACACATAACCACAAACATATTTCCTCTTCTGCGGCTTGTACATTTTGAAAATTTGATCAGCTGTATAAGCAAAAGTCAGAAGGAAAATGACTCTGTCTTTCAGACAGTGTTGTGTGAGTATGTATGTATCTTTTAGCATCTTTTTAATAGCCAAATCGTCTTTTGACATATAAGTATGCAATGTGACACACTCTCGTGTCAATGCATGTGTTAGGGACATCATAATGGCACAGATTGTCCAGATTACTACCTTTGTGTTTAGGACAGTGAATTGTAGTGGTCTACACAGCTTTACAGAAGAAAATCATTGTTCTTAGTGTGACATCTTGTCTCTGTCACTGTATGTGACAATTAGAGCATGTAGACTCTAGACAGATGCATAACTGATGACCACTTTAGGATGTCTGTTAAAGAAGAACATACAATCACTATCATCCATCAACTAAGCAGTCCACCCCAAACTCTGAACAATTGGTAAGAAAGATACCATCTGAAGGCAAAGAATTGTAGCATTGCAACAATTTTGTTTGATATATTTTTTTCCAATTTGCTCAATAATGCTATTGTGCTAATGCTTATGAAAAGTAGTCGTACTCATAACTGCAATGGATAATGTGAATTAGAGAGGTTAGTGTATATATTTTGTTTGTAAAATCACAACAGAATCATGTCATGGCACTACACATATTAAGGTAAAGATCCTACAGAGATTTTTCAGAAAAAAACTTTGGAATTATAACCACAAACTAGAAAGTTCCTGGGGAAACTTTGAAGGTGCCTGCCGCCGTGCGCTGATGCAGACCCAACTGCCCAATGCTGAA
>JAUMHF010000021.1:13930853-13941076 GCA_032359275.1 Microctenopoma steveboyesi
ATTTGATGTATAGTTTGTGTGGTATCTCTCTCCCGTTCGGGCCGCATTCCGGTTGACGGAAGAAGAAGATATAAAGAGACCCGTTTAGAGGTGGAGAATAGTAGGTGCCTGCATTACATGCCAGGCACCTAATAAATCTACACGGACCACACTGTGAATACTGGTTATATTAAAGCAACTGACTCTAAAAACCAACACATCAATTATCATCTGGTTGACCACAGAGTCACCTAACTGTCCGGTCCACTTTGAGTTTACCGTGTAACACACAACATGTTCTCTCTGACATAAACAGATGAGCGTGGTGGGTCCATCAGAGATGAGGGAGGTCTGACTCCAGAAGCAGTTCTGCTGGAGCGAGCGGAGCAGGAGAACAAGCTGATGCATGTTCAGGTGAGAGGGAGAGAGAGAAAGGAGGAAAACCATTAACTTAGACTAATCTGGGAGGGTCTTCCTTCCCTAAAGAATGGAGAGAGATTTTTGCTGAGAGAGAAGCAACAGAGTAAGCTAACGACAGTAGGAGGACCTTGGTGCTCCGTCTGAGAGCAGGAGACTTATCAGACACTTAATTATGACCATTTAACTTCACCAATTCTGATTATGTGAACGTAATTATAGGTGTGAATATATTGGACAAAGGAAGTTGAGAATACAGCTGCCAAGCAAGAGAAAAAGAGGAAAAAGCTTCATTGATGTACTGAAGGAGGAAATGCAGATGGTTGGTGTGATGCCTTTTGGTTAAGGACAATGCAATTAAGTCACATAAATAGGGTGATAAATAAGTTCATAGTTAATAAATAATGAGAGTGGGTTAATGCTAAAACTGTTAAAATGTTTTGGGTTGGAAATCTGTTCCGAGTAAGATATCTGCATCTAAAATCTTTGGTCTTCGTAGTTTTGTAGGTGCAGAAATGTGAGCGAGTGAGCGCTCACACCGTGATGTTATCTTTGACGCCGTTAATCCGGTAATGTTGTGTTTCGGTAGAACTAACTTGAGAAACTGCTCATGTACACGTTAAATTTGCCCTACACGCTTGTGCCCTGGTAAACTTTCGTCTTTGTGAGTATGAATGTGTTTATATGTATTGGAAGTACTTTATAGTTGATGTTACGTAGCGCCAATGCAATGTAATGTGTATATGTTTAAGCTAGGCTAATCGTAAGTGTGCCATTGAGACGTGTATTAGCTAGTAATTTATCTTTCCTTTTCTGTTAAAAAAAGAAATAAGCAAAGAGTTCCCAAGTTCTTCAGTAAATCAAGAAAAGCTAGACTTGTGTGGAGACCTCTTTTACTTTGTTTGCTGGCTGTCTAGCTTCACATGGTCACGTGTTGTGAGGGCCGCACAGCTGGTGTGATGGAACAGGATTCTAGGGATAGGGCAGGGTGGAGATGATCAGATGATGCCCTGCGTTGACCCGTAAAGGAAGCAGTCGAAAGAAGATGAGGTAAATTAATGTTGTCTTGTTCACGTGAAAGATAAATTATGTGCAGATGAAGGATAATTAGCATGACAGCTGAACATTATCTCTTTACCATATTTCATGATTCAGTCTTTAGGATTGGAATATCTAAAAATCAATTTCCAATTTCCTGGGGCTAGTCACAAGATGTATTCCCAGAAAACACATTCTGATATTAATTCACTTTACAGAGGAAATTGGAATTGAAAAATTAAAAATAATCTTAAGAATCAGCAATAAAATTTTTTTATCTATCTAGACAATGAGAAGTTGTCACTTTTTAAATGATATTAGGGTGAGATTATATTTATTATGTACAACTCTGATCAAATGTTTTAGTTTATTCACTGCACTGATTTCCAGCACTGTTGCAAGTTAGGACCTGAAAGAAACCTATGGAGCAGTGATGTTCAAAGTGCCTTATTGATTTAGCACAGATTCATGTATTATAAGACGAAGAAGAATCCACTTCATTGTCATTAATACAGTTTTACATGTTACAATGAAATTTGAGCGGCGCTCGGGGAGCTAGCGCTGAGTGTCTCTAACTAAGGGACACACCTGGTATGGGGGATGGGCTGGATGCTGCAGCTGTGAATCGATCCTGCTATCTCTGCATCCCAGCCTTAACTACTAAGCTACCAGGCCGCCTAACATGTTGCATGTCATATCATCTACCATTTATTGAGATATTTTCTTACCATGAGTTCCAAAAGACGACTGCAAGATATTTCTCAGTGCTGGTAGAAGCTACTGAAGTATCTTTTGACTGTCTTTACAAAAAGACTTTATCTCGTATCAGTGCTTCTAAATAGACATTTAGTATGAGGAGCAGATGTATTTTGACATGGCTCTCAGGATACTTGTACGTTTGGCTAACTTGTGATGTATACTGACAATGACAAGTGAAAAGGTTCCAGCGGGTGTTTTGCGACTGAGCCACCTGCTGAAACAGAACATATATGGAGACCAAGCTAACCTTGCCTGAAGAACATAAGGCTTATGAAGGCATGCAGTGAGATATTGGTGCCTATGGTGCCCTCAAAAAATAATTATCAATATATATCTCTGTGGTAAACATTCAGTGCTGATTTGTGTGTTTATTTTTCAGTAACCAGTAAACTAATCAACTTCAACCACTAATGATTGGCATTAAGAAAATTGACAATTGTAGACACTGGGTGACATACAAGAAAGAGATTACAAAAAGAATCATAAAAGTGTTAAATGCCTCAACCAACCATACACTCAAAGTGCAGCTACATTAATTTTCCCTCAATTCTCAAGTAAAAGTGTAGGTGCTTAAGAATCTGCTCCACTACAAGCTAAAGTGGCACTTAATTTTCTTTACTCAAGTACTTACTAGTTTTCTAAAATGTACTTTATGTAGAGCAGTACATGTACTCCACTAAGAAACTATTTTATGAAAGAAAAATTAAATACCATTGAACTCTGAATAAATAAATGAATGTACAAGTGTATCTATTCCATGTTTTTACAGAAATCAAAATGTTCAGGCCTTCTTATATTAAATGTATGTACAGATTCCAGGAGATAATCACTTTAGTCTTATTTTAACATTCATTTTACTTTCTGTTCAGACCCAGTGACCCCCCAGCTGTATTAAAAACAACTGCTGGTGAAACTAAGAAACCGGGAAAACAATTTTTATTATTATTATTGTTTCATATGTTTGAATATGATAATATGAAAATGATAATAATTTATTATCTGATTATATTTTGTATTGATAATCTGTATCTGAAAAGTAACTAGTAATTAAACCTGTGCGACACAGGTAATCAGGTAAAAAGTTCAATTTTTCCCTCTGGAATGTAGTAAAAGTGACATACAATTGACATACTCTAATAAAGTTTAAATACATCAAAACTAAGCTATATTAGTAATAGGTAAATAATAAAATGTTTTTCCAAAAGGCTCATTGGCTATAATAATATCTTTAAGATCTTGTCTGGACATAATTACAGTACCCGTTTGCTTTTATTGATGAGAATAGCATTGTGGGTCATGTTTCTGTGTCTTGTTTAATATGACACTGACAGATATGGTGCTGAACTGGAGTACCACCAAAGATAGTTTGAGGTGGGCCTGACAATAAGATGAAGGTAATCACATGGGTCAGGAAGGTGCTGAAAAAATGTACTGGGAGGAGGAAAAAATAGCTTTCTTGTGGAAATAAACAGTAACATTTATTAAGTCGAGAGAAAAATATATTGGACAAAATAAGATCATAATGGTTTATGGGGAAATACAGAGAGAAATTTAACAGAGGATAACAGTATATAAGGAAAGGTCTAAGTGGAAACATACAGTTATAAATTAACAACAGTTAGGCACTGCTGCTGGCTTAACTATTGCATGTGTACATCACTGAAAGGTTACCATGAATAGTACTGACAGTTCTGCCTACTAGGCTCTGACTGGCAAGCTTTACTCATAGCATAAGGAGGAAAAGAAGAGAGCAAAGGGAAATGAAGAGTAGAGTAGGATAAATTAAAAAAGAGGAAGAGGCAGAAAATATGAAATAAGAAAAGGAGCATAGCATGTAGAAAGATGATGCACAATGAAAGTGATAAGGTGTGGTAGGAAATAAAACAATAGAAAGAGAAAACTGTCAAAAGGAAGGAAGGGAAACATGGCGACCTTAAATGAACACAGATGATTGCGTGATGCATCATTAGTCCTGGAGTAACAGCTCTCCTCACACTGCCATTTAGAAAGGGTAAGAAGAGGACAGTTGGCCCTGAATATATGCAGTTGCTATTACAACTATACTACTGTAGATAATGACAGAAGAAGTTTCATACAGGACGTTTGACATTAAAAAAGTGTATTCAGGGTTCCCTTCACAGACACAAACTGCTACTGTAGGTACATATCTGTGAAGGTTCTCAGTCATTCAGGTCATGGTTATGTCCAAAAAGGTAATTCCGATAGCCACTGGACTTGTAGGTTTCTTGACGACATTTCGCCCTTCTATTCAGAGGGCTTTCTCAAGTCTGGGTTTCTTGACGACGTTTCGCCCCTTTATTCAGAGGGCTTTCTCAAGTCTGCTACTGTAGGCCTGCCAAATACAAAGTTAATGTAATGAGATCCTCAGCCATCTCCTGTCCTGTGTTTTTGTAATTATGTTTTGAAATACTTCTGAGGCCACATTTTGACACTAGGAGATGTGAAAATTTTCTCTGTTTTTTTATAAATTTCACTTTAATTTCAATATAATATAAAATATAAGTTCCGATAAAAAGCTTGCGTAGAGTATATAATAGTTTGACTGAGTCAAACAAGTTTGTTCAAAATGGAAAAAGAAGAGATTCCTAAACAAGTCTGCCAATCAAAAAACCACCTAAATACATTGGTGTAATGGAATTTTTCCATATAATACAATAATAAGGCTACAATAATTCCATATAATATGTTCTCATTTTGATAGTAAATCAATCCTCAAATGGGCTAAAACGCCATGACAAAAAAAACGGTTTGAAAGGGTAAACTTGCAAACTTGGCAAACATTAATATCACGCAGTGCTCGAATCCGCACACGCTTACCACCCACTATCGATACCTATGCCCCGATAATAAAGGGCTCAAACCTGAACTGGCCGGCGGCCCCATCCTCCACCACGCCGCGTTGTTCGCTCGCACACAACATGCTAGGAGCTGGTGAAGCCACAGCCTTTTCCTGTCTCAGCATAGGGCATTGATTGACTTGCCGCCTAATCCCTGCCCTCGCACTCCACCACAGATCTTGCCTTAAAAGATTCACTTACCGATGCACGCGCACGTTTCAAAACCCGCAGCTCCAATTCCAGCTGCATTCCAGCGCTAGGCGCCGCATAAAACTCAAACAAACTAGCCATGCCTCAGCCACACACCTCAGGGCGCGTGCACGAACACCGGCAACAGTTTCCCAGTGGGATCGCACCGAGCAAGCCCCACGGAGTGCTCCCGAGAGGGTCTTATCTCACAACCAACACAAGTTGCTCCCCACAACACTAAGGACAACAAAACGACACAATCCCAAAAGGAGAAAGTGCCCTGAATTGTGGGTTTCTACCTGGCAAACCTGCAGTAAAAGTTACACAGCGTGTTGGAGATTCTGTCGCGTCTGGACAGTAAAATGTGGTTTATCCTCAGCTTTGGATTATTAATTAATTAAAGGCAAGATATTCTCAAATCATAGTGTGTAAAATTGTGTTATACTAGACTAGAGTGTATTAATCAGTTGTAAAGTTCTCAAAGGATCTCAATTAAAATAGTTGCTGCTCAATGTCGTGTTGGTTTAGAAAAGCCTTAAATGTAACCTTAGGATTTTTGTATATACCCTGGCATGAGTCAGTGGATCTTTCCTCAGTGCTCCTGCATTATTAATCCATTCCATTTATAACACCTCTACAAGACCAGTACAACCATTATAATACACTTTTCTCCCAAATAGTGATTAAATCCTATATCTTTTTCCTGAAAGCCCTTTTCTGCTTTCGGTTAGTTTTATTTTACTAGTGTGGCTTATGTTTACACAATTGTGGAACATCCAATCCTCTGTACCCCTCGAACTCTTCTTCAAGGCCAGTACAACCAGTAAAAAGCTGTTTTCCATTGCTAAAGAGTGATTAAGGTCAATATATGAAAGTTATTTCTGCTTTAGTTTTACTTATTTAAACTCTTATGGGTCATATTTTATTTTATTTTATTAAACGTCAAACACAACATATTAAACAGCAATAAGCATGCTAGGTATCATGCTAAATGCTAGAAGTGCAATTTCCAATCTATGCCACAGACCCCCCCCCATACACACACACACACACACACACCTGCTAGCATGCTAGTAGCTTTTAGCAATTAGCATGCTAATTAGCATTTAGCAATTTAATACAAAACTCACATAGACAATGGGCTGATTTAAGCCAGTGGGGTCCGTCTTCAGTGGGGGGGTGGTTTAGTGTATTATATGTGTTGTTCCACCACGGCCCGGCCTGTTTCCATTCATTGTGGCATGGTGTTTAGGCCAGGGGTGTGTGTGTGTGTGTGTGTGTGTGTATATATATATATATATATATATATATATATACACACACACCTTTTGCCATATAGCCCTGACAGAAACACAGAAGACACATTACACTCCGTATGTGCAGCTGTGAGAAACTACAGCAACAACCAAAATGTGTATTAATCACAATAAATAATAAGACAGATATGAAGACATACCAGAGGCCCCCCATGGCATGGAGGTCTCAAGAGGACCACCACAGGGAAATCTGTGGGACCCACCCAGATGCCTAAATGGCAGAGGAGAACTCTGGAGGAGGGTCATCTGGCAGCTAGGAGCCCCAGGGGGATCAGTGGGTCCAAAGATCCAAGGGCCCCCAGAGTAAGCCAATACTCGCCCAAGCATCCAGCCCCGGACATCAAAAACCACTACAGCACCGGGGGCATCATTCTACACTCCCAGCAGGGAGTGTGGCGGGGGGGATGGGAATAGGTTCCTAGTCCTGGGGGAGCCTCAGATATTATTTGAGCCGGACTCTAGGACCTGACATAGGCACACACATGCACAGGCATACGTTCCGACCCTCATGCTTGAACACTCCCTAAACATGGGGACACACAGAAATAAATTCCATATACACACTTACACAGAAATCTTTGCCAGTTAAACATACAAGCCCAGAATGCTGAGTGAACAATGTGAATCACGTAATTTAAAAAAATCACACTAAACATAAGTAAAAACTACTTAGAACTGACAAACTGAACAATATATTTAAATTCCACATACCATGTCTTTCAACAGAATACCTTTTTATTAATACAAGTCTTTTTAAACCTCGAAAGACCATCTGACTGCTGTTAATCTTCAACTTCAAAGGACAAGTGTTCATAAAGGATCATATTAACTTGTTAAGACATGTAATGTGCTGCTAAATTAAGCTGAAACTAAATTCTTTTTACTATCTGATGTGTGCTGAGGAAATCTGTGATTCTCACTATGCATCCATATATGGTCTAAAATAGCTTCCCACTATATTGCACTCACAGGAGAGGAGAAGCACTTCATACATACAGGAACAAAATGGATAAGATCGCCTCAGGCATCGAATTAGGGTCGAATTAGCCTCCTCATTTTATTTTTTAGTGCAGCCGCTCATGGCATTGTGAAACCAAATAATCTACTCGTTATCACAAAGCACATCATTATACGTTAATAGCCTATCCTTGTTGACACACCATTAGGCATAGGGAATTTGGGTAATGTGCTATACAACAGTTTTGGATTTATAGATCTCTCCTGCATCTGGTGAGAACTGTATGTCTGACACTGTTGTCAGGTGCTGAACAGGGGTTGGTTTTGTCTCCATTCCTCTTCACCCTCCACACTCTCCATCCTTCACATAAGACTTCTGGTACATCTCTGAGTTTTTCTACCATTAGAAATTCTCTAATGATTGCAGTTTAGGGATTAATATAATATAATAATATTTTTTGCCCAAAACTGTGGGAGGCCTCCCCCAGTTTTTGGATTTTCATGTAAAATATATTTAGTTGTTCATCGTCTGTTGAAAACAACACATATGTTTATATCGGACATAAATATGGTTAGAAAAATTCTAAAATTAGAGTGGTTTCTTATCAGATTGCCAAATGCTTCAGGGAACAGTTCTTCTTGATATTAATTTGATTTCACACTTATTCAAAGAGAGGTAGAGATAGATATAAATAGAGGAAAACAGAGGGAGAGATATAAATAGATGACAGAAAGCAAGAGAGACAGTAAGTAAGATAAATAGAGAGGAAGAAAGGGGAAACCAAATCTGAGAGTACAGCATAGAAAATAGACTGTTAGTGTGAAAAGTGGAAGTGTAGAAAAAGTTACTTCACCCTTAGATAGACCACAAAATCTTTTACTTTACTTTGCTTGGCAGACGCTTTTATCCAAAGCGACTTACAAGGAGCTAGCGCTGGGTGTCTGGCTCAGGGACACACCTGGTAGGGGATGGATTAGGAGTCAAACAGGGTTCGAACCCACAACCTTCTGCATCCCAGTCTGACGCTTAACCCATTGAGCTACCAGACCGCAAATCCTCAGAGTAATATCAATATTTTCTACAACCAAAAGAGAAAGTTAAAGAGAGTTAAATTTTTGATTCATTATACTTTATTCTCAGATTTTTTGTATCTCAATTGTCACTTTATTTGCTTTTTACTTGCTGTAGTTTTGTAGTATTATTAAACAAGATGCTAATGTTTAGCAGGGAATGTAATGTAATTACTATCGATATCTAATTAGTATTGAAAAGTATAGCTCAGGTGAAGGGAAACAGCGTTTTATAGGTATTTCATCTTAAAACTTAAACTGGTTGACAAGATGAAAAAACAGGTTCTCATTATAACTGGGGAACATAAAGGGCCATTCAATAGCTGTAAATTCATTTCAACTTTATGGGACGGCCAGACAAAAAGCCAGATGATTATTAAAATAATAAGTATAAATCATTTAGGAGCAGTACAGAAACTTGTTGCCAACCTGTTTGGTAGAGGTTGAGATATTCTACTGGATCAATTGAAAACTTTAACCTGGTTACGGTGCTTTAAGAAATGTGGGATTACAAAGTAATTTATTCTCTAAGGACACTTATTATCTCAGCTACATTTTTCAATTAATCCAAAAGTAGTATTATGATTTTACCCAACATGTCAATTTAATGATAACCAAAGAGATCACAGAAACCAGGAAAATCCATTAACTGCTAATCTCAATAATCTGTGTTAAAGACAAATTAGGGTTAATTAATAAGGTGCCTAAGTTACCTTTTAAGCAACTGAGGTATAATTTAATGCCGTTCTAAATCTGGCGGCAGGCTGTAAATAGCACTTACATGCCTGCTTTAAATGATCACACCAATGTACACACAATTCGTTTTAAACTCTGAAGCAATAAATCGAGGTGAAGTTGCCATAGTACATGTGAACTACCTCCGGTAGAAAAGAAATGCTTTGCAAGCTACGTTCACACAGATAATCACCCCCTCCAAACACAGTTCTAGCCGTGGGTCCATGACGGGAGTGTTATAGTTTTGTTTGTTTTTTTCAGCTGTATTTGTTACGGAGATGTTGCAGTGTACACACCGATCGCAAAACTGTGTCTGTGACAATTAATGATCGTGATTATTTATTAAAGCTAGCAGCATGTCATGTACCTCGCCATCAGCTGATAAAGACTGAAGGCAGTGAACAAGCAACGACACACCAACAATTCTGAAAACAGAATTCTCCTGAGTGTGGAAATGTTATTTACTAATAGAAACTAAAAAATGTACTAGTAAATGGTTCTGTTGGCTTTATAACAACTACATTTTATCTCAAAAAAGGTTAATCCAATAGCAACTGGATTTGTTAGGTTTCTTGACGACAGTTCACCCTTCATTCCAGAAGGCTTTCTCAAGTCTGACTGACTGGTGTGAGGAGCAGGTTTATAAACCCTGTGGAACCCTCAGGTTGGTGAATGGTGGTCTGGCTTTCACATATGTTAATGTGACCAATTGAGCCAGAGTGTGAGCAATTTTTAAGCTTCCCGGGGATTGTGGAGATAACGGCATTGTAAGTGGGTGATAGATTATGCCTGAGGCCACCACCCCTGTTTAACGAGGTTCGTTCAACCTTGCAGTAAACTGCCTCTTTCACACCTCGTTTAAACCAATCAGCTTCCCGGTCTAGGATCCTGACTTGATTGTCCT
>JAUMHF010000021.1:13950238-13979785 GCA_032359275.1 Microctenopoma steveboyesi
GTGGATTCGTGTGGACTACCTGATAACGATACAAGGACAACACGCGTCAACTTACGTATTACACTCTGCTCCAAGATTTGGACCTTACATGGTCCTTATCTGAACAGAACAAATGACCCTCTGGGATTCTGGATAACACACTGGCTAATTTACCCTCTTTAATCTATAATATAGTCAAGAAATACTCAATACTCAAAAACAGGAGATGGTTGAAGCAAAAAAACACTAAAACAAACATCTGTGTCCTCAAATACAAAAAAGTTTTTTCTCAATCAAAAAAATTTAAGAAAACACTCTTTCCCTCATCCTTACACAGTCACACAAGACTGAATCCAGAACCATTCCAGAATACAGGCCTACTTTATATAGTTTGCTTTTGAACTAATGTCTATAAATTATTCCAAAATCAAAGTACAGCACATGAATATAATCTAACATCAGCTGTTATCATGTAAAGTATACAAGATATACCATTGTTATCTAAAATTTATTTGCACGCAGTCTAAAAATGTCTGAAACACTGATAACATGATAATTGTCATCCAAGTCACAAAAGCATTAGTTACCACAGGATTGGCTGATATAAGACTATATATATATCATTCATATATAAGACATGCATGTTAGGGTAACTGGTGACTCCAAACTGCCAATAGGCATGAATGGGAATGTCATGACAACCATTCAGCTGGGTTTGGCTCCAGCACTGCTATGATCCTTAACAATTAGAATAATGAATGGATGGATGAACGTATATATTTCACGTTTTCCAAATATTTGAATTTCACATTTCTATTAAATGTACATGCATTTCCTCCAGCAGATGTCACCATGGTGGTGATTCAAATGTTTTAAAGGGGATCAAAGATTATGCATTACAGGATGGAAAAAAGATTGGAGGAAAGTTTCTGATGTGGTCAAAGAGCAACACTTTAATACAGTATACCAGGACATTGAAGTGTAACAGTAATCTATACAGTTTATGGTGTGTTTGAGTTGGTCAAAATTGAACAATGACAATGACAATTTACAGCAACTGGAGTAGGAGTCGATTGTGCACACTTAACGCACAATGTTATTCGCTGTGCCTCATGGACATGCAATCTAAATGCCATTTACTGCAAATTGCATCACTGTGCTGTACATCTTTATGTGTAACACTGAACACAAAATAAATACTAATCTGCCCCTTTTACATATTCTAGAGACACACATATAAAGACAGAATTCTTTGATTGTTTACTGAATAAAAAATTCTTAGTTCTGAAATAGATCTATAATATTTATATCCAGAATGACAATGGTGAAAGACAACATTTCTTATCAGATGCTATTTCAAGCAGCATCTGGTGACTTCTCTCAAAGGACAATGAACACTTTTACGCCTTTTTGGCCCGGGGTTTCCTGTCCAGCCTGGGAGCCATTTTCTCTGTGTTGCCACCTCTTATTACACACCAAATTACTCTCACTCATGTACCTCCTCTCTCCATTTCCTTTTCCCATTTTTATTTCTCTTCTGAGTTTTGTCTTTTCAGTTCACCCATCTGTTTGCCACCACTGGTCATCTACTGGCCTTGTATCCCATTTTGTCTGTGTTTCCTTTTAGGGTTTTGTGTGTGTAATATCTTTGGAGGTCATAATAAGCATGACCCCAACACTCAGCACAGTGAAGAAAATAAATGTAGGACACGTCTTGCAGGTATACAGAAGTTCACTGTATGCTTGTTCAAAGACCTGAGCTCTGTGAGAAGTCCGCTGTCATCAAGTGTGCAAGGATAGACTAGAGCTGATGCCAAATCATATACAAAGGCACACGAGCTGTTTATATACACAAGCGTAATGTTGTGATCACAAAATGCAGACACAGAAATATATCCACATACAAGAGCCTTCATGCACTCACAAATGCACACACAGGCACTGTGGTATTTTTTACCTGATACTGAAGCATTTTCAGTCACGTTAGATTGAAATTTGCTGCCCCCTGCTGAATATAAAAGAATAACTCCAGCTCCAAACCAGCAGGGGATCAAAGGGAACAAATGCTGATTATATGTAGTGTGGAAGAAGAGAGAATGCTCTATATAAAGATACATACGGTATATGGGATGGCTTATGAACACTTTCTTTTTACTCTACATATAGTAGGAGGATTATCTTGATCAATCTGTCTTGCCATGTATAGCTCTAACAAAAAAATTGCCATAGTACATGTACATGTTTTAAATAAGAATAGAAGAGTCTGTTCGTCTGATTAACGGGGATAATTTAAAGGTATAAACTGTACGCAAATGCAAATTTTCAAACAAAACCCTTTTTCCACTACTGTACAAAGTTCACTCTTCAATCCTAGTTTCTGCTCGCCTTTGTCTTTATATCTGTCTCAGTTTGTTTCCTGCTCTCTGCAGATCCATGTATCAGCAGCATTTATCTCCCTTTGTATGTGTGCTTTCTTTTGTTAGTCCCAGTCCTTTTGCTGTCCCCCTGCCAATCCTATAGGTGATTATCAGGAATTCAAGACATCATTTGCAAATAGCAAACAAAAACACATGTTCAGAAAGACATCACAGTAGTGAAATGCTACATGACTACATTAGCACTCTTCATCAAAGTGCTTTCAAATTTATCTTTCCCATGCACTCACACTAATGTGAGCTGTGGTGCTCTGCAAGGAGCTGCTGTGACCACTGTGGTTAATTGTCTTTCTCAGGGACACAAAAACGTACAGGAGAATTGCAACCCTGTGGTTAAATGATGGCCCATTGCACCTCCTTATATGTGTAGCAGCACCTGTGTCATGGTAATAATGGATAAACTGTAATAATATTAATAATTTAAGTACATTTCTCAGTGGCAAATTCAAAATGATGAACATGAACTAGAAAATATGAAGTCTGTGTCAGTAGGAAACTGACGGATGAAACGGTGTCAACTATGCATTTACAGTAAAAGTGATTTTCATGTATATTTTCCCTATTTTGCTCTCCATCAAAACATCAAGATAAAAATCTAGGTTGCTGTGATCTTTAGGCAAGGCTGATTTTGGCCATGGTGCATTGTGTTCCTATCTTTGCTCTGTCCTGAAGCACTGCCCCAGAACACTGTGCGTGAGTCAACTAATCTGCCCTCTCCCTATCTGCAGGGAAGACGGCTGCTTCTTTTTTTTTTTCTACTTCTCTCCTATCTGCTGCCTCATGTTTCCTCATTTGTCTTATGGCATCTGTTATCACTCTGTCACTTCTGTAAATCTGCATTTATATTACCCTGCCAGATTGTTGCTGTGTGATTGATATCATTTTAATATAATGGCATTTTTGCTCATATCTCCTCGTTTGCGGTGTAAAGTTTGTGATTGTCACTGCTAGTGGTTCTGTCTGCATTGGGCTTGTCTTTTTATGAGTTGAACCTTCTCCAAGAATAATTATTGTTTGTATATAGCCTCTTACAGCTAATTGTTAACATTTTATGCGACGCACAATACCTACTGTACTGCACCAGAAACATATGCTCACACAAATGCTTATGTAGCTCTCTGCTGGCTGAGTAACACATACCCAAAAAATACATCCACTTATTTGTCTATAGTGAAAAAAGCACAAACGCAAGATATAAAGTAGAGGTTGTGGTGTATCATTATTGAGCAAAGGTAAGTTGTTCATTTAGCCTGTTTTACAGTATGTAGCTTGCAGGTAAACCTTCATTCATTCAGTTAATGAATTATTACAGGATAAAACACTTCCTGTCCCAAAAGAAAACAAGAGAAAAGAAAAACATAGGCTCCACATCAATCTATAGATGGGGTTGTTTGGCTGCAGAGTTCAGCCTATTTGTCAGCTCATAAAGTTCATGCAGCAGTTTCATGCAGCTGCAACGTGACACAACAAGAAAGGGAGATTTTCTTCACATCATCTACTGGATCAAGTCAAGATGTCACCTCCGAATCAAAGGAGTGTAAGCTGATTTCTGAAGTGTGACGGTTGGATGTATACACATGATGCGCACTCCCTTGCTTAGCACACACGTACACACACAGTAGCAAACACATTTATTCAACAAATCATTTTTATCCCTTATCTTTTTCTTCTCAACACAGAACAAAAGCTGGATATGGTATGCATGTAAGACACTAAACATTTTTAAAGGAGCACATTTTCTACTGAAAGTCGATATAAATTGTTTGAAGTCTTGTCTCTGGCCTACTAATTCTCAAACAATCTTTACATTTAATGGGCCCACACAGACATTTCTAAAAAGCAACAAGAGTCTACATTCAGTTTTTCTTGATAATATTTATTCTTAAAAATGGGTAAGCAGACAGTTCATGTCCTGTGAATACCAAATTTTGTGTAGAACGATACACATTCACATATATTTCTATAACAAGATCTTTTGAGCAACATATCAAAAGTCAAAGCAAATGACATTCTTTTTATTACAGCAATTTTTAAACATTTTCATTTCAGGAAACATATATTTCTAGAAAGAGATGTAAAAATATACATCAACATGATCAGTGTTAAATATCAGGCTATAATTTCCAATGCACACAACTATTAATTTGCACAAACATCTGTGAGGAGGTGATAATGGCATAATGCAATCACACCAGAGGGACCAATCACATGTTCAAGAGGATGTCACAGCTTAGACAGGAGGGGCTTCAGTCACTAAACACTTCCTCAGTTTCCCTCATTTCTTACTTGATCATGCACTTCCTCAGCTCATCAATACCTTATTTCATCCCCTGCTTTCTTTGCCTCCTCCTGAAAAACTGTAAAGAGATACATTTTAAGTGTCATCCCCTCAGATGCTCTCCACTGATTGCATTTTCATCAGGAAACAAGGACCGAGGAAAGAAAGGACGGGAAGTGAGAAAGTCTGACAAAGCATTGAAGGACAACTCAGAGTCATTTGAGTGCTGAGTGGATGAAGCTCTAAGGGACTGATATTGACCTGAACAATGAGACCAGCTCATTGACTTTTAATACAATTAAATGGATGACAGTAACAGGCGATGCTTTCACCCCTGCAGCGACAAAGAGAACTAACTTAAATTTTTTTTTTTAATGTGTCTACCATGACAAAGGAAACACATATACAAACATTGATCAATAGATAGATAGCTGAGTGGTTAAATGAAAAGCATACAGCAAGCAAGCAGCTGTTTTGTCTTCATGTGAAGAAGTGAAGCCAAAGACAGAAGTGGAAAAAACTGAAAGAGACAAGCAGAGGTTGAAGATGAGATGGAAGGACAGCGGCAGAAAAAGAGACGTGGACAGGGGAAAATAATAAAGGGAGGGGGTATAAGAAGACAGATTGGTTCTGAAATGCTCATCTGATAGGCGTCCATCTTCTCCTCTACAGGCAGAGCAGGAAATAAAAAAAAGCAGGGTTGGAAGCACGTCTGTCACTCTGTGTTAAACTCAATATAATTACTGTATAATGACAGATATCCATTACTTATAGGGCAGCAGCCAGAGAAGTGTGTTTACAGACTCAGCCTGTGAGTCCCCCATTGCTATTTATAGCAATGTACACGTTTTCAGCTCAAATCAAAAAGGTGTAAAGTTAAAGAGTAATTTCTTGCCATGGAAATCTGCAAAGCCCTAAGCATCCCGTAACCCCTAACGTGATTATGATTAACCTAATAATATTACTGAGTTACTTCCAGTAACTACATTTTTTGCTTAACAACCATTTTAAATTCAAGTAACAGGCTTCCAATCACAGCTGGTTCAGACAACATCCAAGATTTCAATGGCAAAACTCTTTTACTCAACATTTAGTTTTCTGGGGAATTCAGCACCCTCCTATAGCCTCACAATGTAGCCATACTGCTACCCCTTCTCTTAAACAGAATTGTGTGGAGTGGTCCAAGCTGCTACATCTTAGACAATCACACTTGGGTACCTAGTACCTAATAGAGAGGCACAGCACTTTGCCAATAAATGTACAGTGTAAGCCTTTTACAACACAACACATTGGTATTGCTCTAAAGGCATAAACACTAGTGTGAGCAGTACTGACAAGGTACCAGGACAAGTTTTAACTATATGCTGCATGTCATCCAACTATCAAAATATTAATGGTTAAAAAAGAAAGAAAGAGCTGCTTTAGTTACAGTGTTAACTGAAAACAACAAATTCACAGTTATTCAAAGTCTGTGCAAAACAGAAACAGACTAAATAATCACATGATAACTTTTTTTTTTTTTACAAAACAAAAATAATGAGTAATTTGTTTCATTTCCTGTTTTGTGCAGTATTGGATACCGTTGTAGTAGTTTTTGTTTGTTGGACATTGGGGCAGCTTGGGCGGTCAGTCAGATGGTCAGTTAGAAATGTGTCTCCTTCTCTGAGATGGTGGAGATTTTACCATCAACCTTAAGTTTTGCATCATTGGCAGCATAGGGGCTGAGAGCGGCATGTTTCCCTCTCATTTTCAAGTCTGGACTGGGGGTCGTCAACTTCTTCATTCTCTGCAGAGACAGAAATGACACAATGCACATAATAAATGAAATAAAAACCATTAAAAATAGATAGGCAAAAAATGAATTAGCATTTACAGTCTGCTTTTTGTATTGATTTGATGTTACATTACAAAATTATAGTATATTGTTCATCATCTAACTGGCAACTAAGACTTCTACAGTACTATAGTCTGCAGTTTAGGCACCCTGTAGATTTAATGCACTTTGATTATCAGTCCTCTCTTGCTTAATGTCTACTCCTACTGATCAGCTCTTACCGGAAACCAATTTGTATTTGAACTGCTTTTAAGAAACAATCCTCCAACTGTGGCACAGAGGGAAGCGATGGGAACAGATCATTAAGTACAAGTAATTTATTCTATTATTTTCCAACTGCAAAATAGTTAGAGTTTTATAGCACAAATATATATCCATGTTTATTGTTCATTCTTGTTTTTAATTATTAGATATATGTACAGCACTACATGCTCTGTCGTTTTTTTGTGCCCAGTTTTTAAGTCAGTGGTACAGAAAGTAGTTTTAAATCCCAAATAGCTAATTTTCACTAGGCTTCAGACCTAAATCTACTCCCTGCTTTTTGACAATGTTAACAACAAAGGTTTCTTTTAGATGTGGTTTGCCCTTAATAAAGGGATCTTGTTATGAAAAAAGATAAGAAAGAACATGACAGAAACATTTAACATTTTTGCTTGATAAACTCAAACTATATACCTGAGAAAAAACTACAATGGTGAAGTAACAATGCTGGAAGTACCCCCTTTATTTTAGGGGTGACTAAAATGAATGCCTAAAGGGGTTAGCCAAATGTGTTTTTTTTACCTCGGAGAAGGTCCCAGGAGTCTTCCAAATCATCCAGATAATACCCAGAGGGATGCAGACCATCGAGGACATAGCCATGAACCAGCCGATACCGTAGCCCCAGTCAGGGTAGGTGTACACATTGTTATACTTCAGCGGTTTGTATTTAATGAGGAAAAACAGGAAAATTCCCTGTTGCAAGAAAAAAAATCTGTTTGTAAAAATCACATTTTATAAAAAAGAATTTATTAAAAACAAGTAAAAATCAGCTTTGGACTGTTTTGTTTCAAGTCATCAACTTTGTGTGAGGACTACATATAGAAAAATCCTAACATCTTCCATGGAAAAGTTAAGTTTAGCAGTGCAGTATTAGTCTTAAACAACGACGTCTAGCTTATCATCTCAGCAAAGCAGTGCAACAAGACTGACACGATTATAGAGAACACGTCATCTCCGAATCATATTTCTGTGGCCCTGCTCTCTAGAAGAAGATACATCATTCCATACATCAGTTAAATCAATGCCTAATGGATGAGCCAACGCTGCTGGCACCGGCTCCCTTACCGCTCAGATAATCGTGATGTTTCCAAATGCTTTTCCTTATGTTTATATTATATATTTAGCTCCAGAGAGTCATGGAAACCAAAATCAACTCTCTGTCCTTTTGCTAGTTTGAGGGTTAGATATTTTTGTGAACATCAATGTGAAATGTTGTTTGCTGTTGCTGATGATACTGCTCTTGAATTTGTGTCTGCAGTGGACTCACAGCACAGATGCCTGGGGTCAGGATCATCCAGCACCATTTGATGAAGAAGACAGGTTTATAGCCAATCATGTCCTCAATATTTAGGTAGAATCTGTCACTACCTAAAACACAAACAAATGTCACTCAGTTTTTGAATGTATCATCAAAATAATAACTTGATTTATGTATTTTGACAGAATATAGCCATCTAAAAAGAGCTGCTGACTGTATGTGAATTAAATATAGTCCAGGCAATATTACTACTACTAGTCTACTAGATGCAAAACATACTGAACTTAAGTAATTGAATTGGTTTTGTTGGCTCATTTAACTGTGTTGAATTGGGTTGTCATCTTAAAAGAGACACACAATAAGGAAATAATAATGTAATAATTTATACCCAGAAATAAAGAAAAAAAACACATTGATTCTCTCTAGTGAGGCCATAAAATGTACTATATAACAGTTTGGCATACCAAGTTGAAAACATGTGCTTAACAAGAATAATCTTTCATGTTGCTATAAAATCATAGTGTTGCTTCTAGTTGCTTCTAATATCAGTTAGAGTCATGTGCCTCAGCCATTTCAAAATGCTGTGTGTGTTTGAGCCCATTCTCCAGCAGAGGGCAGAGAATAAATATTATTGCAGCAGGAGGTAGAATGATACATGCAGTGCAGCTGTGCCCTGTTTTTCTGTGCAGGGATGTCTGACAAAATTTGAAAGATTAAAAAAATACAGCCTGCTGTTAGCTAAAGTAAATGTGGTCTACACTGAATTGACACCTCTTATGTGCAGAGACGAGACTCTTCTCTTACCATACACCCAGCCAATACATATGGACTCAAATATGGCCACAAACAGCAAACACATCCCGCTGGCAGCGTACGCGTCAAACAGCTGGAAGACGTACATCCCACCCTAATAGGACAAGACATGTGTCAGTTTTCTCTCACAGCCACTGTGTGAGCATCAGACTTGTTTAGATAACGTCAAATACAAAGTCATTTAGCTTCTCGGGGTCTGTGGCATAGATCCACAGAGTAAACAAATTCACACTGCAACTGACCTTAGTATAATGAGGATGTGTCTTAAGATTACCATCGCCTCAGAGCTGCAGGCATGACAACACTATTGTTCTTCACTGTTATATCAGAGGTCCTCAAAGAGCTAAGGAACAATACACCGTGGTCTTTGTGTTCTATTATGAATCTGATGCATTAAGTAAAATCTGTGGTGTGAAAGAAATTCAATTAATTTTATTTCAAACTGCACCTTCAATCCTTGCTATTGTTGCAGAGGTTGTGCTCACATTTTTATCATTCACTCAGCTTACTGTGTGTTAGTTCTGCTTAACTTAACTAAAAGGACCATCATAAATAAAATCTCACATGAATCTTAGAGTAGGGTTACAGCATAGCTCTGATATACAGCTAAGAGTATAATGAAAACCTATCTTCTCTCTGACCATATTTTAGCCAAGAGGGCAGGAATGAAAATGGGCAAAGACAAACAGAGGTCACTGAAGTCACTGGCCAATGCAGTAGTCTACTCTGCCAAAAATGAACTGTACAATATTGCATTGAATTCTTTTCCCGATTTCATGACAGATTACAGAACACGGGCATGGATGGAGAGCAGTGTATATGCTGACAGTGTGAGGAAACTGATTCTCCTTCATTTAAATAACATAAAGATGAAAAAAAGGTCTTAAAAGCGCAGAAGAATAAGTGACAGGGATTATGCTTCAGTTTGGAGTAAAACCTGTAGTGGAAAAGATCAATGGATAATTTCATAAACACTGAACTGAAGATGAAACAGTTTTTGCTTATTTTGGGATTTGGGGAAAATCAGGTGATTCACTATTTTAATTCCCTTTAATGCTTAAAACCAAACGTCCATGTTTCAATTACAGGGAATGATGATCAGTGTACCTGACTGGATTTCATCTCAGAATCGTTATATGGTAAAGATGATGATGATGACGGCATGCTGCTGACATGGTGACGTCACAATAGTGATGATAATAATGGCAATAATTACATGTCTAGCAAAAAACATAAATACAAAGAAACATCTTTCTTCATACTGGTGGTGAATAAGTCTTAAGATAATGTATGTGCATAACATAGAAATACAGTAACATAAGTAAAAACTACTTCATATCAGTCAGTATCAAGTTAAAATGTAAGCACTTAAACATATAAAAACACTAAAGCATAAAAAAGTATCAATACTTTACTGTAATTTGTATTTTATAAAATATATAAAAATAAAATATGAATATATAAAAAATTACAAATTTTATTACAATTTACAAATAGAAATTTTATAAACATTTCTATTTCTATTGGTGGTTAATCCATAAAGGAGAATTTCATTTCATAAGCCTATCGTACAATTTCAATGTAAAATATATATGTATGATTTAACTAGCAAGTAAAGAAAAAAGAAAAGCATGTAAAATGTTCCACATTCATAGTTACAGTATACATAAAATAAATATGCTTTTGCTAATGTTTAGTGTTTGTTCTTTCTAGTACATTATCGTTCAGTGAAAAATTAGTTATTTAATGTATCAGACAGAAGTGTTATTCACCAACTGAGCATCTTTTACTTGATGTACACACAGTACAGCTGAGGCTTACCTCTGTACACATGATGAGTCCTATTAGGAAAGAGACTATAGACATGCCAAGAATCAGCAGCTCTCTGCGATAGCCTCTCCTGAAGGTCTCTGGGTACATGTCCACCACAGCTGTCACTAAACTCTCCACACAAACAAACTGGAACAGAAAGAAAATGAATTTAGATTTGACATAAATAATGCATTGAACTGGCTAGAGTACTAATTTCACACAATATACAGCAACTAATATTAGTTTGTAATAACAAAAATGTACTTAAATTAAACATAGTTGTACTTTACTTTTGTCTATAGGGACTACTTATAATAATACAGTCTTCATTGTGAGGTGTATTTGCCATCATAAAACTGTAACTGCAAGTGTGTTAAGTGCTACAGAATAAGAAAAAAGTCTAGATAATTTCTTATTGTTGTTCTTACACTGCACAAAAACACTTTACATACACGACTTTAACAGTCTCCTAGGTTAAAATTTCTAACTCAGTATCATCATGACAACATCAGTATGTTGTTACAGCAGTAGCTCATACCTGACTGTCCAGGCCGAGAAATATAAGCATCATAAAGAAGAGACAAGCCCAAAGTGGAGACAGCGGCATCATAGTAACAGCCTTGGGATATGCAATAAAAGCAAGACCAGGACCTGTGCCACAAAAGGAAAGACACATACAGGAGTTTTATGATTACATCATTGTCATGTTCAGGAAAGAGTTTTCAGGACAGAAGTAATAAAGAAATAACCACACATATTTAACACACCAGATAGATCTCATTACATATACTGACCTGGGGCACAATAACTGTTGTTACTACATATTACTGTAAGATTAGTTTAAATTTAATTTTTAGTGTGTTTGTCTGAGGCTTGTTGTTTCTCTTCTGTTAAATAAAATGTTGGTTTAATAGGGATCTCCTTGACTGGCCAAAAAAAACCCAAAACAATGCAGGACTCACAGTGTTTATATATTTATTGGCAGATGCAAACTAAAAGTAAAAAAATTTGCAAACTCAAAATGTATAGAGGCAAAGGTGGCATCGTGTCTGCACTAAAGATATTCTGATAAGATAAGGCTGAAATAGGAGATGGCATATTTAGCACCAGCAGTTGGCAACAGACCCTCTAAAACACATTATGACCTGTCCTCAACATGAAATAAGACAAACATTTCAAATTATTCGCTCTGTCACATTCACTAAATCATTCATAATGACTTAAATAAATCATAATGCAGTGGGCTAAGAGCTTAGTTAAAGAGCATGGAGTTACATAAGCAGGTTATGTTTATCCATTTTACCACAGGAAGGTGGATGGGGTAAGAAAAATTAGAAAGACTTCAACTCCAGTTATGAAAGTCGGTACTTAGTAGTATTTCGATTTGGTATCAGAAACACAATGGCTCTCTCACCCGATTCTGCCACAGCTTCGATGGGAACATTTTGTTCATACGCCATAAAGCCCAGCACAGAGAAGATAGCAAACCCTGCCACAAAGCTTGTGCCGCTGTTCAGACAACACAGCATGATACAGTCCCTGTAGAGCAAGACAGAGAGAAACTGAGAAAAAGATCACACTTACTGTTAGATCTGTCACTGGACAACACAGACACATCTTCTGCTTCTATCAGTCTGATACAAAGACCCGTGATAAACTGAAACTGAAATGATACAGTGTGTGCCAATCATCACATTTCACTAGTGGGCTTTATCTGGTTCCTTGTCTGTATGTTGACACGTTTTGATGGATTTATTTATAATCCACCCATCTATCCACATTCTTACCTGTAGCAGTTATTGTCGTAGGCATTGTAACTTCCTAAAGCAGTGAGACAACCCAAGCAGATGGCATAGGAGAAGAAGATTTGGGTTCCTGCATCCACCCATACCTGACGTAAAAGAGGGCATAAACATATGGGATTTATACACAGTGGACTGGTGAGAAGTCTAGTGGATGATAGCCCTTGGTATTTTAAGACTGATCTACATTTGCTGTCTTATAATACACTATGCCCTATTGACTTGAATGGGAAACGATTTTAAGATAACTACTACGTGATTGTGACTATCCGTAATGAGAATTCTAGATATCTTAAACAACAATGTGAGAGGTAAAAAGTGTAATTTCAGATATCTACAACAGAATTTTGACTGGTCATATTGTACTTTGAGACATATAAAAAGATAAATAAAATATCTCCTAAATGGGTTTAATTATAGATGTCTTTAACTTGAAATATGACTTAAATTTAATTGTAGATATTTGAAATAGGAGTTTTGACAAGTCAAACTAGTCAAAAGATATCTAGAATTCAGATTACGCAGAGATTACGCTGTTACCCAGCAGAAAAGACATTGATTGTATATCCTGAATACTTGTTAAATGTTCAAAGGGCTTGCCATAGGTGAGTCTGTAAGTGGTAAATCTTTGTGCGGTTTTTACTTTACTTTACTTGGCAGACGCTTTTATCCAAAACGACTTACAAGGAGAAGACACCAGCAAATACCATTTAGTTCTCGCAAAAACGTTTTTTAAATGAGTTAAACCACAGAACTTAAAAGAAAAGAATATGCATTCCCATTTCATTTGTTATCTCTCGTCTACCTGATTTTCAGTCTCTTAGTGATTTCACAATTATGAAACCTTTTTCCGTGCCCTCTGAGCAGCACACAGTGGAGCAGCATGACTCATACATTAAAACTGTAGAAGAAGCTACAAAGTCTTCGGGGTGCCTGAATGTTCATACCACGCTTCACTAACACGGGCCCCCTACTCTGTGTGCTTTGGATCAAGCGTGGACAGTTTTTAGTATTTCATAGCGTATAATTCTGTATCTTACCTGCATTGCTCAATGCAGAAGCATAGTGAAAAGGGAGATGAATAAAAATATATTAGAAGTAATCTACTATTATGTATTTAATTTCACTGAGGCTTTTTTTTTATAGAAATGTATAGTTCCAGTATATTAAATAGAGGTTGCAGCATTAATCTGAAAGACTGATATCTCAGAACTTTAGAAAATAAAGGCACTGTGGCATGTTTCATGTTCCAGTCAGAAATCTTTCATCTATAGGATGGGCTATCACTGTCCCTAGAGGATTAATAATTATTTAACTTATAAGCTAATAAATAGCATAGCATGTTCTGTTATTTCTATCAGGGGGCCTGTGTTAGTCAAGCACGGTTTCTATCACTGCAAAGTAGATGAGTCAAACACAAAGCATCAGAGTGTTGGTACATATTTGGTTATGAGTTCAGGTAAGGAGTTCCACAGTAGGTTGTTCGTTGCTCTCTGTAACACAGTCTGTGTGGAAATTACACAGTAGTTTTATTCATTGACTACATGGGGATTTAAATGTGTTTAGTTCTGTAGCAACATGTGCACTATGAATCTAGTTTGTAGTGCAGCACAGGGCCGTAGCACCCACAGGGTAGCATGGGGTGCTAGTGAATTCAAACTTAATGCGGCATGTCTCTTTGAAAACTCTCTCACATCACCATTCAGCCACTAATCTCATTTCCCCACCAAGAAACAATTAACAAACGCACGGTCTTCGCTCCCTCCTGGGAGTAACCACGGTAACTTCTGTGACCTCACAAACACAGGACTGTTCCTGTGGAAGAACAGGCCTTTCTCTGCTAATGTTCATTAATGTTCCCTTTAGTTGACCCTCGGCTGATGGCCGCACAGCACAGGGAAACCTTAAAGCCCAGGCTCGGAGAGAATTACTTGTTGATGTTGTGCCTAATTTAGCCGGCTTGTGTTTGGTTATGTTGAGACTGTGGCTCCAGGAAACATTTCTGCTGTGTGAAAGTTGGATAGCACTGACTGTAAGTTAGTTTGCTTGTAATGGAAACTGACCACTTTCTTACTATTAATGCAATTTCTTGAATATATATATAATAACAATGGGTGTTAGATATTTATATATATATATCTTTATACTGATTCCACTGCGTCAGTGTTGTAGAGTTCTGTTTCAGGGTTGTATCAATTAAGTTGTGTGAGTTGGGTAATCACAGCATGCTGAGTGCAGTTTAGGCACAAGGTAAGAAGAAAGGATCCAAAACAACAACACATTTATAGCTGTAGGATGGCAAGATAGATGATGCAGGATTAAGGGTGAGAAGGAGGAATAGTAAAGAAGAAACTTTACGGGAGATAGAGCATAATAAAGTTCAGTGTGTGTGTGTGTGTGTGTGTGTGTGTGCCTTTTTACACATACACACACACACACCCTTTCTCTGAACACTAACTGTTGGACAGAACAGGGCTGTGATTGTCCCGGAGGAAGCTCATTTAACATCAGAGTCAGAAGTAATGTCTTCCTCTGGCAAACAGCAGCACTTTTTTATCACTCTTCTTTACTCTGCCTGTCTCTCGGCCTGTCCCACTGTGTATCGCTTTGTTTGTGAAGCATTTTCTTCTAGACTAAATCCTTTGCTTAAGCAGATTGCTTTCTTTCTAAATCTACAGGAAGGAATTTTTAAATTCAAATCGTTTAAACTAAAACACAACACAAAAAGGGGCAGAGTGCCTCATCTTCACAGAATGTCTTGTTGAGTGTTGAGTGTCTCACCTCTTTGGCCATCTATTACCATGAAGAGCGAAAACCAGCTGTTCTGATAGGACAACAATCTCATCAACAGGCTGTTTTCTAAATTGATGTTTTATGCTGTCTTTTAGGCCACACAAGCATCTTGAATGAATTTATCTCCACATGGTTGAAGGCCTTCAAAGATGAAACTGGCAGCAGGAATGTGTGTTGTGTCGCCTGTTTTTATATTGCTCAAGTGTATGTGCACAGCTTAACCGCTTTACTGTCAGCGATTACATTTACATGTTACAACAAAAGTTGACCTCTGCATTGACTTCTGGGGGGAGCAAAGCTAGCGCTGTGTGTCTCACTCTAGGAAACAACTGATATGGGGGATTAGCTAGGAGTTTGGCTGGTAATTTATCCTGCCACCTTTTGCATCCCAGTCTGATGCTTATGCTGCCAGTTAACAAAATAAATGCCAAAAACAATTTTTTTTTCTCAAAGTCAGAAAGTCCAAAGGAACCTGATCATATGTAAATGATCTTAAGTGACCGTACCTTTACTGGCCACCGTTATTTCCATTCAAGTGAAAGTTAAAATAATGCGCTATGTAATCTAATTGGAGTTGGAAAAACATTCAATAAAATTGTCTCAGGACTTTCTTTCAATCTTTTGTGAGGCTAAAAAATAAAGGTTCAGTATGACACTGTCTTTCTAACATGGCGTTAGTATTGGTAATATGCTGTCAAAACATGTGTTAATAGAGAGAGGTACTGAGAGGACAGAGGTACTCTCACAGTGACCCATACTCATTAAACAGCTGGGCAGCAGCAAATAGATATTGCCTGAGCCTCGAGAGGTCTGACGTAATCCTTCTGTCACACGAAGACTGGAATAAATGACTATGGCTGTTGTTGTTACCTCTGCTTCATTTCCACTTTTCTTTCTGTTACAGTTATGCTGTAATACATTTATCCATCCATCCACCTCAATCTGTTCTCTCGTTCTGACTCAAACTCATCTTCTACCTTCAGTCACGTTGTCATGACACCACATCCACTGACATTTTCTAGTCCACTGTTGCCTAGCGACCCAAGCTGTCTGCCTTTTCCAGACAAGGTCAAGGAGTCTGCTGCGTGTGTGTGTGTGTGTGTGTGTGTGCGCGTGTGCGTATATCTGTCTGTATGAGTATTGTGGTAATGCACCACCTCTGTCAGCCTCAAATCCTGTTTATACAACCCCAACCTAACTGTTTACCTTACCCCTGATTGTACCGTTAACACCAAGGCGTGTCAGGCGTGTAGAATCTAAAGCTGACTTTAATCTTAATAATAGCTCCAGATTGTTAGAGAAAGTAAACACAGCAAACATTTTTCTATCGTTATCGATCATGTGTATAAGTGTTTCTGGTTAAATTTAGTGCATAATTTGTGTGAAATAAAAAAATAAATGAATGATCCACTATCACCTTACAGTAACAATAACACCACCTGTCCCCCTGGCAGCTATCCAGATGGGTGTGTGTGTGTGTAAGAGACAGGGATAAGCAAATAAATTTCCATGACTCTCTTCTTTTTTAACTCTTTCTGCTTTACTGGCACCTTCTACCACGTAGATAAACTGACAAATGCACACAATGTTTAAGCATAGTACAATCAGTCTGAGATAACAATTCATGATTACACTGGTCTTTGCTTGCGGTTGGAAGAAACAACTTTATAAACTAAGAATGAAAGACGTCCACCTTTTTGAAGATGCATATATTTTATTCATTATTCAATTATATATTGTAAAAATCCTAGCGTATTAACAGCTCATCATCATCACCAGACCTGGCTTTCTGGACAGTTCCAGTTAAAGCTGTGTCACCAGTAGCAGCATAGAGCTCTCTGTATGGCTCATGCATGACACTGCCATCTATAGCCAATGAACAGTACATCTACTATTCGATGCTATCTCTGTAGTGTGTGGATGTTTTAATTGTCAAACTTTAAACTGAAATGGTTTTAAAATGGCAACATATAACCATGCCCGTGAATTTAATTTGAATCTAGAATACACACACAAAGGGTCCAAGCCTACCTGAGGGTCAGAGAGACGTGAAATATCTGGGTAGAGGTAGAATTTGATGCCATCATATGCTCCTGGCAGTGTCACTCCTCTGATCAGCAGGATCAACAACATGAAGTACGGAAAGGTTGCTGTCACATACACAACCTGAGGAAGCACAGAAGATATAGAAAAGTTATGAAAAAGACAGTTGAGGCTGAGTCACAGACAGAACTTGAGGGAGTGGGAACGTATGGAAATTGAAGTCAAAGTGAAGCTGAATAAAAATCCAACAAGCCTTAGGAGGACAAGCAGTTAAGAAAATGGATTCACAATATAGCCCCCCCTCCTCATCCTCATTTTAACCTGTTGAAGCTGTAGACCCTGATACCGGGGTTCAAAACAGGTCTCTTCTGCGTTTTAAAAACATTGTAACTCTTTTACTGTTTGCATGATCGAAAAAACTCTGTCTCTGACAGTGGAGATTCTGCTCTTTTGGGCGATAATCAAGTTTTTATATAACACATGTATGCGATCACAGCAGCGCTATGATGAAACGAAAGCATGTGTTATAGTTCAGACTCCATATTGAACCTTCAATCTATACAGTACACCAAAGAACTATCAGATGTTGAAAGAAGTAATACTCCTGAAAAGGGGACACAAGTACATACTCACAGCTGATTTTATGACACTTTTACAGCTAAAGCAACAACATTTTTCAAGGAAGTCTGTTGAAATTGCAAACAAACTGCTTTACAACGTCAGGAAGCTGCTGGAAAAAACTGGATTAAAAGAATCCTAAGAAGAAAAACAGTTCTGTGCTATTCTTCCAGCTCAGTAACAAGTGGTAAAACCCAAAGGTGCAGTGGCAGGATGGTAACCTAAGCACATGTCTAGACAGAAGAAAGAAGAATGGAAAGATAAGTAAGAAGACAGACAAAATGGGATAGGTCTGCAACTTCTTGTTGGTGCACATGTACAAAAACAAAAAAACATTACAATGGTACAATATTAAAAGGAACTAAGTATTTATTGATTTGTTTTACATTTGTTTTCAGCCTACTATAATTTACTGCATATGTTAAACAGTAAACAGACTTAAGATTTATCTCTACCATGATTTCATCCTATTTGCTCTCAGCTTTAGTATTTTCTGTCATCTAACACATTCATTATTTACTTTATTTGCATCCCCATCTTCCAGACTGTGTAACTACCTGACTCCTTTTCCCTGCATGCACACCTGTTCCCCTTCTTCCACGATACCTCTCTTTATATGTCAACCCTGTAACATTCACTCTGTGGTCAATTATATGTCTTAAGGTTAAAGAGTAGACAGAGATTACTAGTTAAGTAAAATTGAGCTCGGTAGGGTGGAAGTTAGGGTCGGATTAGGCTAAGAAGAAACAGACCCCACTTTCACTGCAATCTCCTCCCAAGCTTCAGGATCTAACACTAGCCGTGTCAGATATTGTGCATTCCTTACCATAGCTCACCAGTCAGTAGGTAACTGTTTACTTGTGTGTTGATTGTCTGTCTTATTTGAGGTCAGTATAGGTCAGTTAACCGACCAAAGTATAGATTCTACAAATTTCTTTTGTAAGAGTAAACTTTCACTTTAGTCAAACAGAATGATATTTAATGTGAGCTTTGAGCTTCTAACTCTTGGGCCAAGGATGGGATGTCAGGTGGGATTTTGGTGACAACCAACAAAACTTAATGTACACATAAACCTTGTTCGTGCCTTTGCTTTGAAGGTTACGAAATAAATTAAATTCAAATTTTATTTGTCACATACATAGTTACACAGCAGACAACACGCACTGAAATGTGTTAGAAACTCGTTTGTCCTTTCCTCCAGTTGTTTCTGATAATGGAGGATTAGTTGGGTTTTTTGGTGCGCACATATTTAATGCCAAGACACATTAAATATATAAGTAAATAAATTAAATTTGGACCACTTCAAATCAAAATCAAAAACCCCTAAGACCCCCTGTAAAGCTTTGGTGCCTCCCAGCGGTGGTGGAGTGCCCCAGGTTGGGAATGAATGATCTAATCCAATCCAGTACATCAGCTGTGCCATGAATTCTACTTGTATAAGAGATATGTTATAATTCTACTATATGTTGGAGGAATTATACTGGAGTGCATTATATTGGGAGGCCACATACTTTATACAAACGAGGGGGCCAAAGCACTGTCCCACTTACAGAATATGCAGCATTTGACATGCTGGAAAATTATACGTGTCATCATAACCCAAGCTTAGAGCAGCATAGCACACAGCCTGGACAACCTGATCAAGCTTGCTAACTTTCAAACATATATATATTTTTTTTGTAAGTTCGAATTTTGTAGAACTGTGTTCAACATCTTAAGGCTCCTAGAAACCCCTTTCACTAAGACCCTGGCCTCTTGGAAGGCAAAGGCAGGCAACATACATCCCCTGGCTTGCTGGCATCCAGTCAAAGTCCAATTGAGGACAGAACAGGACAGAACAGAGCCAGGCCAGGGGACTCAAAAGAAAAGAAGGCTCCTCTGGCCTCTTCTCTTAAACAGGAGAAGCCCAGAGGAGTGATGCTGGCAGTGTGGGAAAATGTGCTACCCTTTGAAGCATGCACAGAAGTGCATGAGCACACACACACACACACACAACTTCATTCACAACATAAAAATGGGCGTGCACATGCTGCAGACACAGATAAAATGGACCTTTCACACATGCCAGCCAGCACATAGTATGTGCATGCGTGCATTAGTGTGTGCTATAAAAATCTGTATTCAGGCTATAGTGTTACAACAACAGCAATGCATGAAACTGAAGGATACTACAGTAAGTTCTGTTATTCTCAGCGTGGTCTACAGGAAAAGTGTGGGAAAACTTGTCTCGTGCCCAAACAGATCCCTCCAGTAATTTGTAAAATAAAACGATTACACACACTAAGCTTGTCTCTCTCTCTTTTCTTCCCATCGCTCTGGAGATGAAAAGGACAATATTCAATGTCTCCATGAACTTTTGATGCTCCACATGCTGCTTGAAGCTCACCACGGGTACACATTTAAGCCACCACAAATTTACTGGTCAAACTCGCCCTTGCTTCGCCGTAAATCTAACAGGAGGGCTTGAAAGTGAGAATGGATGGCAAACAGGGCCAACAAAAGCAAACAGCTTAGCAGAGTTGGAACTGAATGGGCTGTAGGGTCTGTGGAGAAGAAAGCACCTCTCTCTCCCCATGAGCCGGCTGTGGTTAATTTCTCAGAGCAAGAGAGAGAAAGAGAGAGAGGCAGCAGAGGCTGAGGATATACTCTGCATGCTCCTCATGAACACACTCCTTTCCTTCAGTGAATACAGGAATCAATCTTGGACCGGCCGCTAAAGCCCAGCCATGAAGAAGCATTCTCTCCTCTTACTTCACAGTCACACAAAAGACACTTCAGGGAGATATAGGCATTGCCGCGTAGCTGTTTTTTTTCCCCCGTTATGTAGACTGTGAACCCATTAATTTTTCCTCCCACACCTCTCCTCTTTTCTCTTTAGTCTCTTTCTTCCCTTACATTTTCTCACTCTTATTTCTATTTCTCCACTCATTCTGGCTCATGGAATCTGAGGAGTTGCTTAAGGGCTACTGAGCACCCAAAACAAGGTGCAGAGCTCTTACTGTCCTCCTCAAGGCTGCGAGAAGAGACTAGAAGAGGACATTAACATGGAATGGATGATGTGAGGAAAGGTAGAAGTGGGTGGTGCAAACACTGCTTTTGTCCTCTACTTGCAGTGGGGAATGCTTTTGGCTTCCTGAGAGGAAGCAGAAGGGGAAGAAGGGAAAGTATTTTATCCTGTGGCTGGTTTAGTGTGAAATTTAAAAAATGCTCTAGTGATTAAAAACTGGCAGCAGCAACGAAGAAGCTCGCGCACACATTCATGTGCATATTTCTCCATTGTGAGTTGGGGAAGCTGCACAAATAACATGAATAATTTTCATCATATAACATTACGCTGCAGTTCTCTCGCGTGACATTCACTCTCTGCCTTGCAGTCAAAACATTTCACGCACACAGAAACACATACAAAACAAGAGCAAACATGAATTACGACGTCTCACCTTGCCAGTTGACTTGGGCCCCTTCCAGATGCAAAAGTAGCAGATGAACCAGGCCAGGGCCAAACACATGGCCAGCTCCCAGCGCACTCCCCCCATGTGCTCAATACCATCTGATATCTTCAATACTCTGTGCCTGTTTTGGCACAGAAAACACAGATGATTGCTGACTTGCAAATGGAATCTACGGAGTTGAGTTCATTTTAGTGGCTTTGTGTGATACGGTGAAGGCTAAAAGAAGTTAAAAAGTTTAAGCAGTATTTATTAATAGAGCTTTTGCTTTTTTTGTCCTGTAAGTGCAGACTGTGATAAATAAATTACAACACAGAGGCACTGATGAAAAATAAATACTTGCTTGAGGTTGCTAAATATAAATATTAATGTCGTTTCTGCTGTTGGTTAACCAAATTCCCTAAGAATCTGAATTAGTGTATTCGCCACCACTGCAATAGTTTCATTTCAAAACACCCTAACCTGAAGGAACCAGTGCTTCCTTCTCAAAGATTTTAAATATGTTGTTAAATTAAGATTAAATGTTATTTAGTTCATCGACTCAGGTAAAAACGATGTTTGTAGTATATAACAAAACTAGTACTCCTTATATTCTACTTTATCTTTTTATTCTACTCTATCCATTGGCAGTCAGGGATCTTCAGGGCAAGTCAAGAACTTCAATGGGGGACACCAAGTGCACAACATCCTCCTAGTAAACACATGTGAACCTGCTTGTAGCAGCACCTCCTTGACCAACTAGTTTCTTCTCTGAGGAATGCCAGCACACCTGTGCTTAGTGTGCTGGGGTCAGGGGACTGTGGATACTCAATAGGCTGTCAAACACAACCCACAGGTAAATGTGACAGCATCAGGCCAACAAACTGATAGAGACGGCAGTTTGTTCTTGTAGAACCATGGTTACAATGTCACACGCGGGCCTGTTATCAGCAGTAATGACATCACATGTTGTCAGCAGTGGTGAATCAACAGTGCATTTCCTGTTTGTTGAAGCATAGCCAAACAACAGCATTCATGGAGGATGAGAAGCAAGAGTCGGAGCCACAGTGCTACACAGTGCTGCCAAATCATTGCCACCGAGTTCACCCCCAGAGCTCCTGACCAGCCATTGATCATCATGACATGTTCTTGGTGACCGGCCACAGTCTAGGTCCAGCACAGCCCCCCTGTCCCTTCTGGTCAGCCAAAAGGGCGAGATGTGAACACTAATGTGTGTAAATATACTTGTGCACATTCTAAACTGGATATAAATTGGGTTTATATGGGTGCATAGAGCACCATATATATTGTGACTGATTTGGGGCCCAGTATTGTCAAATAATCCCACAATTGCCAAATATGCAGGTCGCATACTGTAAATCTTCTCAAATTTAAATTAGTTCGTTTAGAAATGTGAATATCTGCATCTTACTTTTTGCGCACAATTCATCTTCTAGTCATTTTTAAGGTTTAAAGATGTAGTGATGCGGGGTAATATTATATAATATTTGTGCACAAATGGACATTATTTGTTTTTGATTCTTTGAATCATTGTTTTCCCACATTTACATACCAATAATATGTGGCGCAGCAGCAACTATGTGATTATAAATATAACATTAAATGTTTTAAAACTGTTTTACAGAAACGGAAAACATGCAACATTATTTTGTGATAGCAGTATATAAAATGTAGATTGTAAAATACAGCTTAGAGTACAGCTTTGTTCAAGCTTTATATACACTGGATGTCACAGCAGTATGCCTTGGCATGCATTAACAAGAACTCATCATTTGCTATTTTTGCCAACAACATGGTGGTTCGCTTAGCTCTGTCTTAGTCTTTCTATGGTGTTAGGATTATCTGATGTTTTCACTGCTTTCATTTTGATTCGTACAAAAGTACAGACAACGAGTTAACAGCTGACAAATTACATGCCCATATTGAAATACTGTTTCTCGTTTAAAAAAAGGTTTGTAATTGGGTTGAAAATTAGATTTGACCCACCAGTGTAAACAAGCAACTGGCAGTGAGACAGGAAGTGTGTCAGCATTACACACTGACAAAGTCTGATCCACTGCCACACACATGGCTCTAGCTGGGTGACAGCTGGCCTACGATAGGGCCTGCTGACATACAAATATGAAAAGGACTGACTAATTATTGGGGGAAAGTTTTTTTAGGGGGGTGAGTCTGAAGCTGTTGGCAGCTCAATATTACAACAATATGGTTGACAATGACATGAAAGGAGGATTTGAGATGTTAAAGACAGCTTGAACTGACAAAGCGTGTCCATGAATATTTAATACCCACTGAGATAAAAGCCAAGTATATGAAGAACAACAAATGTTATAGAGCAAAAAGGTGAAGTAAAAAAAAAGAAACAATAAATGTACTCACTCCCAGAATTCAATGACCGGAGAGGTTGCGTTGGGGTTTGTGATGTTAGTGGCATTTTCTCCATAGTAGTCAACACAGTTCTCTATAGAAACACAACATGTTACTTTTGGGACCGGCATAGGTGACCATGTCACACTCATGCTCAACTATCATTTAGTTGGCCATTAATGAGAAACTAAATGTGTGCATATGATGATTTGCAGTTGTAAGAAGCTTTCTCCGCCTCCCACCTACCTGTATTCCAGTAGTGCCCACAGCCAGCCCACGGCAGCTCCGTGGTGAAGCAGTTAAAGAGGTAGAAGATTGCCCAGGCAAGGATCACTATATAGTACACGTTTAGATGCGCTTCAATCACCTGCGTTGCATAACCAATACCTGAAAAGACAAATAGAAGAAACTGCAAGTGCATATCTATTTTTTCAGCTAATGTGACTAACGCGATCAGCGCGCCTGTCCCAGTAGATGTGCAGGTGATAAAGAAGATTAATGACAAGAAACAAAGGTGTTGTTACCTTCAAACAGTGGGCAGACTTTCCTCCAGCAGGTAATGCCTCCTTCGCTGGTAAACTGACCTAGGGCGGTCTCCAGGAAAAACACGGGGATACCACAGCACACAAAGAAGATGACATAGGGAACGAAGAACGCACCTTTATGGACACAGAAGAAAACACATGCACAACTCATTTCCACTAGAATAACAATCCACACAGACAGTAGTTTACCTCATAACAAAATGTATTTCCTAATTCCATATATTTTCACGCCTACAATACAGTGTAAATCAGCTCTCAAACCTAAAATGAAAGTGACTCACTGTGATGCCACATGCAGGATGACATTTTAACAGCAGATTAGGATGAGAATTTCTGCTATGCAGTCTAACTGTGCGTTATGACGGTTCCCACCTCTGCTACTGACGTGTAAGTGTTCAATCAATTCAATATTAAAAGACATAGTCAGTTGTTTCTCATGTGTTTCCAATGTTGCCTAAAACCATCTTAAAGGTACAGTATCAGGCATTATCTCACTCAGACCCTTTATTGCTTTATCACCTTGTTTGTGTGTATCCTACAGGAACAACTAACAATAACCGTCCTACCTCCTCCATTCTTGTAGCAGAGGTAAGGAAACCTCCAGACGTTGCCTAGCCCAATGATCTCTCCAGCCACAGACAGGACAAACTCAATCTTGTTGTTCCAGTGTCCCCTCTCATTGTACTGCCCATTGTCGAGGCTGGAGCTGGAGCCCTCCGGGTCTCTGCCATCCTCTGGTTTACCGTTTATAACGGGTCCACTCTTCTCAGCTGTCATGATGCTTGAGAAGCCCACTGAAAAAAAAACAAACAGTTTTGAACTATTTTTAAAAGATCGACCTCATAACCAGAAATTGATTCTTTGACTTTAACTGGAATTTGAGTCTTTCATGTGATTTCATTTGAATCTGAATAGGAGTGTACCGTTAATGTAAATCAAGCCTGTGTCATAGTCTGGATTTATATGCAAAAGCTCAAATTAAGTTAACTCAAGCCCCTTCAATCAGCCACAAATCTAAATAAAACATGAGCCGAGGCAAATCAAGTTTAATATTTCATAAAGTTTTCACTTCAGAAAAGATGGAGAAGACACTGCACACTGTTACGTCCAACCAAGAGTACTCATTCAATGTGCACAGGCCTGGGTAAAACAATAGTGTGAATAAGCTGTAACTACGCTTCTAAGTCCTGCAAACGCTACAGGCCTACTCTGTAATAATGTCATGCAGCATTTGGCATAAAAAAAGTGTTCGCGATGTAAAATCAATCCGCCCACGCATCACTCTCTACGTGTTGTCCGCAGCCCAATAAGTTAGAATCACATGTCAATTAAGACATTTAGGTGAGAAACAGAAACCCAAAGCATTCAACTTGTGTCCCGTTACTTACCAATGTCCTATGAACAGGGGCAAACCTCGTCTTGGCTCCCGCGACGATGCGCAGTAACAATCACCTTTACAAAACGCAGGATGCTTAAGCCTGATCAGGGGGCGAGAGAAGGGAGAGAGGGGACAGCAAGTGCGAGGTAAGAACAATCTGCTTGCGCGCTGAGTGAATGTCGTGTATATAAAGGAAGATCCCAGACGTGGCAGAGTGAGGGTTGATCTCACACCAGGCGATGGAGAAGCAGCGACTGCGCTCCTGCTCTCCGAGCGGTCTCCTCTCAAGCGCCTCTACTTGGATAAAAGCCATGTGGTCACCAATGTAGCACTCACATCAGCGCTACCCCTGCGCACAGAGATCAGGGCGACACGGGGAGACAGGAGTAGCACGGTTACACGAGGAAAAAGTGGGTTAGGTGTGAGCATTAGTCAGTCAAATCAAATTCAAAGTAATGAATCACTAATGATTTTTATGACAATAACCTGCATTTGTTTTAAGATCACACGCTGCAGCCTCTCTCTGGCATGTTTAACATAAAGGCATTTAAATATCTGATCTGTCAGACAATCTGGTAAATGGTAAATAATATTAGTGGAATTCTGAAGTTGTACTTTCTTTATACCTTTTTTTACAATTTATTTTTTACATTGTTTTTACCTGGTGTTTCACTGACTCAATCTTATTTCATTGAATTATGTTCAGACCTGATATTGATATAAGATTTGAGCGTGGTATACTTAGTCTAGACTGCATACATCCTCCATCCAGTAACTGAGGTCAGACAGAACAACTCACATTTCAGTGTCAAAACATGTATAAAAAACAGGTGTTCATCACATGAATCCAGCCACTTGAGCTTATACACATGATGTGTCTCAACATGGATTAAGCATGGTTTAAGCATGTCATCACACACATGCTTAAACCAGACTGCAAAACCAGAGCCTCAATACATGCTATGTCCCAATATTAGCTTAGAAAGATGTGTTGTCTTAGCATGTCGGATTGTTAATAAAGAACAGTGCAGTAAATGTTACATTAATCATCTACCAGGTGACAACTTTATTTTGCTCTTCGGCCAAAGTTAAGGTTTCTTTATAAAAAATGTTAGTTTATGTGCATGTTTTTATGTTAAATAAACTGATTTCTTCTTGAAAAAGTTATATATTGCTATTGTGCTTGAAGATGTATATGCGTCTAGACATTAAAAACACCACTCAAATGTAAACGATGTGTGTAAATACCGGAAGACAAAACACTTTATTTTAATTGAGGTATTTGTCAGTGGAAGACTTGTGGGAAGTCAAGTCTTTATCGTCAAAGAGGTAGTGAGACCCAGTTTGAATTATAAATCGATGTCAACAGTTTGGCTTCTTTTGTCCATGCAGTTGCTCCTGGGCCTTTGCTCCCTGCATAGCAACACACACCTCTTTGTCCCCTCTAGAAGTCACTCTGCACCCAAGCTTACAATATGAATGATTTCCTCATTTAAAATCACTGGATTGTTGTTGTCCGCTGCTAATGATGAATGATTGGCCCATCATAAAGTCTTAATAACCCATGCTGCTCGATAACTATTGTTTCATTATGGGCTTTAAAAAGAGTTTGTAGGTTTAATAGGGCCGTTCATATACACGTTCATCACTTGGTTTCCAGGCATGATAGACTTGGTGCACTAGGAACTCCCCTGACTCTAAAAGCCTGACCTAGTCTTTACGAATCCCTTCATGCAAGGGTCACTCGTCATTAGAAGCTTAAAGGAAGTGCCCTGCAAAAAAAGGTATATGGCCACCCAAAGTGGCTGGCAAACACTCCTTGCGCTTTTCAAGCAAAGTCAAGCCCTTTATTTTGTTGTCCTGTACAACATTATCAGACAGGCAATGCTTGGTGAGAATAAAGGAAACCATTTCTTATTCTCTATCGCTATCTATTCTATCACGTCTTGTATTAGCCAAGTAAAAAGAAATAACACTTTCTAGTGTAGTGACAAATCCCATTGCCCAACTTTGTGAAGGTCAAGAGTTGGTTGTCGACTACAATGTGAAAGAGATGGCTTACATGAGGAAAAGGTTAGAAACAGAACACCTTTCATTAGAGCACTGGATGATCAGTTGCAAGGATGGCACCAGGTCAACCTCGCCAGCCATTATCCTCGTGGCCTACTGACTCCAAAACAAGTGATTGCCTGCCTCGCTTCTAAGGGATCACAGGGGTTTTTGTTTCACTAGATGTGGAAGTCGGGAGAGACGGAGTCACATTGCCAGTTAGGACAAAGTAGAAAAAGGACATATTCACAGGATACCTATTGTCACTGATACTGTGAGCAAAAGAGAAGAAAAGAAAAGAGATTAAGTGGAATTAAAAGCTCTAGTATGTTAAAGGCAAAAAGAAAAGTGGTAAAGCAGAAAGAAGAGGAAAGATAAAAATAAAGGAGAGGAGAGGAATAGGTAATGAGATGAAAGTGGATAAAGATGTCCGTCTGCATTGCTCTCATACTCTGGATGTTAACACTTTTTTCGACTTTGTGTTTCGTGCTCAGTTTTCTCTGAGACTCTCTGCCATAAATACAGTTGCAGTAATATACGATAGTGTTGTAGATCTGCTTGTGTCCACCAGGAGAAGATACTGATGGCAAGAAGACCCTCCAACCTTACTTCACTTTGCTTGGCAGACGCTTTTACTTTACTTTGCTTGGCAGACACTTTTATCCAAAGCGACTTACATCGAGCTAGCGCTGGGTGTCTGGCTCAGGGACACACCTGGTAGGGGATAGACTAGGTGTGAGACTGGGATTCGAACCTGCGACCTGCTGCATTCCAGTCTGACGCTTAACCCATTGAGCTACCAGGCCGCTGTTTATCCAAAGCGACTTACAAGGAGCTAGCTCAGGGACAAACCTGGTGGGGGACCAATTGATGTGAGAGGAGTCAGCATCAGTGGTTTTGTGGTCTTTGTTGGTGTCATTATGTTTGTCACGCTTTTAAAATATTTGGCCAAGATTTTGTAATTTCAAGTTGGAGTTTGACACAAATGCTAAATAAAGCCTTCAATGCAATGTGACTTTGATGTTGTGATGTGTTGCACATGTGTGTTTGTGCGCTGTGTTTCTGACTCATACTCTCATGGTTTTAGTTAAGACTAAAGCATGAATATTTTTCTGTCACACCTGTAAATGATCAGGATATTAGACTCTTATTCAAATCCAGTCCTTTTAAAGGTTCACTCAGTTGTGTGTGTAGTGTGCGTATAACACATCTTGTGCTTTGAAATGTTTAGAGAAATGCTAACCTGATTCAGTAGACAATGATATCTACACTCAAAGTGTAATTTTCTGTTGAACCATTAGCTGTGTGGGTGTGTTCTTACACAGTGGTCCACTGTCTTTTGGATTAGTCGTTTGTATTTCACTGAGTCTTCTCTCCATTGGCTCCCTGTAGAATTTAGAATACAGTTTAAATCTTTCTCCTCGCTTTATAAGGCCAGGCCCCTTCATATCTTAAAGACCTTATAGAACCATATTATCCCAGCAGAGCACTGCTGGTCTACTTGTGGTTCCTGAAGTTTTCATATGTAAACCTAGAGGTAGAGCCTTTAGTCATAATGCTCCTCCCCCTGTGGAGCCAGCTCCCAGTTAAGGTTTAGAAAGCAGACTCCTCCTCTACTTTTAGAGAGACTTAAAACTTTCCCTGTGTCTCTCCTCAGGTATCCTCAACCTTGGAGCTGTGGTAGCTGGTCCTACCAACCTGCCCAGTGCTTCGTCTGCTGCTCCTTGTTGTTGTTGTTATGATCTATGTTACCTGCTGTTCTTTTCTCTCCCCTCTGTCCACTAACCCCAACCGGTCGAGGCAGATGGCCGCCCACCCTGAGCCTGGTTCTGC
>JAUMHF010000021.1:13979885-14005530 GCA_032359275.1 Microctenopoma steveboyesi
AACCCCAACCGGTCGAGGCAGATGGCCGCCCACCCTGAGCCTGGTTCTGCTGGAGGTTTCTTCCATTAAAGAGAGTTCTTCCTCTCCACTGTTGCCTAGTGCTTGCTCAAGTGGGACTGTTGGGCTTTCTATATTATTCTGTGTATATTTATATAATGTGAAAAGTCTTAAACCTTACATTTAATAATTAATGGACAGATTAATTTGCTTTCACTGCTGACCAATGACGAATCTAGAAAATTTTAAATGGGGAGCAAAGGAGTGGCATTGGGTCTAGGCAGGGTGGCAATGCTGGACCTCCTCAGTAAAGTATATAAAAATTCCCAATAAGTAAATGGAGTCAACAAAATTTCCACAAATACACTTACTAAGACTATTTATTGTATGATTATTTCTTCTAAGAAAACCTTTTTTAGGTATAAATGAGAAAAATATAAAATCATTACAGAAATAAACAATTTCAGAAAACAAATGCAGCAAATTTCTAATACTTATTTACTTTTAGTTTATTTGTTTACTTTAGCTTCATTTATCAGGGACCTAAGATTAAATTATTTATATGTTTTCAGTGAAAGGTGGCACGGTGGCGTGGATTTCCTCTGGGTACTCCATGTTAGGTGGAGTAATCACGCTAAAGAAATTGTCTGTAGGTCTGAATAAGAGTGTGCATGGTTATTTGTTTGTATGTCTTTGTGTTGGCCCTGCGATGGACTAGCGATCCAGGGTGTACCCCACCTCTCACCCGAAGACAGCTGCGATAGGCTGGGATAGGGGTTGAAGAATTATGGTATAGTAAAATTTGAAAACAGAATATGTAAAAATATGCAATAAGCAAAAGCAATGCAAGATTTATAGGGATTTGGTGATTTAGATGCAGTTTGGAGCAAGATAGTAGTTAGGTAGGTCAGTCTCCAAAATGACAGCTTAATGACAGCTTACAGTAGCAAAAAGAACAAATTTAAAACTTTTGACATGGCAGGCTGAGCACAGCCCATGGATGTGGCAAAATCGGATGAGACATAAAAGGCTAAATCAGTTGAAAGTGAAAGTGTTAACTCGAAATAAATAGAAAGAGTAAGCATGAAGGATAATCTTTCTGCCAAGCTTCATTCTATAGGACATTTGGGTGGAAAACATTGCCCTGAAAATCTGCATTTAATTCCTTTGACATATTTGGATTGGAGCCCACTGACAGCAAAGACCCAAACTGACTAAAGAAAAAGTCATAACTTCACTCAGACCTGCTATTCAGTGTCCTGCAATGCTAATGTTTCACCAAGCGTATAAACCCCCAGCTCAATAGTGACACCACCCCACATCTTCATATCAACAGCAATTTGTTTGAGCAATTCAGCAAGACGCCCCCAGAACATTTAAACATGGGTCACTTCACTGAGAAAGCTTTAGACTGCATTGATGCACAATTTTCACCAACAATAAAAAGAAACTGCAAAGGAAAGTGAAGAGAAAAGAGGCTAGAGGAAATGCTAAACAAAGAACCCATCGCAACAGATCCCAAACTCAGGTTCAACAAACTAGCTGCAGCCAATCCACTGCTTCTTTTCACCCCACTTGAATTCAGCTTTTCTTTTATCTCCAGACAACAATTAGTGTGGTGTCTAAACTAAAGGAAATATTTACATTCACAACAGTGGCGCGACAGTGGTGGAAAACAGTATTAAAACAACGAGATTGGGATGACTTAGCCTGACTGTCAAACAAACACATCGCCATGCTTGGATACACACCCACACACCAACACTGACCCCACCTTACTGCTTTCCCTGAGGAGTCCAATAGCTTGGCAAGAGAGGAGAGTTAAGTAGCTACCAACCGGCCACCCAGTAGTGAATGAAACCTGCCAGCTACATCCCCAGGCACATGCCAGGAGAGCTGAGAGGGCTGATATTGGTATGCTGACTATGAATACAATCAGGGAGTAGGGTTCGTGTAACAAATGCATTGCAATACACAATACACACAAATTCTGCACACTCATTAAACTCTCCACTCTATATCATATTGGTGCCTGCAGTGCAAAGCACATGTTGCTCTCACCTCTAAACTTATTCTTCCCCATACACAAATGCGCCTGGAACAGAAGGGTCCACAGACAAAAATGACCCATCAAATTCACCGGCTTGGTCCCGAGATGTGTGCTATTGCTTTTCTTGTTGCTGACTTGCATATTTTTAATTTTGTTCAACTTTTTTCTGTTTTTTGGTCAAAAAATGGCACTTTGGACCTGTACTCATCATTCATACTTTCTCCTAGAAACATGATTGAAATTTTAAACGAGACTAGAAACTTTCAGCTTTGTGCCCGTAAAGCAGTATGTTGATATCTTGTTTAGTTTTTGAGCTACTATAATTTAACTTTTAAAGAGCTGTTAAAATCTTATGTGTATAGACAAAATTTCACTGCCGCAGAGCGCGTAGCATCACACCCGCTCTAACATTTTTGTTCAATCTCTTTGCTGTTTTTCTTCTCTCCCTCTTTTCTCTTTCAGTCAATTTTTATCTTTTATAAACAAATTATACCTAAAACAGGAGGACATTTTGTCCTGTGTTGACACATATGCTTCTGATAGCGATAGGACGTACGGTTTTGGAGTCCAAATGCCAGCCCACCTTTATTTTTGCCTTCATGGACTGCAGGAACTAATTTTTTGGACTTTTGACACCAGAAAGGTATAAGATAGAAGCATGTGGGTGCTCTGGTTTGACGAACTCTTTAATATGACTGATGCTCGTTGTATTAATGAGACTTTTTGAGGACTCAATTTTTCGCCTTTCGGCTGATACTTGTGTGCATGTGTGCTGTTTGTGCGTGCGTGCATGTGTCAACACGGACATGCGCAACACAGGAAGAATAGTTCCTGCTGCCTGGGACCAGAGCAGCAGGTCCAGACAGAATATTGTCAACAACGGTCAAATGATGTTGTTAAACGTAGAATAAAGTGTGAATATTGACATATGGTATATTTAGCTACACAGTTACAACTGATAAGAACCAAGGTAATAATTAGTTTCAAGCCATTCGCCCTGCTGATTTCTTACGAGAGACTGAATATATGAATTCTGATTTGTAATTATACATTCAGCTATTCTTAGTTTTGTCCCTGAACCTGTACCTGCTACATAGCTTTTTGATGCATGAGCTGTGAGTACAGCCTGGAGTGCAATAGAGCCTGTGTAATGAAGACAAACTGGACATGTGTTATAAGTAGTGGGTACACCCCAATTGTCTTAATTGCAGCCACATTTTAAGGGAAGTACCAATGTCTGCTGGTGGTCTCTTTCTCTCTCGCTCTATTTCACCGTCCTCCTCCCCTCCTCTTTAGTTCATCTCATCTTATCTCAAGATGGAATGTTGATCCGTCTGAGAAAACGACACCCCCGCATCTTCCGCTGAATTTGTCAGTTCACCTAGCGTTGTCCGACATCTTGATCGACACAATCAGTGGTGGAATGAGTCTATTATACTTCTGTGGTGTAGAGGTGGGATGATAATTACAGGCCTGTCCTGATGCTGTCACCAGAGAATTGAATGTGTCTATGGGTGGCAAGTCAACATGTTTGTGTGTCAGTGGGAGATGTGTAACCTTTTGTATGTTGCCTGTACTAAGACTATTGCATATTCTTTCACCTTAACAAATTTGACTTTCCTACCACCACTGCTTAAATGACCTGTCACCCATTAATTTCAACAATTTCACTAATTCATTCCTCTCCTTCTGGTCAGCATGTGGATTCAAATTGTGAAATCAGAGGCTGGATTGCTTGGGTGAATTAAATGCTATTTATGAGCGAACAAAATATTAATGTAATAACAAAATATTCTTTGAATCAGCAAATAAATGAAATTGTTTATTTGGTAAATTAAGTAGCAAAATACATCAACATTCAAATAATCAATAATAAAAATGATTTTGATGTTGTAGAAAACATGAATTTCTGTAATTTTTCTTGACTTAAAATGCTTTATTTTGAAGTTTTTCCTGAAGATTATTTTGAAGTGCTGTTTCCTGTTGAGCCACTGAACGCTATCTAGGTCATAGACAAACTCTAGTTGCCTACAAACACCTTGGTCTTAATAATACTTCAGGCAGGCATGGGAGAAATGCCCAAAAAACCGCTGTTGAAATCGAATGCGAGCTTTACAGCAAATTATCAGTAAACCCCAAAAGAAGACACCTGTGATGCAATTCTGATACAATGTGAGTTGATGAAAAGAGATCGAGGGTTGCACATTCCCACATAAATCTGAGGAGTGGTCAGAGGACATAAAGTTTAGGAACAACCACAAACCACGTTGGCCTGAAGGCCACAGATGACCTCTGCTGGTCACACTCTTTTTTGCAACTTCCCTAACAACTCCTTCTTGAAACGTCTTCAATATCACTTCTTTCATTCCCTTAAATAGGTCTTAGATTTATATAGTGCAAAATAATCAACGTCAACAAAAAAAACTAAAATTATAAATGCAACACTGTTTATTGTGTCACATCTTCAGTATTTACAGCCCTGAGGTATATTTGGGAAATAACAAGTCACCACATATCACTTTGAATCAACTGACAAAGTAGCTGTTAGTACCACAAATGCAATGTGTGTGCGTGTGTGTGTGTGTTTTCCAATGTCATTCCCACAGTCCCATCCCCCCCAACAGGAGCCCTTATCCCATTAAGACAACTGCCAAGACTGGCGTTCAAACATGCACGTGTGTGTGTGTGCACCTCTGTATGTGTGTGCTTATGCGTGCAACCACACACACAAACCCATATATACGGATGAATGCACACAAATATACCAACCCATGCACACACTGGGCAGAGAAAGAGTAATTTCAAAATCAATCCTTTTGGAGAAAAGGAGTGAAAAAAAAACGAGAGCCTCAAAACCTCCACCAGTGTTGGCTGATTGTAAAGGACTGTCAGTTACTGCAGCTTTCTATTGGGCCAAAGGGAAGCAGCAGGATTCAACTTGGGGCCCAATAAAGGGCTATTCTTCCTGGAAATCGGCCCTTGCACATGGACTTGAATGCACTTTGGTGCTAATCTTCCGAGCTGTGGGAGCCCACTCTATATTCACAGTCTGTGTACCCCAGCAGGCACAGCCATGCATGCTGATGCTACTACTCACATTACCAGGCTAATGCTAAGGCTAACACAGGGTTACTGCTGATGCTGACATCTCTCTAAGTTTCTCTGTATGACTGTGGGACTTCTCTGGCTCACGTTCCAGCACTGAAGGCAGTTGTTGTGTTACTTGTCTAGACTTGTGACAGGTCATAAAGCAGACTGTTCTAATTAGGATTTTATTCACATTAGTGAATATTTTCTTGGGAATGGTTCAAGCTTTTTGATTTAAATTGAATCATATTTTAACTGCAACCAAGTGAAATACTTTTTGAAATGCTCTCTTGATATATAAATTTTAGATGGTTGATTCCTGGCCCAGAAATATCAAGGTCATCAATAGTTTGTGGTCTTACAGTTTGTGTCAGTCACCAGGGATTGATATTTGATTGATCATCGGGCTGATATGGTATCTTAATGTCTAAACTAAGACTAGATCAGTTCTCATTAACGTGGTACATACAGTACATCATTCCATATAAAAGTAAAGACATATTTATCATCTGGTCTGAATAAAGTAAAATAGCACTATAAGGTAAATGCTTGGCATTAGTGTCATACAAGTTCCATGCAAGCTGAAGCAGCACCCTAAGATAGTGAGTAAACCAAGACAGTTTTTTCCTTAGAAAAAAATTATTTGTGGTAACACAAAACATTAGGCAAAGTTTTTTCATGGCTGAAAGTGATAAAAAGCAAACGGCAATCACATTGTTTGAGTACTCTACCCTTATTGCGCAAGCCAAAAACCCACATAACATAACATGACATGTAAATGACTACTAATGGAATAGAAACACTGAGAACACACTAATGAGTTGTTGCTTTGATGCGTTTACATGCTTTGTCTCTAGGGGGCCTCCATAGCTGCCATTAAATCATTGTAAATTAATGAATTTGTTATTTTACAGTGCTCTTTCATAAAACGTCTCTCACCCTGCACATCTGGGCAAATTTTGTTTTCCTACCACCTATTCTAAATTTATTTCCTACTACCTGTCCCCTACTTATTCTTTTCCACCACATGACCCCTAGGGGGCTCCGTAGATTGCACTATTAGTGGTGTTAATCCTTCTTCAAGCTAGGATAATTAATTGTGGCTTATTACTCTGCTTATACAGGTGTGAACATGCTGTTGCAGAGAAAAGTTTGAATTTATTCTAACTATCTGGGCACTTTAATACCAGACCTTTTACTGTTTTTAAGTTTTTTTTTTACATTGTAGTTTTGCTTCCAAACAGAAAGTCAAACAGGTCTTCTACCTCACAATTTGTTATCATGTTATTTTATCTACTTCAGGCTGAACAGAAACACAGTTTTGTATGATGGAATTCAGCAGCAATACAGCTGTGTTTACTCAACGAAACTAACATTACTTTGCTTCTAACAATTATCAATAATAAATCTTCTCTGAAAGATTAACATGTAGAATTTTCACTAACACTGTCATTACTAACAATTTCCTGTCTCCTTTGTTTCTCCTTTTCTTGCAAGAACCCCTTTATTCCTTGGATTACTTTGTAGGTTGCAAGTGTTCATTTTAAAATGTTTTGTTAGTGGCTGTTTTAGCCCATTAATAGGGCATTTTGTAAAGAAACGTAAGGTAGCTTTGCTGAAGTTAACCTACATCTTGGGAAAGATGCCTCTTTCAGTGTCATTGCAATTTACGGAGGTCAATTATGAGTTTTGGGCAAAAAAAAAAAATCTTCACAGCATATATTTTGTAGACATCTTTGTACAGTTTTCACATGTGTGCCTATAAATGTAAAATATGATTTTGAAGGCATGAAGCATATAAAAGAGAGTGGTTTAATATGAACAGAGGTTAAATATTGTATTTGTATTTTGTGTTTATGTTGGACCCTTGAGACTGCTCATAACCAAGGAAAGAACATGCGTTTCTATGTTTATCAGATTAATCTTTTCACAAATGCAGCTCGATTATGTCACAGTTATATCAGAGAGGTGCCGGTACTGATGATCAGATATACTTCGGATACTGTTTATTCAGAGTTGTCTGTTATACCATAACCTTACAGGAAGTAGTCAACCTAAAATAGAATGACTGACATGATGGCATCTAGTCCCCACACACTTACAGTATGTCCACAGAACCTGTTTTTTTTATTTTCTAGTTGTAAGGACACTTGACATAATACATCACCTAACAATCAATTACATTTCGAAACCCTAATCCCTGCAGGGGTTATAGGACGACTATATGCTTGATTTGTTTGATTAGCCATTCCCAAATGTCTAAATTGAACAATCATAGAAAAATGTAAGACTTCAACTAGCTGGTAAACCTCCTGGAGAATGTAGCAGCTAAAGAGAGGATACAGTTGGGGTGCGTAAGTTTGGGCAACCTTGTCAATGTTCATGGTTTTTCTGTATAAAGCGGTTGTTACGATAAAAAAAATGATGAAAATCATGAAATATATCATATAGGAGACACACACAGTGATATTTGACAAGTGAAACAAAGTGTATAGGATTTACAGAAAGTGTGCAATAATTGTTTAAACAAAATTAGGCAGGTTTAGAACTAATTATTGGAACTCAATTTGGCTTGGTGAGCTCAGTGACCCCTGACCTTTATACACAGGTGAATCCAATTATGAGAAAAAGTGTTTAAGGGGGGCAATTGTAAGTTTCCCTCCTCTTTGAATATTCTCTGAAGAGTAGCAACATGGGGTCTCACAACAACTCTTAAATGTTCACCATCATGGTTTAGGGGAAGGATACAGAAATCTTTTCTCAGAGATTTCAGCTGTCTGTTTCCACAGTTAGGAACCTATTGAGGAAATGGAAGACCACAGGCACAGTTCAAGTTAAGGCTCCAAGTGCAAAACCAAGAAAGATCTCAGATAAACAGAAGCGACGACTGGTGAGAACAGTCAGAGTCGACGCACAGACCAGCACCAAAGACCTACAACATCATCCTGCTGCAGACGGAGTCACTGGGCATCGTTCAACTATTCAGCGCACTTTACACACGGAGATGCTGTATGTGAGAGTGATGCAGAGGAAGCCTTTTCTCCACCCACAGCACAAACAGAGCAGCTTGAGGTGCTAAAGCACATTTGGACAAGCCAGTTTCATTTTGGAATAAAGTGCTGTGGACTGATGAAACTAAAATTGAGTTATTTGGTCATAACAAGGGGCGTTATGAAGTAAAACACCTGCTACCTACAGTAATACATGGTGGTGGCTCCATCATGCTGTGGGGCTGTGTGGCCAGTTCAGGGACTGGAAATCTTGTCAAAGTTGAGGGTTGCATGGATTCCACTCAATACCAGCAGACTGCCTAAATTTGTTTAAACAATTATTGCACACCTTCTGTAAATCCTATAAATTTCTTTTCACTTGTCAAATATCACTGTGTGTGTCTCCTATTTGATATTTTTAATATAAACGTTTTATCATAATAACAATACAGGAAAACCATGAACATTGACAAGGTTGCCCAAACGTACGCACCCCACCGTATAAAAGTAAATGTTTACTGACCTGTTTGTCATATTAACTTTATGAAGTCATAATATGTCAGTGCTGTGCTCACAACTTGTGCTTTTTCCAAAGGATAAAGAACTCAACTGTAATAAAATGAAATTATTTATAAAGATTTGAATTTAAATATAACTATATTCAAATTCTGCTATTACAGTGAAACAAACCTTCAAGCTCATTAAATTTGTCACATCAAACAAATCAGTACAGAGGTGTACCTTCTCGCACCTCTGTGTGTCGTGTCGCTCCATCCTACTGCTCATATCAACGCTATTATGTTTCTGTTTAGAGCCCCATTGTACCAACTGTACAGATCCTGCCACTAAATATCTCAAACAACAATAATGCTCAAGTTGTGTGGACTGATTGGCCTTCAGAAGAAAAAGAAGAGTTAGAATCCTCATGCGAAAGAAACACTTGGCAGGGATCTTCAGATGGATGAAGACAAATTATTCACAGTTATCTCTAGTGAAATACTGCCATCCAGTGGAGCTGGATATTATTATGAGACATCTATGACCTTTCTGTTACACAACAATCTTCATCTATCACCCAAAGCAATACAATAATGATGTCCAAGCAGCTAAACTGATTACTGCTGCAGGAGCTGAATGAGTGGTTGCGTGACCAACAAATCTGCTTTAATATTCAGCACCAGTTGCCATAACTCACAGATAAACAGTTTAGGTCTGTCATCATTTTTGAAACATACTGTATAGTCAGTGTACTGAGTAGATTTGTGCAGCACTTTTCCATTTAAATGAGGTTCAACCACAGAGTTTAAAAATATGAATTATATAGTTCTATTTTTTACTTTTAAAATAAAACAGAAAAAAACAAGAATTATTTAATGTTTCTTTCTGATCTTAAGACAAAATAAATGTCTGCAAATGTCGACATATTTCACCTAAAAAAATCAAAGGAATTTGTGTGAGACAAATAAAATATATCCAGGGGCTTGCAACATTATGAAAAATAAAGAAAACTAAATTAATGTCAGCATTGAAATTATTTTTGTTCGTTGGCTAGTTTGTAGAAATGTCTGAGCTAACAAAACAGCGCCCCCCTCAGGAAGGATTATAACAATTTACCTTCATACAGTGCAATCTTCTACATAAGCTACAAAACAAATGGAATTCCCCTCAGTCTCAGCCTTAAATTTAGATTTGAGTTACTTAGAAGATATTAGCATGCTAACAAAACAAATTAAGATCGCAAACTTGATAAACATTATAATGCTAATGAAAGCATTTTTCTCAAAACAGCACTGTGCCCACAGCCTGACAGAGCTGCTAGCGTGGCTATGCATGTTTAGTGATGTATCTATTTATAATATATTAGGAAAAACCAAGGTATTACGTCATCTGACCTCTAAAATGTTTCAACTCTAACAATCTCAAATTCAGCTTTACAAGCTGTTTTATGCCTGTATTGGCAAGAAGACACTACAGACAGAGGAAAGAAAGAACAGAAATGGGGGATAACATGCTAAATGTCCTTTTGAATCTCGCATATGTTCATTAGTTTTTTTTTGTTTTTTTTTAAATTCAACTGAAACCCCAAAATGTTTGTTGTAGCAGAACTGAAACAAATCGGTAAAAAAGGAAAAACCAACAATATCACAGTGGTCACACTGCACAACGAATCATAACAGGACAGGTCACACGGGGCCAGGACACACCATGCTTGGTCATGCTGCTCTGGGAGATTTATTATTGATTTTTATTTTTTTGTTGTTGTTGTTTTGTTTTTAATGTCTTTTTCACTTGCACTCCTCTCAGGAGTGTGGTAGATGGGACAGTCAAGCAGCAAGAGTCACAGTTCATCATCATCAGCATCATCAACATCACTGTCACCACCATTATTATTATCGTCCTCCTTGTATCATAATAATATTAATTTCATCATCATTTAACTTTTTCCTCAAGCTAGAAAATAATTTACATCACATTGTGTTTACTGACTTTTGAGAACACAAACATTCCAGCAACACACTCTAGGATTAAGGGTGGATAACAATCAGAAAAGCATGACTTTTTGCATAGTATTAAATGAACAAAGACATTGAGTTCTTTATTTACAATTATTGTTTAGATAGAAAAAAAAATCATAAAAACAAGATGAACACTTAAATGGCTAAGTATGCCAAAAAGGTATCTGTTGGCATATTTCTCTTTTTCTTTGTTCCACAAACTGCATGCTGCTAAATACAGTACATCGAGGCAGGTGAGAGTATATTGCAAGAAGTATAATTGATATCATTATCATTATCATCATCATCATCATCATCATCATCAGCAATATCATCGTCATCATTGGTGTCATCTTCAACATAATTATTGGTTGTTACAACACGTGTTATCATTTGGATGGAATCACCATTTGTGTTTCTGACAGGAGCAGTGATTGATCGCATACAGCTGTGTCAGGCAGTATGGCTGGTGATGCATGATGGTAGATGTAGTCATGAAGAGTTCCTGTTTTTACACCAGTCCGCATGGAGTTTCTGTCCTCAGTGGACTCATTGCTTTATTTACAAAGATTATTTTTAAACTCTTGGTTGTAAAAGTGGTTCAAGAATGTTGGCTTATGTCTTTTTTTTTTATTGAAAATGCTGTTGTTGCTGTTATGTTTTTGTTTATTGTTTAATTTTTTTTACAGACAAATAAACAAATAGTCAAGTTAGAACATTAGAAAATAAACAAAACAAATCAAAAGCCTCTGAGCAGAATATCCAGACTGTTTTTCAACTTAAATAACATAACTTTTTATTCAAATGGTCCATTATACTTTTTCAACACGCCTGAGCTCACTGGTAAAGCTTGTGCACCCTATCCAGATGGATGGATCGACTGGGAAATGACAGAGGAGGAGGATATAAAAAGGAAAATATAGAACTGCTTGAATAAATTATTGTATATACTATATTAGTGTATAGGATTTAGTAGAAAAATTGTCAATTTTTTCAAGTTGCATAATGAGCCTATCACGTCATGCTTGCCAATGACTTCGGTTAGTAATAGAAATAATATTACAGGCTAGTTAAGTGGCCTTGTCCTTCTGAGTGCAATAAGACTGGGTAAATGTGCCTCCTGTACGTAGCTTCTCTCTGGTAATGTCTGATTGGTCAAAGCACAATAAATAGTTTACAACTAGTGAGTACAGTTGATGCTAGATTATTGTATATTCTGTGACGGCAGGAAGACAAGCTTGGTTAAAACACACAAAAGCACATCTAGAATTACACCACAGAAGTTTTCATCCATAACCAGATAGTGCAGAAAAGGATCATCTTTTTATATATAGAAAAAGAGTCAAAGCAACATTCCATTTTTGTTGTAATTAGGTTTTTTGTCACTTTTTCCTTTTTTTGAGATTTAAAAATGCTAACAGCTGTATGGGGCTGTGTGTGTCTCTCTTCTAGTGGAAAATAAACTATATCAAACCAAAAATAAATCAAAATTAAATAAAAAATAAAAAGCACAATATATTCCAAATTTAAGACGAAAACAAAACAGACAAAAAAAAGTCTGATTCCCATGCGGTACAGATAAGCCAAAAATAACTTTCTAATATGACGCGATTGCAGCCTTTCGATGGTCACACGTTTAAAACATCAAGTCCTTTGAACAGGCAGGTTTTTCTAGAAGACAGTTCGTTGTAAAGGTCCTGATATCAGCCTTTGATTCAAGCCCTGACCCTGGGCCAGTGCTGAAGCACAGAAAAGAAAACACAATTTAAAAAAAGAGAAGAAGTAATAGAAGTAGTGAAAAACAATTAAATGTTCCCCCTCTGTCACAAAAAAAGAAGCCTCTGTTTAAAAAAACCAAAGGCAAGCCACTCCAACTTGATCCCAACTTCATCCCAACAATCATACAGAATACTTTACTTGACAGACGCTTTTACCCAAAGCGACTTACAAGGAGAAGAAACAAGCAATTACCATTCAGGTTCTGTAAATAAAAAGAATAATACTAAGATTCCACATTTACTATGTATCCCATTATATTTTGGTTTCTTTTTGTTTGTTAATCCTCTAAAAATATCTACAATATTTGACAAGATAGCAGGCAAATTCCAGCACATGGTTTTTCAGTAATAACACACCAACACTGGCCCTTCTGAGCTTCAGCTTCACCTCCCCCCTTGTAGAAACCAGGAAGTTTATCTCTACGAGGTTGTAAACAAATTACATTCTCTTTAAGACATAAATAAGTCAAAGTATTTTGAGCCATTGAAGCAGGAACAAGGCAACATGCCAACAAACAAAGATAAACTCTCTCTAAATATATTTATATGTATTTATATGTATAGAATATATGCCATAAATGCTATCGTCATCATTATTATTTTGCGTTCCTTTTTTCCAACAGGTGCAAAACTACTGTGCAAGTTGAGCCCTACCACCTTGGTACACGTTTCTGTTTATGGATAAAATAAATGTTTTACAGTCGCGTACATGTTCATGCCACACAGAAGAGGGAACTTTGCAGGCCAAGAACTCAGAGGAGCTGTATTTAAAGTAGCAGTCTGCTGCAAGGCCTAGCCCATCAGAACAAAAGAACTCCAATAAAATGAAAACCCCTTTAAATAAAACTTGGGTAATGTACATTCATGCAGGAGCAACAATAATAATAACAATAATAATCTGAATCAGAATAATAACAATATTTTTCAATTTAATTTAAACTATTATCAGTATTGACAACGTTATTATTGAGGAGAAGAAGTGTAAGTGAGTTTTAAAGTCTGTCCTGTTTTGCAAATTGTTACTCCTCAGCACGTTTCCCTCCTCACTGTCCTCCTCCCAGACACAGTTTACATATGTGCAGTCAGCGGCACGCTTATACAATACATGCTAAGACACATATAGTCATACACACCACCACCACCACCGCCACCATACACATACAACCATAAAAGCAGGATGGCTGTGTAGGTTTTGTGGCTTTGTTGCGCTTTTTTGATTGTATGTTAGTTTGTTTTTCTTTTCACCTTGTTGTATTACTTCAGATTTTCTCCTTTTTAAACGAGCAGAGAGCTTTAAGAGCTCAAGGTTAAGTGGGTAAAGATGGACGCAGGACCTGTCCTGTTTGGGAAATAAATTGGGGTTTGAGTGGCTGGATGATGAGTTGAATAAGGTAAAACTGTGGGTAACAAGGTGTAAGGTTGCAGTTAAATGTCTGGAGCATGAACCACCAGACTGCAAAGAAAGGATGTATGAGGTTAAAACTGAGGTTAGGATCAGGGTTAGAGGCTTGTCTCCAAGCTGTGGAGAGGGCTGGTGGGGCTGGAAGAAGCGGCTGATTTACTGGTGTCGATGGTGAGATTGATGCCACTGTCAATGGCGTTGTTATTCTTGTTAGGGGATGAGGGCTGGCTGGAGTACTTCCTCCTCCTCCGAGCGGAATCGTCGTCTGTGTCATCGATCAAGGGGATGTTGGGCGTGGAGTCTTCTATCCTAAACTCGGGGTGTGTCATGAAGTTGTGGATTGATGTTCTGGAGTCTGGTTTTTCCAGGCCTTCATAGAGGGAGCTGCGGAATGCATTCACGACACGGATCTGTCGTAAAAAGGGAGGAAAGAGAAGAAACATTATCAGAGAAGACACCAGAGACAACACGGTAGAGTCAGAGGGACCCCTGGGATGAGAGAAAAACAAAAGAGGAGAAGAGAAAAGGGAGGGGGGAACCTCTGGTTTGAAAATAGAGAGGTGGAGAAGGAGAAGATCAAGGAGCAGCAAGAGAGAAGGCAACTGCAGTCTGTGTTCTGCTTTCACAAAAATGACTACAGTTCACAAGTCACTCAATTTTGTCGTGCACTAAGGAAAACCGTGAGGAACACAATCATAAAAACACAATAAAATCATACATTTCCAGAAAAACAAATACCAAAGCAACACAAACGCTCGTTGTAAGTATACGCTTTAGTCCAATGTGCTGTATACCTAGAAACAAGCCACGTTAATAAATGGAATGCCCACAGAAAAAAAAGGAGAATATCACATGCAAGTTTGAAGAAATCTGGTGGACGAGGTCAGTAAGAAGGAAAAAGGTTAGATCTGGCAGATCCAATCAGGTTTAAAAACTTCTGGAGGTACCAGAGCACTGTCTGGGACAATATCCACACAGACTCCGAATGGGACACACAAGCACACACATATAGCACAGAGTGGATAAAGCATGGCCCCAAACAGAACAATGAAGAGAGTCAAGTCTGCATGAGGAGTACCGCTCAACATGAGCACTGCAGCATTAAAAATTCACAAAACACATCAAAATAAAAGTGGCATTTAGACAACGAGCAAACGCAGCAGGTTAAAATATAATGTACACAGCAAGTAAAAGACAGGTAAACACAAACTACATGCAACAACACAACAGGATAGTGTAGAGGTGGACACCAGCACATAGACTGTTGACACAAAACACATGGAAGTGAATAATGGAAATAATAGTTTTATCAACACAGGTCTGACAGTCAAAGCATGTTGTCAACTCCATGCACAGCTAAGTAAACACTCAAGTATAGGCCCCAATCTTTAGACTAAAGCGCTATCGGTGTACTGGTTTCTTTAGGTAGTAGACTATAAGAAGGTTGTTTAAATCAAATCCTGCCTAGAGTTATTGTAGTGTACGTGCTAAAGTATAGGATGTATAGATATCACTTGATGTTTAAAAATGTAATACTGAACGCCTTAACAGGAAAATGAATCATCTCAGCACTCCGCTGTATAATCAGAAAAACATGTTACTGTGGTTGCATCAACAACATTTGATAATAATTTTTCTTATAATATTAATTTTAGGGATTGAGTTCACCCATAAAAATATTTTTTAAATAACAAAAAATTTATCCCAATGCCACTGAAATCAGTAAAATATATATATTTTTAAATTTAATCTTACAATTGTGAATATTATTCACAATACATTAAACAAATGAATATGGCAGCAGAAACAAATATATTCCTGCAACATATTTGTATACAATATTTCATTTTTGCAGAACACCCCCATCGTCCTAAAAAAACATATTTAAGTCAGACGGTGACGTCTTCAAATAGCATCTTCTGTCCAACCAGCAATTGAAAACCAAAACTGACACACTTCAAATAATATTTATATTAAACAGAGGAAAAGTTTCAATTTGTATCAACTGAATGAAGCTTATCAATTATTTCAGCACTCTTTAATGTTGACCCAGACCAGCTCTGATCATTAACACATTACTGTAACATTAATATTAATATTAGTAGAAAAGAAGGAAACGCCTCCTTCTCATTAGCGGCTGTAATAAAAAAACCTACTTTGAATTCTATTATTTTATATAATTTAATGGATAATAATAAATTACTCTCTCCAGTCATTGTTAACAGTAATTTGAAAAGTACAGAAAAAACTTGAGCGACTTTAGGTTTTTAAACTGTAGTGCATCTACTCTAAGAACTGTGGCAGAGTAGCGTATAAAGAAACAAAACAGATAAAAAAAAAAAGAATACAAGAAACCTGTCAGGATGAGTGCATGTGACACGATGACTGACAAGTAACACTGATGGGGTGTCAGAAAACGGTGGGGGGTTGAATTTACGTTGCTGGTGTTGCAAAGGATCTATGTCCGTAACTATGGCAACATGACAGTCAACTACACTGACAGTATGAAGTGACAAGACGGGATGAATTATTGGTACAGTACTGCTCTGTGGTGTTTCTCCTGCTCCTTCCGTTCCCATCCACAAATCCTAAGCATCGATTTCCATAAACCAGATAAAGATTAAATTGGGACAGGGAAAGTGTGAAAGTGTGTGTGTGTATATGCGGAGTGAGACAGAAAGAAAAAAAGACGAAGGTGGACAAAAGCATCAAGTGGAGATAATGTCTCATGGATAGATTTTAGATGCAGCATTGAGAAACCCCATTTAAATTAAATATTGTTTGTTTTAATATTTGCAAGGGGGCAACCGGCCATCACGACCACACCTACTGTAGCTTCCTCTGTGATCAGATCCAAAAAACACATCAAATAACCTGTACATTCTGATTTAGTTCAATTAGGTATGACTTGTTTTATCAGTAACAAACGCACAAATGAAACATCAAATCAACCTATACTTGAATGTTTACCCAGTTCTTTTGTTGAGTTGATTGGTATTAGTTCACACTAACGTGTCAAAAGACGTAAAAATGGGAGAACTGAAGGATGGAAGATGAGCAGAGGGAGACAAACTCACAACCTGAAATGTCACGCCGTGGGTATCACCCTTAGTCCTGCGCTCCTAGCACTCTGGGGAAACAAACACACATTCACCAATGAGAGGACAGTACATTCAAGCATGGGAGGAGATATCAAGATGAATTTGAAATCCAGTATGAGCAGCAAAAAGACAGAAGAAAAAGAGGAAACGAAAAAAGCAGATAGCAAGAAAGAAAAAAAGACAAATCTTCAGAGATGCCAACCCCCAAAATGGAGCCTGTGACAGTAATTTGTTTTAAGAATTAGAGGTCAGAGAATGTTGGAGAAAAACTAACTTTATGTTCAGGACAGGGTGGCACCCCTGAAGCATAGAGAGCAGAGAAGCAGACTGACACGAGTTCTGACTCACGGCCAGTAGTGGGAGGAGCAGTAGCAGCAGTAGTGCTTGTAGGAGAGGAAAGGGCATTGGACAAGGACATGTGACTAGGACTAGAAACATTGGTTACATCCTGGGTCTGGCTGGTGGTGGATGATTGGCGTCTCAGAGCCCCCGCCCCCTGAAAGGAGGTGCCACTCTTGAAGGTGTTGACTACTTCAATCTGTGGGAGGAGAGCGGGACAGGAGAGGACAAATGGCTACTCAGAGTGACAAAGACCAAATGGCAACACAAGTTGACTGACTGGGTGACTTTGGTGATAAAGGGAATACAAAGTGTATCAACCATGACACGAAAGGGGGGGCAGCTAAAGATCAGGGTGCAGTAGCGTGGTCAACCAAAGGGTAAATTTAAAAGGGTTGCTTCACTCAAATTCCAGAAATAAAGAACAAAGCATTCCATTCACCTCAGTTGCACCTCTAGTACTGAAGGTAGAAATCCCACAAAGAAATAAGACTAAAACTTTGTATCTTCAAGGTCACAAATGCCATGATTTACACCTGAACCAAAGACTAGTCAGTGTTGGATTTTGTTGGGGCATTTTCTGTCATTGTACTTCAAAAACTGAAGGTTTACTTTATAGTTACTTGCCTCCAGCCATTGGGTCTGTTGCCTTTGTGTTGGCACACAGTGACATTGCCCAAAAAGACAGAATACAAGTGTTCAGATGAGCAGACAGGTTGAAAAGTCTCTGAATCAACAGTAACAATGTCTTCTGGCATTAGTGAATAAAACTTGAAGCGTGCCACAAACACGTTCATGTCTTGACTAACATCCCAACCCTGACTTTCTTATCTCTGCCTGGGAAAGAGTTGCTCAAAGGTGCACACTGCTAGGCTGTTCAGTAAGTCTGGGTCACAGAAGGCTTTGTCAGCACCTCTCCAGTTTCAGAGCCTTTTTAAAAGAAAAATCTTACTTTGAACCAGGGCTGCAACTAACGACTATTTTAATAATCAATTCATCTGTCAATTCTTTTTTTTTCATTCATTGATATTTGGAGTGGAAATGAGACAATATTACTAAGTAGCAGTGTAGCTGACAACAGATTGAAAAATGAATAGTCCAAACAAAAGGCGAGTGAATATAAACGTTCTTTTGGTTTGGTCCAAATCAGTTGGTGAGTTTGTAACATCACGCGAGAACTTATTGGTCTGCTTATTGGTCAGACGTGTCTGCCACGGGAACAACAAAAGTAAATCCAGGAAGTAGATTAGGTGTCGTTGAGCGCTGTATATTTCTGTGACAGAGGAAATAATTACATGATGAATATTATTGCGGGTCCGTCACCATGCCGGTGATTGTTTATCACGTTAAATCACTTTCACATTCATTCATTCGTCACTCTAAATTGTCATCACTAACTCACTGTTTCATATAATAACTCCACATGTGCAACTAAACACATTCATAAACCCGTTCAACTTTTGTAAAATATCGCTCCTGAACAATATGTGGTGGAATAGCTTCAACCTGAACCATAAGTGACAAACCAGTGAGGTTAAATCAGACACAGAAATCCAACACACAGGCAAAGTTGATCTGAATATCACAGTGATATTGGTCTGCAGTGACAACAGATCAGAGACTTTTAGGAAGATGTATTTAGGGTTTGATCGTCGATGTTCCGCCGGTCCAGGAGATATTTGCATCAAGTCCATCCTGAGAAAGCTGCACCTAAATAGGTCATTATGAAATAAAATGGCTAACTATATCTTTTTGATCTTTGTTTCTTCTTGGGCGTAAGTCTCACAGATAATGTCTGAGGTGGTGCAACGTCCTACTGAAAAATCATTAGATATCAAACACAGACAGTACAACAACAAGTCTATGTCAGAAACCATCACAGATGAAATGCTTTGTGATGTGAAATAGCTTTTAACTGGATAATCAAAATATTAAATATTATTATAAAGTAATGATAAACACGGTTTTCTTTTATATTCACAAGTAATAAAAATATTTCAGTAAATTCCCACATGGGGATTGAACAATTCTCACCTGAGTCTGAATGCGGTTCAGTCCTCTGAACCAGAGGATCTGTCCTCTCCTCAGTTCCCTCTCTGCATGATCAATCTCTTCATTTTCCTCATTTACATCCTCTTCTGGTGACTCGTCTTTCTGGGTTAACTGGCCTGCTCTTCGCAGGAAGCGCAACCTGCTATTAGGTATGGTCGCTATCACCTAACCCGCAGAGAAGACAGATGACTTGGTCAGCAGGTGACTAGTAGGAATTCATGAAAACAAAAAAAAAATGAGTTGAGTGTTCATCTTACCTGTCCCCACACAAGCTCCCCCAGACCAAGAAAAACGCACCACATCCACTTTTCCAGGTCCAGAGGTTGACAGCTGAATGGCTTCCCTCCAAACTGAACAATCACAATCTACAGAAGTAAAACATAGGACAGAATCCAACACCATGAGAGAATGTAGATAGAGAAAGGAAAATTACTTTAAAAATCCTTTAAACTATTCGACATAATAATCAGTCTACCTGCACAGCAAAAGTGCCAAAAACAATAGAGCAGAATATGGGGTTCCTGAAGATTCCATCAAAGACGTTCCTCTCTCCATGGATTTTCCGTGCGTTTATTTCGTTAAAGAGCTGCATCATGACAAAGGTGTTGAAGATGATAGTATAGTGCTCAGATGGAGGGGAGTGGAGAGGTGCGTTTCGGCCGCTGTCAATGTCAAAGATCTGTTCACCTGAGGGGGAAATGTGTTTGTTTTTGTACTTTTTAAACTTTGTCACATCCATATGTTGCTGATTTCTTGGTGTACTGCAAAATTACAATCCATACCAACAAAGAGAAGTGTGAAGATGATGACAAGCTGATAGGCTCCGTGTCCCAAGATGTTCTTTGTCATGGTGCTGGAGATGAGGGGCTTGTTGCGACCATATGGCTTCCTCTTCAGCAGAGACTCTGTAGGAGGTTCTGTTGCCAGGGCCAGTGATGCAAAAGTATCCATGATTAGGTTCACCCACAACATCTGCACTGCCTTCAGAGGAGAGTCCTGGGGATACCATGCATGGAAATTGCATATAAGAACTAACCATGTGCTTTCATGAGATGCCACAGTAATTAATCATTTCCTTATGCTTCCTTATGCTACTATAGGATCATCATATTATATGCCGCAGACAATATTAATGCTTTGTTAATTAAAAAAACATTTACAGCCATCTCATCTTCATTCTCCGAAGACGACTGTTAGAAAGAATTAGAGGCCGAAATGGCGACCGTTCTGAGAGTGCGACTGAACTGAAGGGGGATTTTTCTGGAATGGCATGATTACATCAGAACGCCACACTGACCTTTCCGTTGTGACCGCACTGTTGCATAAGTGGGACCAAATTAACGAAACGAGCTTCTTCTGTACTCCTGTGCTTTTCTATAAAAACTACAAACCTCGCTGTTAATACGCTTTGACAAAAGTGCAAAGAAAAGATTTTCAACTTTTTTGTTTGCCAGAGGCACGTTTACCACTGTGTTACATCACCTTCTTTCATAATTACATGTCATTTGGGAACTGAGGATACTGATCGTCTTATATGTCCCCACTTTTTTATTTTAAAAAAATGGCATACTTACAAAATACAATTTAGTTTGTCAGAAAATCTTTTCTGTAAGTGGGGTGTGTCATTTTATTTATCAATTTAGGACCGATCATAAAATCACAACAGAATGTCAACTTTGAAATCACACTTCTCATAAACACATGAGTTATCTACTGTGTCATGCTTTTCAAAGATTCACAGTGTTTCATGGCTTATAGGAATAGGATGCATCGTTCAAATGACCACATGCCCACACACACAGCCCTCTCTGACCTGTGTGATGCAGGCACCAGTGAAAGCCACTATGACGGCCACAACATTAACAGTGAGCTGGAACTGAAGAAACTTGGAGATGCTGTCGTAGACGTTCCTGCCCCACATCACTGCTTTGACAATGCTGCTGAAATTATCATCTGTCAGAATGATGTCAGAAGCCTCCTTGGCCACATCTGTTCCAGCAATACCCTGGACAGGTGCAGATAAGGCACGGTCAGAAAGCAGTATTACACTTCTATGGTGTGGGGTAAATTTGCTTAACATCTACTGCACAATAGTGTGAAGGAAATCTGTATAAATTAATCTCGCAGCCTCTGGGCAAAACAGAACTCTGAACACGAGTTGGCTCACAGGCTTTAGTTAGCTAGGTACAGGATGTTGCGCAGGGTGCACTGGGACATTAATATATAATATGAAGAAAAAGTACATGGTGCTAAAGGTTTCCAATAACGCTGAATTAAGGGTTAATTAATGCAAATGAATGAACTGGGACGAAACACCCAAATATCGGATACATATATTAAATTGGGATTTGCAGAAAGAACACTGTTTTTTAACAAGTCTGGGTAATCTACTGCAGGGAACGTGTGTGAACTCAGAAATCCACAAGGGGGAGCTCCTAATCTATACAGCCAGAGGCAGAGCGCCTGAAAAGAGACTCAATCCTTCACAAATTAAATAAACATCTGCAGATGTTGACTAAAGCCTCTCACGAGGAGGAAAGCAAGGAAGAAACGAAAGGAAAAAACGCAAAAGCCGAGTTGTTTACCATGGCGAAGCCAACATCGGCTTTCTTAAGAGCCGGTCCATCATTGGTCCCATCTCCAGTCACAGCCACCACCTGCCTCTGGTCTGCCATAGTGCTGTCAATAATTCCTGTCAAACACACATGCAACCGTGTAACCACATACTTTGACTATGGCATCTGAAATGAACAAAGGCAACACAACAGCATGTGATCTTAGTGTGTATGACACCACAACGATATTATTATATGCTACTTCTTGTGATCTGTGATCTGTGCCATGGCTGGCAATCGTTTGGTGATGCAATGAAAAAAATTATTTCTAAAAACAAGTTCACAATGCAAAATAATGCAAACAATTTACCTTTGACGAGAGTGTGTTTGTCAGTTGGGGAGGATCTGGCCAGAACTCGAAGTTTAGGCCAAACCTTGTCAATACGTTCCTGCTCCACCTGGACAACCACACACAAACACAGACAAACAAGTTGTTGTTGGTGTAGTTTCTTCTCCTTTCCCACATCCACTCACATTCCCCGACTCACTCTCAGTCTGACAATAGTTACAGTACCTCTCCCTTCTCATTACGGATCCTCCTGTTGAACTCTTTGCCATCAATACACAGGAAGTCTTCTCCAGGATGGATGATACCACACTTGATCGCTATGGCCCTGGCTGTATTTATGTTGTCTCCTGTCACCATGCGCACTGTGATGCCTGCACGCTGACACTTTTGGATGGCATCAGGCACCTAAAAAGTGAAACATAAACACAACTGTGGTGGTTTTTTTGACCATTGGTGAGCAGCTGAAACAAACCACAGTTAACACACTGGCATGTTGTACAGCATTATCACTAAATCATTAAGTTGATATTGCAAAGTTGCAAATTAACCAGAAGGGCATTTATTGAGCTATATTTACCTAAATAAAATAGAAAAGTTTCGGGCCAGAAAGCTAATCAGTGATTTGGCAAATGCTAAAAAGGACTACACAGTGACGTGACAACTGTCTTTCAGATGGCAACTTCAAACACACACACACACACACACACACACAGCTAAAACACATATACTGTATGTATGCTACAAAAATAACTGTATTATACCTGCATTATATAGTAACATTAAAATACATTCCTTTTCGTTTTAACAAGATGGCTAACGTTACATTTTATCTGAGCTTATTGCCCTATTACCACACAGGGAGTGATTTTTTGGCAGATTCAGCTATTTATTCAGCATTAATTCAGAATTACAATGTCATCCTCACAAAGGTCAGCACTGTTTTCTAAACCCACACATAAGCAAATATGTGCAGATCCAGTGCATTCACTTACACACACACACACACACACGCGCGTGCGCATAGGCAGGAATGTGCATACTGCATTTTCCACATCACACTCCCATGTGTGTTGCACATACACATGAGAGACTGCTTAAACTCAAAAACACACAAACAGGCAGCACAGGACTGAAGACCAAATTAATCAGCCACCACGAAGTAGGCACATACTGTGTATCAAGCTGCTCGTGCATGTAAACATTAATGATTAAATTAATGTCAGCTGCAGGATGATAACTATTAGAAAGAGCTGTAAATCACATACAGAAACAGATTAATTGTAATTTCATTTTATATGTGAGGCTGTTTTTCTAGTTTTAGGTTTACAATATAATGTTAAATACTAAAACCTATTTTGGATGTGGCACACGTTTTTATGGTCAGTAAAATACTGACTCATTCTAAATCAAATAAAAATGCATGAATTACAATTTAAATAATGAAATATATAATCTATTTCTTGTACTTGGGAAAAAATCATTTGTTGAAAAACAAAACAAAAAACTAATAAAGCCAAAAACAATACAGCCAAATTAGCTGAACATGTGAATAAAATGTGAATATTGGCTGTAATTTCAAAGCAATTTCCTAAAGAGAAAATGTCAGGGAGGTTCACACATGCACACTTACAAGCCCCATAGTATCAGTATTTGTACATGTGTTGATTGGGTAAAGAGGTAGTGTAGGAATAAACAGCACAAACTACATTACAGTAACCAGTACAGTATTTACCAGTACAGTACGATGTATTCTATGCCAAATTAGTCTCAGTGTTGATGTATATGTCCCAGCACTTTGCCATGAATAGACATATATATTAATAATAGTATTTGTTTGTATACATTTTTGCAATAAACTCAAATGAGTAATGTGATTTGTTGGTGTGTTGTTGTTTTTTTTTTTTAAAAAGGACTTTGAACCTTTCTAAGTAGCTAAACTAGATTTCTTCCTTTGCTGTAGTTCTGTTACTTACATTGTGAAGTAATTGGCAGCTTGGCAACCCCCGTTATTACACTCTGCTTTCTCTGCTATCCTTAAGTTGCTATTAAGATATCGAGCTCCTGTCTGCCTATATGTTGTCTCTGCTGTCTGTTTTTCTCTCCTTTGTCTTGGATTCCCACTGCTCTAGTTGACTGGTCACTCGAATAAAAGAGGAGGTCGAGGGAAGTGGAGAGCATAAGAGTGGATGCTTATTAGAAATACAATCTGGCCCGCTAAAGGAAAAGGGCAGGAGGACAGTAGGTGAGAAGATAGGTGAAATAGGTAGAAAAAATAAGTCCCTCATGTCTCTAACCTGGATTTTGTTACTTTCTCGTTTGCCTTTCTTCCTCCTACTGTCCCTCATCCCTCTGACATGAATCTAAATGTGAATCTGTTTATCATCCTTGGCCTCTGTCTCGCTCTCATTTCCGTCTTCTCTCTCAGTCACTCCTCTTTCCTCTCGTGTTTCTCTGGGGGTAACCCAGCAGAGAAGCCAGTTATTAAAAGAACATCACGGTCTGGAAGAAGAAATTAGAGACTAATAAACAAACCAAAAACATGTTTACCACTCTGAGTGACCTTTTTAGCGGAAGGGAAAGTCATCTAATTTCCAAAATTATCCAGTCCTATTAAGAGGCCTGGAAAGATGTTAGGTGAGTGTTTGGTGTGCTGTTTTTAATACATTGGTTACTAAAAATGTTATGGTAATGTTAAATGACTTATTTGGTAGAAGAAATAGGGAAATGACAGTGATGGTGTTTGTAAGTAAACTTCCAAATATTATTTTAATAATTTTCCAAATAATTAAGTTATCTTATTACATTTTACAGCATTCATAGAATATGTTGCACCACAATATATTGTACTACATTGGACATTGTTTTAGTTTTCTTGCTGTTTTACTATTTTTCAAAGTTAGATTTGTTGATATTTAAGGACAGTAACACTGTGATACAGCATTGGATTTTCTTTATCTCATCGAGTTGTTTATAGATAGTTTGCCTATGCTTTGCTGTTTCTGCTTCTTCTCTCGGTATACTTTTAGACTTTTATCTGGGCCTGTTCAGCTGCTTACATAACTCGGATTCAGACAAAAAAGCGAGTAGGCATAGTGAGAGAGAGAAAGGAAAGAAACACAGAAAATCCAAAGAACAAGAGCAACCGCAGAAATGTGGAAGTCAGAGCCCACAGCACATGGAAAGAACCAAACATGATGGGTAGAAGTTGAACGAAAGACCTTGTTAGAGTGAGGTGTGGATGGAAAAAGTGTTGAAGGCAGGAAGTTGAATAATGCAGTAGTCAGTTTCCTGCTTTCCTCTACCTGCACAGTAGCTGTTAAGTGAGGTTAGTTTTCCTAGTGTGCACGGATACTTCTTTATACCAGTGTCTTTTTTGAATTGTAGTTCTCCTTTCTCAAGATTTGTACAGTTATAGTTATATATTCATTCGTTGACGACTAATTTGCTTTT
>JAUMHF010000021.1:14005630-14086990 GCA_032359275.1 Microctenopoma steveboyesi
TTTTTAATGTTATCAGCAGTCGAAATAGCGCTGACTAATATTAGTCTAACAATACTACATCATCATGTAAGCAAAGATTTTAACCAAAGTCTGCCAAATAAAGACAAAAATGCACACAACCAAACATTAACACACATTTAAGTGGTTATGGAAGTACTTCATTATGTGACAAATGAGCAACCTTCATCTGAAAACAGCTTTTTCCCCTAAAGTAGGTACAGTGACTCTAAAGCAAGTGATGGTCTCAAATATCATATCATTCAGATATCATATTATTTCCATGCCAGGAAAACAAAAGATGGAGATGTGGCAGGTTACAAAAAGCAAATATAGTATTGAATAAGTATGTGCTTCATCACTGTACTGTACTTCCTACCTGTGGCCATTCAGAACAAAGTAAAGGACTTAAACATGTTCACATCCAGACCTCCAATACCAAATCTCACAAGCACAGAGATGTCCTAGAATCAAGTCTCACCTAAGAATTAGAGAATTTGAGGACCTAGTATAATATTTAAATGTAAAATATTAACTAATTTAATATTGTAATTGAAAGACACATAAGTGTGTTACACATACAAGAAATCTAGAAAAACTGAGCAGTGCTCATTTAGGTTAAAAGAAATCAGGTTAAAAGTGATTGGCCCAGTCTTAAGTGTGGATTTCATGAATCAATAATCATTTAGTGCAGTGCTCATCGGTGAAGAGATTGATCAAACACACACCCTAATGTCAAGCCTTCACACACGTCGCCTTCCTGTCAGCTCCCTGTTCATGCTGCTGCTTTGTTCACTCTCTGCTCCACACGTGTATTTCTGATTATCGTGATCAATACAGCGATATCGTGCTTCCTTTAGGCATGCCATCAGAAAAAATGCATCTCCAACCACCATTATGTGAGGCTTTCTCAGATTTGAATATGCTGTTATTTACACGACAGTTGGATCTAACTAGAAACTGTTAATATGTCTACATGATACCTAAGTGATGAAACTGACAGCTGATAGAATAAACCATCTGTCCAACATCCACTTCTCTGAGTATATCAACAGAATATCTCACATTCACTTACCTCTGGCCTGACAGGGTCCTCTATCCCGACAACACAGATGGCTGTGAGGTCACTGAGGATGTTGTTCTCGTCGTCCCAGTTAGGCTCAGGATTGCTGGAGAAATCACGATACGCCACACATATGGTCCTCAGGCCATCACACGCCATGGGCTCAATCACCTTCTTCACCATCTCGTCCTTGTCCCGTGGACGAAAAACCCTTGGCTCACCCACCTCGCTGAGAATATGGCTGCATCTGCAGTTGAGGAGTAAGGAGTAGAGGGCATGAGGGATGTGAAAAAAACAAGAAGTGCTGCTACAGCAGAACACAGTCTGAACTTGGGTAGTAAAAATCATATATGCGTGTCTTATATATATCCATTAAGGCAAGCGTTCATTTATTAGGAAGTAATTAAGTAATTTGTTTTTAGAAAGGGTTGAAGGTCACGTGATTTTGAATTTTAGTGACAAAATTAATCACGAAATCAGACTCACTTTTTGAGAACAATCTCAGAGGCTCCTTTGCTGTACATGCGGAAGCTCCCATCAGGCAGTTTGATGACAGTGCTCATGGACTTCCTGACAGAGTTGAAGGTGTAGACTTTGTAAAGCTTCTCCTCTGGGATGTTGTTTCTTATTGGCTGGTAATCTCGCTTCAGGCCCAACACCAATCCCAGCAGGCCGCACTCTGTCTTGTTGCCTACCTGCTTCGGCAGACCGCCTTCCTTATCTGGAGGCTGAGATACAGAGGAAGACATTGTCAGAGTTCTATTTTTAGACCAATATTTATGGTCGTATGGACGTCGAACAATCAGTCTCTACTATGTGAACTGGGCTATTCGCCGAATAAGAATTTCTTTTCTGCACTGCAGTGCGACCAGTGTAGAGCCTGAAATAGCTGCTAGTGACAATTAACTAGCTAGCAGGTGAAAGGGTAGCTGTGTAGGAGGGCAGGGGATGTGACAGGTATGACTGAGATTTGGATGTTCTTATTTCAGGCACGCAGCTTATGTCTTGCAATCTTTCAATCTGTTTTTTTTTTAACATACTACTACTGCAGTCGTGACATGATCATTAGTAGAACTAATGTTATTATTTAACCTGCACATTATATTCTCAGTGAAGTGATTTTTCTTTCCTTCAGTGTTGTCCAGTGAAAGGAGCATTTTCTCTGCCTCTCAGCGTTGGAGTGTGCCCTCTACTGTAGCGTCTGTGTGCGTGTGTGTCTGATATCTGGTGAAATCTGTGCACGGGTCTGTTCAGCATGTGTGTTCGGTAGCGTACACACTTACTTACTGTATGTGGGAGTGTGTGCATGCGGTCAGCTTCTGGAAGACTCTACGTTGCCATGGTAACACCAGGCAAAGCACACTTGGAAGGAGAGACTTGGGGAAAAGAGGGTGCTCTCGCCACCACTTGGGGAATCTTACTCTTTGGCTGTGATTCTCCTACAGGATTCTCACTCATCTCACTTCACACATGTCCTCCAATCTGTCTGTGTTTCCCTTTTCATCTTTTTCCAGTCCATATTTATTAGTATTTCCCAAGCTGTACTCGGTTTACTCAGTTTTTTTTCACTAAATATCACATAGAATTACAAGCAATAAAACATACAGCATGACTATTCTTTTATTTTTCACCAAGTGTGACAGAATAAATTTCATTTTGTTTGCCTTACACACACACACACACACACACACACACACACAGGCTGACCACTGAAGTCACAATGATGCTCATGGGTCTGGACACATGTGAGAGTGCAATCCTTACTGTGATGATTCATACCAGTCCATCTCATGTAATTAAACATTCTCAAGCTCATCATTATCTTTGTCTGATAATAGACGAGTGGAAGATAAAAAAAGATGTGAAAAATATTCTTCTGAAAGGCTTTCTAGAGAATAATAATCAACAAGATATGACTATTTACATGACTGGTTAATCTCAATTAGCCGATTAATTGTTCGTTTGAGAAAATGTCAGAAAGTAAGAAAAATCTACTATTACATAGTAGATTACACAAACACACACTACCTATCTATCTATCTATCTATCTATCTATCTATCTATTTAACATTTGGTTTATCATCACATTGTATTTCCATCTAACAGATTTTAAGCAGAAGCCAAGTTTAAATAGAAATAATTATAAATGTGGGCAAAACTGTACATATCAAATTGAAGGTGTGTTGTGCTGTGTTCTTAATCAGCGTAACAGCACATTGTGGTGTTTCATGGTAAATTTTGTGAATCTACATCCTTACAAGTCAGCACTGGGTTGACAGCAAGTGTCTCTGGGGTCTTGCTCTATAGTACCTACAGTATGCTTAACACCTACACTTACAGATAAAGAACAGCTTGTCAGGTACATTTTCTTTCTCTAACTCACACTTACACATGTGCATGCGTGTGTAAGAGCAAATACACACACACACACACACACACAGTATGTCAAAGCTCAGGGAACGTAATGCTTCTAAGCAGACACTTTTAGTCTGTGCTGTTTGCCCCAAAATAGACTGCAGGCTCCCTGTGCTGTGCCTAAACAAGTCTCCAATCAAGATTAAATACTTTTTTTTTTCATTTCGACTTTGCTGTGTGTTAGGAAATATGCTATATTTGCAATGTAGTTAATCACATTATTGGCTTTTTTTGAATTGCTGTGCTAACATTCTTCTTTAAGAATGTGCACCTGCTAATAAAGTTCTGAGGAAGAATCCCACCAAAAAAACTGTACTGTGTAAAGGTGACATATTATATTACATTATATTACATTACATTACATTACATTGTATTGTATTGTATTGTATTGTATTGTATTATATTATATTATATTTAGTTAATAAAAAAATATTTTAACATACTTACTGACTGTTTACATGTCTCCCTTTGTGGATGCACATTACATGGTTTTATTGGGGAAACTTGGGGCAAATGAAAGGTCAAAGGGTGTTGTACTATATGTGTAAGCAATTTTTGGATACATTTGTGGTTTTGTGCTGCTTTATTAATATTGTTCATTTTGTGACTGACAGAATCAAATCTTATCTCTGTATTTTATTTAAACAAATAATATCAAAGTATATTGCAGTTTTTTCTAAAAATGTTTAATGAAGGATCTAAATCTGGTTTGAATGTTTGCGGAAGCAAAATATCACTGAAGGTTGTTAGTCATTCATGTCATGGTAATCTCAAAAAAAGGTTTAATGTAATGGCAAGAAAAACAGATCCAGTTGCTTTGGATTAAACCTTTTTTTGAGATTTTCTGAAGCAGTTTAATATCTGAAACCACAACTTCCAAAGAGACAGTTATCATACTGATTCAATCATGCGCACATTTTACATGTCCATTTAACTGCAGATACTCCAAATGAGCAGGCCAGAGAAATATGTGGCAGGATTAAATCCCAGTCCAGACTTCTAGTCCATCCCCCATGCCAGGTGTGTCCTTGAGCAAGACACTCAGCACTAGCTCCTTGTAAGTCGCTTTGGATGAAAGCGTCAGCCAAGCAAAGTAAGATAGTAATCTAAAATCTCATTAATCATTAAAACCCAATCAAAGTGCTGGCCTATGTTCACCTGGTAATTGGACATATCTGGTTAATGTTCAACTGTGAGTCTCACAGACACAGACAAGTGTATAAATACTTTGTACCAAGTTTGTTGCAAATAAAAGAATGAATGCCTTTTCCTAATGACCAGTGATTACATCAGGAAGACACTGCCTGTCACTGGCTAATGAAGGCATGAAATAAACGACCTCATCTGCATCGTCTGCCAAGTGTTTGGGAGAATGGGTTCCTAGCAACACAACATCAAGCTCCACCACAAAATGTGATTATTGTAAATAATCACCTGAAAATCATACAAGATAGATTTAGGTTCCTACATCAGCTACTAAATGTGTGAATTCTGAACTTTATCAAAGGGAAACTAGGCAGTACTTTACCTCTACACACTAATTTATCTTCTCAAGTATTAGTTTTCGTGTGTGTTGCAGAATTTGGCACATTGTGTTAAACTCTACACACAGGCTGAATGACACTTTTAGATAAACCCCTCAGATCAATAGCTAAATAAAACTTAACATGTAACAGCTGACCTTAGCTCGGACCCTTAACAGAGTTTCAGGTTGCATCTCTGGAGGCAGTCATGTCATTGAATGACTTAGTTAAATACTCCTAATCCCTTCATTAAAAGACTGTATTGATGTATCGTTAATAAATGCTATATTAAAGTTAAATTAGTGAACATGTTTCCTCAGTTTACTTGTGTCTGTGTTTTCATGCATTTTCTCAGTGCGTTGAGCTTTCAGGACACATTGCACTGCCTTGTGCTACCCAAGCAGATCTTGATTAGGTTGGTCATCTTAGAGATACGCCCCTATGGTGCTAAGTGCCTAATTCAATTCACAACTCCTGCCATAACAGTAGAAGATAGCTGCAGCAAATGCTAAAAATGACAGGATAAAAGAGAAATAGGCAGAAAATAAAACAAATCTGATAGAAACACTACTGTCTTTTTATTTCCAGAGAATCCTCAGAGGACGCGCTTGACGTGGGTTTCTACGCACAAAGACAGTAGCTGGCATAGGATGCCCAACGTTGGCAACACTCAGCTACGGTTGGCACATCCTGGCCTGGACGTGGCTAAGGACCAGCTGCCCTCTCCCTGGTCCTTGGAGGACCCGCAGGCAAGGACATATGCCAGAGGGAGAGCTGGCAACTTTACTTCCTATTCCACCTGGGGCTCTTCTTAATCCATACCTCCTGTTTCTTTCCCTTTTCTTCACTCTGTCTCCATTTTCTTCCTTTCTCTTCACCCCACCCTCTTACCTCACTCTTAACTGTCCATCGTTTTCCATTTGTTTTGATTCTCTCTCTCTCTCCTTGCCCTCTATTCATATCTTCCCTTTCCCTCTTCACCTGGAGTCACTTTCACCCCTAACTTACTTGGCGCCTCAGCCCCTTTCCTCTGTGTTCCCCCTCGTTCCCTCTTTGCAAGGAGGAGAGGATAATATTCTAGCTCTTCACATGACTGTATCAGCCAACTGGGCTATGGCCTGGAGGAGTGCTGGAGGAAAGTAATGCAGTCTTCCAGTCCATGATGAGGACACTTGTCACGCGAGTGTGGTGTCTCTCTCCTCTTCTTATATAATTTTCCTCTTTCACTCTTTTTTTGCACATACCCTTGCTTTACTTCACTACTCCCTCATTTTCCCCTACTTTATATTTAGCTTCCATGTCTGCTTTTTCTTTTTTCCCTTTCTTTCATATATCTCATGTCCCTAATTTGCTCTTCTACCGCAGACATTCAGCCTTTCCAAAACCAATAAAAAAGAAAACATTTAGTGTTAAATATGCATCTTTTTGTGATGGCGAAGAGTCAGTAATGTGTGTGTGACATCGACATACAATAACCATTTGTGATAATATGGTAATGATAACATGATAATTGCAATTTATTTCAATGTATTACTGGGATTCTATACTTGTATGGCCATGTTTTCAAAATAATGACATTTGAGCTACAAAAAATGTGCAAACCTGAGATATTTAAATTATGCACATGATTGCTGTGATTGGCAGGTTATTAATGAAGAGAATTAAGTTAATAAAATAAATAAAGTTAGGAAGACATCCAGATGACCCTTGTCACCCCTGTGAGAAACAACAAGGCATCACTACTCACTAGTGAAGAGTCCACTTTAATTACAAACCATAAGAAATGTATTGTTTCATGTTTAACACAAACACAGTCTTGTTTTTTATTATCTAAATTCTGTCGAGTCAGTTTTTAATGTATTCGTCTGTTCCTTTCCAAAAGCACAAACACTGCACCACCAAAGCCATTTATTTCTGTGATTGTATGGGTGTGTTTGTTATTTATCTCTTTTGTCCCTGAGTAAAATAATAACCTGAGCAGGTGGTTGAAGCAACATGAGGCTGAGCTCCCAGGACACTCAGATGGACACAGCCATGCTAAACACACACCACTGTGCTGTGAGAACACGCACCTGTGATCTGAATACCTCATATAGTGTTAGTATGCCTAATATGTGTGTATGAGTAATCTATATGTGTGTGTGTGTGAAAAAAATTATGTTCACTGGCAACTGGACTTGAACCTAGAACATGCAAGTGGCAGATCTACAGGGGTTAGAGGGGGGCAACTGCCTTCATGTTGCAGAGTCTTGCGCATCCGGCTGACCTCCAGGTTTTATGTCCTTAAAATCATACTTATATAAATAAATGGCTTGTTTGCCTAAAAGCCTCTCACAGATATCAACTTAAATACACTGTTAATGTAATCCTAGGTTAATCTTTGAAGAGATAATAATAGAATAAATAGTTTTATTTGTGTATTTGTGCCTATTTTGTTGAGGCCATTTACATATTGGGGATTTTCACATACTTCCCTGAGGAGGCCCAGCATTGCCACCCTGCCTGGACCTATTGTCACTCCTTTGTCCCTTTCATGGAAGGTTTTCTAGATCTGCCACTGTTTCTCATTATGTCAATATGTGCTGAAAATAATGAGGAAACTGAAAATGCACGGTGAAAGTTGATAGAAAAGGAACAGAATAGCAATACAGAATATGGGGGGTCACTGTTTTTGAGCCACTGTGAATGATGCATGCCTCTTTGAAATGATGTCAGTACCCTCACATCAATGAATGCTGTTGACAAATTGCTATGTAATATGCATGACCTGTCTACAGGAAGCATACAAGCCAAACATATGTCTTGTTTATTTATCTGGATCCATCTGTGCAAGTTTTCTTTTTGAATACGTCTGCCCATAGATCTGGTGTATGTGCATGTAAGGTACAGTATATGTGTGAGGTTTCATTGTGTGAATGTGTGTGCGTTTCTCCCTCAAATATGAGGTTTCTTCACTTCAGAATCTGCATGCGCTGACAGAAGAAGCTGAGCTATACTAGTGGCTGTATTATGAAGCCAGGGAGGCAGTAGGGGGGACTGATATGTGTATCAAAGCCTGCCTCTTTGCCTTTGTGCCTTTGTGTGGTGGCCATCAAAGACTTCCATAGCCATCCTGGCATCCCACAGGATTGGCCTCTTATATAAGAACACACAAGCCAGCATACTGTAGGGCTGGAGTGGTGCTGAGGGAGAGGGGGCGGCTCAAGCATGGAGGAAGGGCTATACTAAATGTTCCTCCGAAATTTCACTATACTGCTTCTTGATTTCTGAGTAAATTCCATTCCCTAATTATTACTTTCAAAGCCAAGATCCACAGTGCATGCTGCTCCGTAACTACTGTAGATAACAAAGTAAGGATGTGTACGCTGATATCATTTGAAGTTTACCTTAAGTTAAACTTCCACTTTCATGCAGGAAGAGGTTACCTCTTTAATGAATGAAGAGATTATAAAACAAACTAAATGTGCCATTTAATCCACCAAGTCTAAGCTACACTCTGCCGGTGCTTAATACCGTTGAGCTAAGCAGCTTCGGAGGTACAATAGTCTGCAGCTTTTTCAGCAGGGATAACATCTTGTTAATGTGGCACGTCTTGATAGAAAAATGCTGTGGGAATGGGAATCTAAAGCAACCTCATAGTTTCTACAACAAAAAAGGATTTTACATTTTAAAGTATTAATATAAAAACGATTTTAAACTGGTCTTTGAAGTGTTGTAGACTTCCTTTCTCTTGATCAAACGCTGTATGCAATATTGACGTTCTCCAGTCCAATCTTGGCTTGTTTCTATTAGTCTGGGCCACCAATCTCAACAGCCTGAATTCGCTCCACCTAGAAATGTTCTTTAACATACACTATAAGTACAGTGAGTGTTAAGTATTCTAATTTTGGACATCCTCTTCTATTTTCATTTCTCCAGGTACTGCAGCTTCCTCCCACAGCCCAAACACTTGCGGTGAGGTTAACTTGTTACCCAAATTGCCCATTGGTGTGAAGGATCTCTCTTGGAATACGTTTCAGGTAAATGTCCTGCTGTAGAAATGCAGGGAGAGAAGGGCTATTACGTATTTTTAAAATAGCCTAAATAATGTGTCCTGTGTTGGATTGCTAAGTGTATCTACTATTCGGAAGAAAAAAGAGAGAAAACTGGCGCTGACATGAACATCATACATAGCTCTTCATCTCAGAAACCCAGTGACCAACTCTGTTTGCACCAAGATTGCGCCTCGAGGGGTAGGAAGTGAAATTGGTGGGATCCTTCTTTCACAGATGTCCTGCCTGCTCAGCTTATTTCTCATGCAAGTTCCATAAGGGCATTTGTCAGTTGGTCAGCCATCAATAACTACACTACAGGGATTTAGAAGAACGGTGACGCATGACAGGGTTAAGCCAGGAAAAAAGATAAAACACAATCTTTGTTTTTTGCCACATCTCTTAGTGTGTAAATACAATTTGAGACCTGTGGCCTAAATGAAAACCCATGCAAACAGATTTTAGATTAGAACAGTCTGTGTGTAAGTTAGTCTATCTATCTATCTGTCTGATTGGCTCAAGGAAATCTCTCTTCACGGCTTTCACTATAAACAAGAGGATAGCTCCAGCATACAGTATAAACAGATTGGATTCAATTTCATATGTCTGATATGCTCTGAATATCAGATAACACAAAATTACACAACTGTTCTTAAGGTGATAAGTTGAGTGAATGCCCAATGAATGTGAAACAGCAGCCAAGGACGCCGACAGCTTGCTTTGCCAAGAAGAAAGGACTGCAGGACTGTTTCACAGCTTCAGGACTGTTTTGGTCATAAGGTTTCATCACTTACACGGCGGGAGGCGCTAAATTTAAAGTCTTTACTAAAGTTGTAAAATACCTTAAACATTGTGACCAGGGTTCACACACAACTGCGTATATAGACAGCTTACCAGTATCTTAGTGGTATAGGCACTGTTGATAGAGATAGCATTGACCAGCAGGTCCAGTGATTTGGGTGGCAGGACACCAGGTTCTGGGATTTCTTTATAATGCACATCTCCAACGTAACACTGCACGGCCGTCATGCGGTTGGTGGTTAGGGTGCCTGTCTTGTCAGAGCAGATGGCTGTAGCATTACCCATTGTTTCGCATGCATCCAAGTGACGCACAAGGTTGTTGTCTTTCATCATTTTCTGTAGGAAACAACAGGATAATGACGCGTTGCCATGAATTTTAAAGATGGCGTTACTATACTGTTATATTAGGAGGATGTGCTGTTAAAAAGTTGATTTATTTTACAGCAGCAAGCAGTGAACTAAATACTTTCTGCTCTTTATCAACATTTTGTGTGTAAAAGAAATAACATTGTTTATGGAAGTTACACAAACAATTCCATAAGTACAGTAGTATCACACTGTATGCAGCATGCAGCATGCAGCACTGCTCACCTTGACAGAATATGCCAGGGAGATGGTGACAGCCAGCGGCAGCCCTTCTGGCACGGCCACCACCAACACAGTCACACCGATGATGAAGAACTTGACAAAGTACTGTATGTAGATGGGAGTGCACTCTGGCATCCAAGGGCGCTTCTGCATCACAAAGTTGTCAATGGCAAAGAACAGGACCAGAATGATGACTGTGATGGCTGACATGAGCAAACCTGAAAAAATATACAAAATAAAAAAGCTAAGAAAAAACAAAACAGCCTGAGAGTCAAATTCATTATCACCATCTAAACAGCTAGTCTTTATGGGTCACGGGGTGTTGGACCTGATCCCAGCCGTCTCAGGCCAAAAGGTTGGGTATATCCTGGACAGGTCGTCAGTCGATCTCAGAGAGACACAACCATTCACACTCACATTCACACCTACTAATTCAGAGTCTCCAGTTACCTGCATGTATTTGGACTGTGAGAAGAAATCCATAATGGCACAGGGAGAACCTGCAAATTCCCACCAGCTGTGCTGACATTCTCCCACCTTACAAATACGTTTCAACAGGAAGTGTTGTGCCTGTTTCAAGCCCTGTTCTGTGTATATGCATCAGTTACAAATGATGCCCCAGGTGTGGCTGATTAGGTGTAAAGAACACACACCAATGCCAGAGGGTCACAGGCTCTGAAGTGTATTAAGTCCAAGCATCTTCCACGAGACCTGCAGGAACGCCATATGATGAGCCTGCATACTAATCCATCCACGGTATTTCATTGTTGTGACATCATGTCCTCATTCCATCACTCAGGCAAACAGGCTGATATAACAACACAGTGTAAAACTGAGGCAAGATCTATGAAAATTAGAACCTTCTTTTCCCTCTCAACAACAATGTTTTGAGGATACTGTGTTTCTACTTTTAGGAAACATCATGGATATTATTTGTTCGACAGTGTTTCTACTATGTTGCTGCTTGGACGACACCCACAGTGTGGGCACACTGGCATGTGGGCATCTGTTACTAAAAATGCCTGCTGGTACAGGTCGACTTAAAGTGCCATCAAGATGTAAATTCCTGGATTCCTTCAATTAAATGAAATTACAAACCATTGATTCTGAAAACAAGAACAAGCTTCAGCTCATTGGTTCCTGCCGGAATAATTAAACTTGTTGGGGGACAGAACGTTTTTCCTCTACAGCTCCACTTCTTTTTACTTTAAGCAAGGAAGTAGTGAGTGTTATCAGTGCAACACCTTGCTCTGACGGACAGGATGATGGTTCAGGAGCTTGTATCCCTGATGTAAATGCGTGATTGAGTGATTAACTTGTCTGCGAGCAATTCGCTGTACCTGCTTTGCCAATCTGGACAGCCAGTTTGGTCAGCTTCCCTTGCAGTACAGACTTCTCTTTCTTGGAAACGGACACCTTCTTCCTTTCTTTCTCATCAGCCTCTCCTCCTTCAGCACTCTTTAGCGGCTGCATCTCCATGGCAGCTGCTCCGTCTTGCTTCTTTACTATAAACACGACAAAAACAGACAGCAGCAGTGTTAAAAATGTAGATGAGACCAAAGAAAATGAGGAGGTAGAAGAAGCCAAGCTTGCCCAGGTGTTACACTAAGTCCAGAACACAAGTTTAGATTAAAAACCCAAAACAGATCACACGAGTACCCATGACCAAACGGGTTAAAACTACCTGCTTTGCAAAAAACCTTTAAATATTAACATAGGTGTTGCTTCTGTTTGTCTTCGTTGTAAGATCAAAAAGACTAGGAGTTGTACAGTCAGTCATGAATATTGCAGTGGTCCCATAATCATGGTACAGGCTATGTTCACTGGTTATTTAGATGCCTGGTGAGCATTTACAAAAAAGTAGAAGAAAACAGAAACCATCACATACAGTGTAGAATTTCCCACAGAGAAAAAATAAATAAATACAGAACAACAACCAGAAAAAACAAAGAATATTTAAAATGATAAAGTGAAGAAAGCTTGTATGATAAAATACATTAAAGTGTATCTCAAGCCTTATTAAAGAATTTGTATTGTTTAGATGTTTTGTTTACACTCTGAAACTACTTTGCAGACCAGTTTCCAATGTCTTTGAAGGTACAAAGGGTTAATATAATAAAAGCAAGCCAGCTATATATATTTAACCACCAAGTGATGTATAGAACACATATTAGATTGAAATATAGCAGCGTGCCTTACTGGAAGACAAGAAGAGAACTTATGTATTGGCACTCCACATTATTAAAAGTTCTTTTCCTATAATCACAATAGTATGATCATCAAAATCATTGGAAGTTTTCTAATACTGAAACTTTGTGAATACATCTTATACATGGATTTTTTTTTACACCCCTTTGACACCAAATAGTGCATCATAAATATCCAGCTGTATGTAGCAGAAGAGCAAGATCAGGTGATACCCGTTGTTACATTGTCAAAACTAGCAGTGGACAATACAGGCTTAAACCATATTCTGATATTTTATTTGGTATAATACATGAATTAAAGGCAGTTGTCTTGCTGTCGTTGGTTTAACATCTGCCCTCATAGTTGGTGTGTATTGGCTTGATTCACACCAGCATCATTTTTTGGTACATGATTCCAACACAGCTTTCAAGTCGCAGATGTTTGATTCACATCTCATTTGTTCCCAAATGATTTCCAAATGTGAGAAAAAAAATTTTTCAGAATAATTTCAGTACAGTACAGTACAGTCAATTTCAGCTGAAATTGACTGTACTTTTCTTAAAACAGCTCCTAAGTATGTTTAATTATATTGCAAAAGCGACTCCTTCAGGCACAGTTCACTGTGAAATAACTGGTGTTCAGTAACCTGCATTTCACTGTTTATCATCATCATGAGCTGTTGTGCTGTTTCACCATTTTTCTCCATCCATGCATTCCACTTGTCCTATCTGCATCAGGAATGGAGCTAGCTACTATGGTTTGCTGCATCTTTAACAGAAAAAAAAAACGTGTTCCTGCACGCTGCTCATTTAAGACAAGAAAATACCGAAAGAAAAATGTACATTTAATGGAGCTTACGGGATGTCAAAATCAGAATTGTTTGAGGCTGACAGCTGGTGCAGCTCCTTTAGTGCACACAGATTGAGCTTCATCAGTGCCACTGTCAGCAGCAGATGCTCACAGTGCCCCACAACAGCTCCAGCTCCACATACAGTAACAACTGGCTGGTAGCAATGCATGTGTCCACTAATTGATAAGCTGTTCAAGAAAATGTGTCTGTAGAAGAAAACAATCATTCTTTTTGAATTTGTGTATTTATTGTCTGTCAGACACACTTAGCTAACAAATTACGTCACTTCAGTAGCTGAGGAAGAGCATTTTTAATACTAATATTAATATACTAAAATATCAAATGATTAAAAAACAAAAAGGATGCATTAGTTACTGTATATAGAACTCCATCAGAAATGTCACAGTATCCCTTAATTTGAGTTACGTGAAAATCAATATTCATGATTTCATGAAACAGTTGAAAGAGGAACCAAGGTTGCTTTTCTTTTGTAGAGAGACAAGTCAACAACACAACAAAAAACAGAACAACAGACCAGGGACAACACAACTGTAACAGACAGAGTGAAGAGGAGGGATTTTCTAACCTAATATGTCTGCAGGTAAAACCTGGGTCAAATAAAGCGTATTTCTTCTCATGCTCAGAGTATCTGGGATTAGCTTAGTCAGTGGCAGACTGGGGTCCTACGGAATGAGTTCTAAATTAACTCGGCACAATCCTTTCAGTATCATTTGGTAATCTAGAACAACATAGGCTGAAATAAATGAAGTCATGCAGGATTTCACACCTGCGTTTGACCCAGAGCTTACGCTACACACCACAAAAAAGGAAAAGAGAGGAAGAAGGAGGATGTGGAGGGAGAGGCGGAGCAGTGGTGGAGAGAGGGAAAGATATGGTTTGGTTACCTTTAATCTGGTTGCTCTCCATATTGCCATCTTGCATTTTACCTATGATGGAGACATACAAGACAATAACAACAAAAATAACCAAGGTAGACAAGTCAACAAATTTTTACCACAAAGACAACACACAGTGAAATCAAAAAATTACAAACAGGGAGACAGGAAAATGACTTTTAATACAACGTCTCTGTGACAGTCACATAGAAAGGCTTGTGATATGTAAGTGATGTAATGTAATTAGCAGCTACACCTACTGGCAAGGGGTTAATAAAACATAATTTAATTGAGAGTTATTCTAACACTAATTAAAGACACACTGTGGTGTGCAGATTTTCGTCTAATGAAGTGGGAGGACATTAGGTTTTACTAGACCTTATGCTATTGCATAAACAGTAATTAAAATGTTTAATGGGCCTTTCTGAAAACATTTTCTGAAGTAAAAATATTGTGACATCAAAGTACATTATGTGTGACATAACATTACAGTATGCTAAGCATGAAACAACTGCACCTGTTCTGTTGGATCTCCTTTTGAAGGACATATTCACACTATGAGCTCAGGTACTGTAATTCCACACACAATATAAAAAATACGATTCAAATTGTCAGGATATAAAAATGTGATATCAAGACATACAGTAGATACGGCATTTACACTGAACGCTGACAGAGAGGGGGACTACAGCACGAACAGAAATCAGCTACATGTATGGTACACGCAAACAGGAGACAGCATGCAAAAGGGGAACATTCAGAAAGCACATGCAAGATCACACACACTCAGAGGGAATCAGACTGGAGTTGTGAACAATACAGCAAGAGAGAAAGAGAGAAAGAGAGAAAGAGAGCCTGAAGGAAAAGCCTCCCACATGGTCAAGTTACATAAGAACAACTGAAGGAAAATCGAAATCTAAGTTGGGGGACGGTGACTGTTTTATGCTGTTACATGCAGTTTACACAAGGAGTGAACTTAAATTAAATATGCATGTTAGTAATATTGTTTTAAATTACAAAATCTTTTCATCTAGGGAAAGAAAGAGCACATTCTTAGAAGTACACGTGGTATAGATTCAATCAGTATACTGTCTATAAGATATAAAAATAGTGCTGTGGCTTACTGTATATACACTATGTTATATCACATAGCTGCTATATTTTAATTATTGACATATGCAGTATTTGTCTCACTGGTCTGAAACTGCACTTTGCTTTAGTGCTTCATACTCAGATGTCAAAAAGAGAATAACTCCAACTAAAATGCCAAATTTTCTCAGAATCTTCAGCATGTATGTGAAGAATAAACAGCTTGTTCCACCCACGTTAGCCAATAAGGAAAAGGACAAATTGCAGCTCAAGGTCACCATTACAGTCTAAATTGTACAGCTCCTACATTGAGTACAAACACTGTGAAGCAAGTCTCTAAGGAAATAAAGATAAGAGGAACTCCAGTACAACAATGGATGATATTAGTCTTTTTACATCTCTTTGAATTAACAAAGACACACAGGAATCCCACAAAATGATAGAGAACACTAAGGATGATTGGACAGTAGGATTTAGCAACGATCCTCACAATATGTCGATAATAATAATAATAAGTTCATAATCTAAAATCCCAATTCCAAAATCACAATCTGAAGGAAAAGCCATATATTCCATAATAATTTGGAATAACCCTAATAATAATTCACAAGATTAATATGGATTTTTTTTATCTGTTCAGTCAGTAAGACGCTACAGCCAGTTAGCTTAGCTTAGCACAATGGCTGGCCAAAAAAATCCATCTCCAGCACCTATAAGAATCATTATGTATCATGTGTATAATTTACACATCTGTAAGATAGATGCTCCAACTGAAAGGTTAAAAGATTTTCCATGCACTTCACAATACCTTTTCTGTGAATGGCTATAAGAAGACTCAAAGGGCTTTTAATACTTATTAGCATGGCAGAGACCTGATGAAGGACAAGGTTTATATTCAAAATGTGTTTAAAAATAAGAAATAATATTAAGTCACTATAACCTTTTCCACTATTACGAGCCAAACAACAGCATTAAAAGGAAAAAAAGAACAAGAAACTAGTTTCTGCAACAATGAGAACATGCGTTGACAGTATGGATAAGGAAGGGTTCAACACAACTGAGAGAGAAAAGTAGAGTAGCAGAGTAAAAGGTGAGCACCCATGGTAGGAGGCAGCTGGAGAATGGTGGCGGTAGAAAGAGTCAAAAGTCACGATGGTAACAGGTCAGAGATCAGAGGTTTTGTCAACCTACCATTAATTAGGCTGGCACTGCCAGGGGCATTAATGCCTGCAGCCCCATCCGTGGCTATTGTTGCGATGGGGTGGATAGGGGGATGGGAGCAGTCTAGCCAGTAAGAATGAGGGCCGAACATGAATGAACAAAAACACACACACACACACACACACACACACACACACGTGCCCACACAGAAACACACACACACACACGCATGTGCGTACACAAGACAATGAACAGAAATAACATGGTTATAGCACATTTAAGAGATTCATCATATGTACACTGTATGTGTATTAGTGTGATCAGTGGTGGATATAAATGCAAATGTAATTATGTTATTTTTATTACAGTGTTATTATTGTGTGTGCCTAAATAATGTGATTTACTAGAAGCAAGAGCTTCAGGGAAATATCAACAAACAAAGTGTGTAACAGTGGACAGACATAAAACATGTGGTATGTGATGTGGTAAACAAGATAACACATTAAAGCCAAAGTTACAGAAGATCAATCTACTGTGGGACAATTGAAAAGACATCTATTTGTTTTAATATACTGCATTCTGTTACATTGCTTGTATATCAGTGATTATATATTTTACATTTGTCCTATTAGATTTGGATTATATGTAGTGTCGGGTTTATGGAGTAGATTGAAACCATGTTATTCATGTAATATTATTTAGCATCACAAAATCATAATTTGAGCAGAAAATCTAAAACAATAGGTTATGCAAAGTAAATTGTAGGGTTAGGTGACAACATTGCAGCCAGGCAATTACAGCCAACCTCTGAAAAAAGTTTTTTTTGCTAACACCAGATGACTTTAGAGTAGTTCTTACAGTAGTGGGTATTGTATTTTACATGTATTATCCCACTGAATATGTATTGATGTCCCAGCTTGTGTGTTTGTTTGTTGTTGTTCATCATAATTTTCCCTGGCTTGATCAATCTAACTTCATTGATCAAACCTAGGACAACAATGCATCTTACCACTGTCCTACAGCCAGAAATTATATTGTCAAAGCACTAGAATTACAGTACAAGTCAAAACAAGAAAACATACAGTGTATTATTAGTTAGTGTTCAAATCAGAGGGAGAATCTTTTGTCCACAGACGATGATGACATGTTTATTGTAACCGTGTATAATATGACACTTCAACACATTTATTATGATGTCAATGCAAGCTAATAGCGTAACTTCAAATTAAAACTACGGAGCTTTCCGAAGAAGCGATAAAAAATTACTACATGTGTACAAACATGTATAAATACAAATGCAGTGTAAACAAGTGTAAAGATATCATCTCACAAAAGCTTGTACTTTTTACTTCGCTCTCTGCTGCTGGTACATGTGCGGTACACCTGCAAGGCTCTCGCTCTCATGTCATTGTTCTGTTATAAAGCAATGACACGAGTCTGACAGCCTTTCTTTATCTGTGGCATTCAACATGTTTATGAAGCAGCACGGATGAATGCTGGCTAGCTGGTTTGATGAGTGCAGTGCTTGTTGTAGGGGGAGAGAGAATTATGCATTGTGAAATGTGTCATCTGTCAGCACTTAAAAAGATGCAGTGTTGTGATGAGGAGGCTTCTCTTTTTAAGTGAAGAATTAAATTGGAACGAAGGTGCTTGACTACAGAAAAAGGAGTAAAGCGTAACAGTGGATCACTGGGGATTATTAAGGGTTAAGGGTCTAAAGGATCAAGTCTGACTCCCAGGGGTCAGAGAAAGGTGATACTCTACCTGTATTCTGGTGTCCGTCTTCTACTGCCCCTCCTTCGAGGCGAAATTGGAATGATAAGAGAGTAAGGACAATAATGCACCTGAACCCACAGAACCTGGAAACTGCAGCTCACAACTGCACCACCAACACTCACTTCATACAGTATTCATAAACATTCAGGTTAGGCTACACATACTTAAAGAAACTTCAGACAGTATACAAGACTTAAATAGAACATGTGGTCATTTGAACTTTATTGTTTTTAACCCCTCTGATAACAAGGACTGAAAATATCACTAATATTATGCAATGAGCACACGGTTAGATTTTCAACATATGAGGTAGGGAAATGACATAAGATTTTTTAAGGGTATGTTGCTGGGTAACACTGAAAAAATGAATTACCTCAGATCTTCAGAATCAGTCAACTGCAGAAAAATCTTGGGTTAATATAAAAGATAAATGAATGATATAATGATGATACCTTTCTTTTCCTTCTTCTCTTCCTCCTCTGTGCCGGCCCCCAGCAACGTGAAGATGATTCCGGTCTGAGAGTTGACACCAACAGCAGTCACCACCATACGCCCCGACCCCTCCATTACATGGGTCCCTGCAGAAGGGAAACTGGTTAGAAATTGACTATCCTAGAGGTCCTAAAAAGGTTAATGCACATTTTTGTGTTAATTAAAGTTAATCTCATGTAGAAAGCTAATCTCTGTAAAGATTACTACACTACTACGCTTTACACACAGAGCATTATTTACCTTTTGCAAAATTAAGCCAACTTCTATGAGGTGTAGGTGATTAAAGAAAGTGACAAAACAGCACAAAAGGACTCCACAGGACACAATACGAACATGAGAACAGATTAACCCATGTTTAGTTTCTGTAAAAGAAGCTAAGCTGAAAAACCTACAATGAACATAATACATGTTAGCAGTATAAAGTCGATATACAGTAAGAACATTTATTTTTTAATAGCATTTGTTCCCTGGGTAGGGGATGCTAGTAATGTAATATTTTGAAAGAGTCATTAAAATCCATCAACGTGTTTTGTACACATGTAGCTGAGGGGATCAAGTATTTGAAGCTAACTCCTCAGCAGGTCATTTTACAGAGAGAAAAAAACAGAGGAGGAAAAGTCTTCAGTCTCAATGTCAAATCTCTGTCACTTCTTCGTCCCCTTCTCCTTTACCCAGCAATATCAAATGCAGACAAACTTGACTGGGACATACAGCACACAGCCCTCCATCTCCAGAGTGGGAAATGGCAACATACCAGACAGGAGCATGGGGTCCTTGTCTGCAGACTTCCTGACGTGGTCGGACTCTCCAGTCAGTGACGACTCATCAATCTTCAGGTCATTGCCCTGAATCAACACTCCATCAGCAGGAAGTAGATCACCTGCAGCAATGGTAAATTTCATTTCTGGATATTCCTGACAGAAATGAACTTACACAAATTATATGAAGGTTATTAGAGAGAAACACAGGTTTGATCTAATGAGATGTAGGACGGATTGTTACATTGGTGGCATTAGGGAGCGCGTACGTGTGTGTGTCTGTGTGTGTCGCTCATTGTTTGAGTCTGTCTGCAGCTAATTCGTTGCTCGACTGTAGCTTAAATATATTTAATTGCTTAAGGTGGACTTCATAACTTTAATTCCCTTCTGGAAATGAGGTGAAAGTCTATTTTCAGCTACTGAACCATGAAAATTACTTTACACAGAACAACTGACAAGTCAGTCACAGCAGTCCGTGGGGACATCAGAGCAAACCAATCTAATGAAAACGTGCTAAAAAGTTTAATTAGTCTAATCATTTCTCAGAACAAGGAGCAACGTCTTTCACGGCTATGTTTAAAACCATTTTCAAAGTATTCAAAAGATTATCTGAAGCTGTTTCATCAGTCTGAGTTAGTCTAACCAACAACATATCATCCTACAGTTGTCCCATCCATCCCCTCTTGATCTCTCCCACCTACCGTATTTGATCTGCGCAATATCCCCCACCAGTATGTCAGCCACAGGCAGCTGAATGACCTGGCTGCCACGGACCACCTGGAATTTCTGTTCTTGCTCAATTCGGCTCTGCAACCCACGAAACTGCTTTTCCTTCGACCAGTCATTGAAGGCCGTAACCAGCACCACACACACCACAGACAGCAGGATGGCCGCACCCTCAATCCAGCCAGCGTCGGCCTCGCCCTCGTCCTCTACCCCCGCTGCCGCCGAGCCACAGGCTGTAGGTTGGCAACAGTGGCAGACGAAGAAGAAGAAAGGTATATACAATAATTCATACACGTGAAAAACACATTGTGAACTGAATACTGCAGTATTCTGTAGACACGCACGCGTGTATTTATTTACATTTGCTTATTGCCAATATAGAATAAGAGCAATAGACTAACCGAAGCTCATATCTACACTGAGAACTGAACACACAGAACATAGCTGTGGTTGTGTGTAGTATGTGTGAGTACATACATGTGTAGTGTAAATAATGCATAGTAATATGCACATTGGATTGATATGTACAACATAAAAGACAACTCTAAAACCAAAAGATGAGCTCTGGGTGAAATTACCTTCAAAGAATGAATTCTCCAAGCGTCTTCATTCATTTGCTCTACACTGTTTCAAATGAGAGTCCTCTGGCTATGCACTGACAGACCGGGGTGTATTTGGGAAGGAAATAAGGCCTATTCCCAGTCCTCTTGCACCTCATGTAATACTCTAGAAATTGTGCTTTGCACTCCTAGCTGGCTGACTTCAAAAGCCCCAGGTGGGGAGATTTGTTTTGGACTATAAAATGCTTGTGGCTCACAAAGGAACTAGTGCAGACCTCATATTATTAACATTACATATGAGGGGACTGACCAACCAAGATCCCAAGAAGCATTTTGGACTTACTGGTGCAGAACGGAAAGGTTTCCAGTCCATTTTTTATTTTTTAGTGGATGCACTGGAGATCATAAAAGAACATTTTTCTCTCAATTTGTAAAACTACCACTACCAATTTACTTATGTGTTCATGTACATATACTGTAGGTTACAGCAGAAAGAGAAATGTATTTAAAATAATAATACTATGTCTTTGTATGTACTTGTTTTTGTCACACGATTCGACTGGAGGAACTAGAGCAGTGGTAGTAAATCTTCCTCAGAAACAACTGACTAATAGAGGAGTTCAGCCGGCCCTGCTTTGTCAGCGCAGCACATTGACAGTGGTAAGTGCAGTAGCTGTCCATGGTGCTGATCATGTAGTCTGAAGACATGCGGATGTGTTCTGAGAGACACCGCCTTTGAAATGAAATGGTTGTTTATATTAGAAGCTTTTCTGTGAGTAATTATATCCGCCACCTAGCAGCTCTGGTTTTGACTTACACCGGTGTGGCATCCAGTCAGGGGGGGGCTGTAAGCATGAGGTAGATCACAAGCAACGTGGCGCGTCAGACACTACGAGTGGTGTAATGAATGCATGCTAATCTGATAGCAAACGATGCCAAAGCTATTTGAAATGAGTAGTTAAACTCTTTTATAGTTTAGAAATATGCACCATAACACCAAACGCCAAGCAGGGGCAGTAGTTTGAAGTTAGCCCTTGATAAATAAAATCTTTGAAGATGTTTAGAAATCTTTATTCATGTGTAAATGAGCAAAGGCTGGGCAGCACGAATGCCACTGCTAAACGCAGCGCACCCGCGTGACTAATGGTAAGCTTGGTAAGTAAGATAGTTGGTTACGACCTTCAAAATAAAACCACAAACTGCGACTAAACTACAATGGATGGATGGATGGATGGTGTTCAGCATCTAATCATTATTTTTAATCATGAATACATGGAATTTAAAAAGGTAAAATTAAGATAAACTAGTAGATTAGAGAGTAAATAAAGGATGCTTTGGTTAAAAATAGGTTCTTCCCATGGTTATATGGCGATAATGTTGGGAATGTTTTCATATTGTTCATGAGATAATATGTCAACACAAGCGTGTGGAGTGTCAGACAGTACGTAAGCAATAGACAGTAACACTGACACTGATGACTGTCTGAAATGTGGTTGTAAGAGTTTTTGCCACTGTCTCAACAGGAATACATTTAATGTGCTACGCCAAGGATTGGCCACTGTGTCATTCCTAAAGAAGTGTGCCACAGAAGCAGATGTGTAAGACAAATGTGTCCTTGTCTCTCTCAAGAGACAAGAGTTATATCAATGAACATTGGTAACTTTCAATTAACTAAACTTCCAACAAGACAGATTAAGTATTTTAAGTGACAAACATTAAATATACATTTATATTAAAAAAATGTGTGTTACAGTTCAGATACATTTTGGATTACATTTCTACTATATTTTCTCAAATGTTTCTTTTGATGCATTTTGTGGTTTGAACACATTTAAGAGTCTCCTCATTCAACTGCAGTGAAGCACAATGATGCATCTTAGAAGCGGCTAAGACTGTAGTGCTACACCCTACAAGTTGATAAAAGGGATGTTCCGATCGATCAGCCACTGATCAGTATCTGCCGATTTTCATGTAAAAGTATGTGATCGCAGATCGCCGCCTTTCATTATCAATCACCTGTAGTTCATGTTTTATGGGCTGCAGAGGTCCTGTGTGCGGTGTAGAGTCCCCCTCCCCCTCTTTCTTTCACATCTACTATTAAGGGAAACACTGGTAGTTCTAGGCAATAAGCAGAGATGTGCCATTAAGGTATACCAGAGCATTATCATTTAATACCACACATAGCACACCAATCTATACCTATAACAAATTGAACATTTTACAGCCAATCCATATGATTGGTATTGGTGAACCGTATCGGTGATCAGCAGCAAGAATCCTGATCGGAGTATACCTAGTTGATAAGATCTCACATCACACATTTTGTCAGCCAACTCACTGCACTTGTTTAGCTGTGTCATTGCACACACAGAAATGAAAGACAACAGCATCACGGACTGTACTATAAACTCAACAGATCAGTCATTGTGAGACAAGAAACAACTGTAAAAATAAGTGATAGAAGCAGAAATGTGTGATTGAAATGAAGGGCTGTGCGATGCCAGATAGGGCACGACCTCTCTGCTCTGATTTTCCACCAAGGTGGCAAGTCTATTTATGAATAAGACACAGGTACAACCTTTCATATAATAAGTAAGAGACAAGATGCAAGTAAAACATTGTGACTGTCTTTCTCTGGTATTTCTGTGTCCATGATAGTTTTTAAAGCACTTATAATGATGATCACTCTCTTTGGCAGGATAACTGAATTCCATTACTGTGATAATGCTGGGAGCAGTGACTGATGTTGCTGAGTCAGCACCTCGTTAGGGTCTCGGACTTCATTTCCTGTTTCACGGCTCACAGCGCTGATGTATGGGGATTGGGAGCTCAAGGTTATTTCTCTACTCAACACTTCATTAACCTTCCTCATACCTTTCATATGCACACTTCCATAATGTACACACACACACAAAACTTAACCCTAAGATCAGTGGTATTTATTGACCTCTTGAGTAAAGTTCCAAGCACAGTGTGACCTGCCCCACTAATTAAAAACTGTGTGTGTCAGCAGCTGCTGGAAATGTCAGATGAAGTGATGTGGGTGGGCCAGCACTAATCCTTCTCTATGCCCTCCTCTGTATTGTAAGAGATACCAGAATAAGAACTGTGTGTGTTTCTCAAGACGAAGGGCCGAGATAAAAAAAAAAAAGTTCTGTTAGTGGTGTCATCGGAGCAGCTATACTCACACTCTCCGCCACTCTCTCCAGGAGGGTGGTAGAAGGAGAGGCCTAGTGAGATCAGGGCAGCGAGCTCCAGGATGATGAGGGTGACATCCTGCAGGGCCTCCCATACCAGCTGCAGGAAGGTTTTTGGCTTCTTTGGAGGTATCAGGTTTTTCCCAAATAAATCTTTTCTCTTGTCTAGATCAGTTTGGACACCTGCAAGACCTAGGAGAAAAAAAAGAAATGGACGGATTACCTCTTGCAAATGTATATGGGAAACACTAAGAAACAGCACTGCTTTATTTTTACTTCTGGGCCAAGAAAATCTACATTTTTATCACAGTCACAAAAGTATTTTTTAGTTTCTGCCTTCTTCTCTCTTTCTCACTCAATACACACAATACATCTCTAATTACCATTTTAAATCATGTGGGCCACAGCTCTGTTTCTTATATAATTCAGCCCAAGAGATGAGGGCCTTGTGCTTTGACCTCATCCACCTCCTCATACACATTGAACTACTGTACATAAATATCTTTTCCTTTTTCATCTGAAGAACTTCATACTTGCTTGAGGCACAATTTACTTTTAGAATACTGTCCAGAAAATTATTCTTATACTGCCCAAATGGCAAAAGGGTTATTTACATCATGTGCTGTGCTTTGGCAAGAGCAGCAGCAAAGCTCTGTAATACACAAAACTACACCAAATGTAGCTTTGTGTGTGTGTGCCACTGTGCTTTTTATACCCTTTAAGATGTGTTATATAAGTTATAAATAAACATAACTCAAAATCAGAGAACACAGTGTTCTATTTGAAACCCGTTCGGTGCGTTGTATTCACATTAAGTTAGAAACAGACATAGTAATATTAGTCTGTAGTAGGGGGGTACGATATTATATTATTGGCCTATCGATATTATCATCCAGCATCCCTAGTCTGTACATATTTCTAAATATTTGTATGTGTATTATTTGTATACTGACACAAAACTTAGTCTATTTTGTCTAAACTATGTTTTCTTTACATATTTACGTTTACATATGGAATTAATGCATTGTGTCTTAGTATTTTCTGATGACCTGTTTAATTATTTGGTTTGTAAAATGCCAGAAATTATCAAATTACAAGATCATTTGACATCGAAGTAATAGATTTTTTACCTCGAATTTGTTTATTTAATTTTTAGCTTTAAAAATATTTGCAGTATTAAAGCAGTGTTATACACAGTCAGGAATCTGCATCTCCTGTGAATGCATAAAACCTTCACCAAATGATGGCGGTAGCATTTACTGTGCTAAATGCGATGCAAATTTATGCTCTGCCATTTCAGTAGAAATTATTCAAAAAAGATTTCTTTCCAGCTACATTAGTGGCTTGTATCTGGCAGTTTTTTGCGTAGTCCCATTATCTGCTTGCTGAGCACACACACACACACACACACACACAAGCACAGAGTGTATTCACTGTCTCTGTGTCTCTCTCTCCCAGACAACCACAGACATTACCACAGCATTATGTCATGCATGGTGCGTCACCGGGTCTCCCAGGAGTGGCCCTGGATTGCACCTGATAACATTGCTGCAGTATGACACTGTTTCACATGTGAATGCATATGACTGTGAGGTTACTTATTATCAGCCACAGAAAATAACTGAAGATCTATCAATATCAGACTACAGAGGAAGAGGAAAAGAAACATGTTGAGAACAAAAAACAATAGAAAATAGATCAGTTTCACTCAACTGACAAAGACATAGGGTGCAACAGAGAGGGAGACGGAGAGGACAGAAGGAGGACAGACAGAAAAGAGAACAATTCCCAGCTCCTATGTAGGAGAATGCCCTGGTTACAAATAGATCCATCTATAAATAGCCTCATTATCTATTCTCTTTTAATTGTCTCTGTGAGAGGACCTAGCATGCTCTGACATTGATCTCCGCAACACCCTGCTGCTCCACACAAACACGTGTGTGTGTGTGTGTGTGTGTGTGTGTGTGCACCGCATACAGTATGTATACAACAGTGTGTGGGTTTCTAAATCGTGACAGCCTTCACATGGTGTGTGTTTGTGTGTATTATGGCTGGACAAGCACTTTTGCACCATCACACAGTAAAACTAGAACTCGTATAATCAGTGCTCAGCCAGTTCCAGATGGTTAGACGCATACACTCACAGATGCATACACACCAATATCTAGTCTAGTGTAGAAGAACATATTTATATGAATAAGCTTGTGTGGAACCCCGTCCATCTTTTTAGCTGCATGAGCACACCAAATGCAACATTTCAACACATATTTTCTATGCAATGCTGCATGAACAGAGGCGGGGGAGCTGTGAATGCATCAGCCTGTATAAGGGCAGGAATCATTTCTACTTAAAATACAAGAAACTGAATAGTCTCAGCTATTTCTGCCATGTACTAGGTATTGCCCTATGAGATGGTGCATCGGTTCAGAATGACATTTAACCTTGTTAAATGATTTAACTGTGTTCTCCTTAAATGTCCTTGAGATGTAATCTATGCTGTAACCAATCTCCCTAATCATTAAATACTCATTGCTTCCTGGAAAAAACCCCATGCTACACTATTATTCCTTCCTGGATCACTGATTGCAACACTGCTCACTGCAAAAGATTCTGCCAGATTATGAAATATTGTCAGCTAAATGCTCAGCCCACCTAACTACTCTGGCAGTAAATTTTGAGGAGGCAGTGAGAGGGCAGAAAAATGTGGTGATACACAGATGAGTCACAACATTCTCAGAAAAAGCTGAATTAAGGCTGAGTGCAAAGTGAAGTTCAATAATGAAAGCTACTGAACAACAATATTCAGCCAAATCATTGTATTTACTAAATCACACATGATCAGTTGATTGAAACAGATCGTTTATTTTACTATAGAACACTGTAATTGTTCAAACCTATGTAGGTTGTAAAAATATAAAATGCTGCTTGGAAAGGAAAAATGATAAGACATATTATAAGATGAGATGAGACACTAATACTAATACAATATAATATACATCACTATATATAGTGATTATAATGATGCACTAAAATTTGCCATGGACTTAAAGCCACAGGCATCCTAGAGGAAAAAGCAATTTCCTGTACCGGCAATGAATTCTGTGTTTTAATCTTGTTTATTAAATTGGATGCATGCCATAAAAACACTTGTCCATGTTTTCAGTCATTTTGCAGGTAGTTGTTAATTAACCAGGTAATCTTTATAATAAACCACATTTGGCCGTATTTGTTTGTGTGCATTAGAGGGCTACTGTTACACATTTTGACATCCATGACAAAATAGTTGATTATAGTATTAATTATGACTGTGCCAAAATTGTCAGTACGAGGTTCTCTAGATCACAGATAAGAAACCTGACCACAAATTCTGGCACAGAGACAACAGTCATATAATTGGAAGAAGACACTGTATTAGTGTGACATTAAATCTGTCACTTTCATTTATTATACAGAGTTTAATCATAAAATGTAAAACAAAATTACACATATATAGAGACATATAGTAAATGGCTTGTTTTGTGAATTCTGTATAGCACTTAACCGATTAGTCAATTTGAACTGACTAACTTTTTAGATTAGATAATAATAAATATTCCAATCTTAGACTTACTCATGTTATTTAAAACTCAGTGGGGATCAAACTGTCTCTGCCCTTTTCGTCACTGTATAATTTATAGCTAGTAATGCAACAAACTGTCAAATGCAGCAGGATCTGTGATTCAAATCCGCTTTGACAAATGGTACCTGCCTAACATCCTGTTTCCAAATAGACAAGAGAGGGACATAAAAAAGGAAAAGAAAACTTTATGCCTCCTTTCTGCATGAGAGGAAATGGGATTTTTTAAGTCAGAGGGAACATGATGGCATATTTTAACAGTTGGCCCTTTTTTGTCAGTGTCTCAAAATAGATCTCCATGGAAACACTATGCATCCCACTCGTTCGGTGGAAATACCCGTGACACTGAACCTTGATGAATGTGTGAATATGTAAGTGAGTGAGTGTATGTGTGTGTGTCTGTGCTCATTTTGCTCAAGTACATGCAGGTGCATCTGTGTCCGACCATAAAGAGTGAAAACGTGATGACCTCTAAATGTCCTTGTGAATAACGCATGTAACATTAAAGCAGCAAATAATCAGCATTTATTAAAAAATAAAAACATATTTATCTTATGGATTGATTTACACGTATATATATGTCTTGTAATACTGTAGTAACAGTACATTTTAAGGTGTGTGATTGTATGTTTTCCTTTCTGTCTGTCTTAACTTTTTTCTTCCTCCTTTATAATACTTAGTGCCACAGTTTCCAAACAAAGTCACCATGGCAACAAGGTTCTTCAGTGATGATGATGATGATGATCAGCATCACCACACAAAATATTGATGTCTTTTTTCTGGAGTGAATTAGTAGTTTCAACATGTATTCTCAGCTCTCACCATTTTAAGAAGAGAGGGAGCGGAATAGAGACAGAGAGGGCTGAAGTGTGACTCACAGAGCATAAGAGAGTGAGAAAAAGAGAGAGAGAGAGCGACAGGGACCGGTGCAGAGAATGAGAGTAGGCTGGATGTAGAGTAACTCTATGAATAATAACCCATCAGTGATGAAAAGGTGGATAATTATCATGCTCATATTAGAAGATGGAGTGATGGAGAAATGTGTCACAGTGTCCTTGAGAATGACCTCTATAATAATGAAACCATTTTTACACTGTGAAAGAGGAGAGGTTTGTTACAGTGCATACAAAGACAGAATACAGTGGAAATAGCCTCAAAGAGCAGATGTACCTAAGAAGAATGTAGTATGTTACGTGTTAGTAGACACAGATGGCACGAAAGGGAGGTGAAAAACCATTTGGATAATATGAAGGTGAAAATAAAGATAACAAAACAAAATGCAAAACCAAAAAGTTCTAGTTATGCTAAGCAGGTGGTGTCCCTGTTATGTATAACAGGGTCAACGTTACATGCATTATTATAGTGCTGCTGCTCAGAAGAATAAAGTACTGGATGATTTGGCACTAGCCTGCTGCTTGTCTTTCTTTAGCTTCTTCTTCTTGGATATTTGTTCCAAGCACTGTGTGTACAATACTGAATGACTGGAAGCCTTGGTCAAATTTCTAGTTTCCTTAAAATGACCTTGCCAAGAAATTACCTTTCTTGACAACATTTACAGCACAATCACAGCATGATAGCTCAGGGAGCTCAGGGATCAATAAAGTATTTATTATTACTATTATTATCTTCTTTAACAGTATTGTTAGTTTAAGACTAAATAATACACCTTGGGAATGTAGTACCTGAAAGAAACTAATGATCATTAGTCATTAGCAGCACAGCAGGTCAACCCACCGTTAAATTAAGACACAATTAAACACAGGAAGTCCTTTTCCTCACTTACACAGAAATAATGGCGCTGGATGTTTTAGGGGAAACATTAGTGGACTAATCTTGGTGCAGCGTATAAAACAGCAGGAAAGTTCCCTGTTTCCTGCTTAGGAAGAGTTTCTCTACTTTTAAGAATGTTTTGTTATAGATTTGTCTCATTTGGTCTCTTCTTAGTTTAACAGACTGGCATCACTCTTCAGTGTCATTTTATGTCTGCTGATGTTCTATTCTTTAGGCTATTTGTTTTCCAAACAGGTTGTAAACAGTCTTAAAGCCAGAGGCATTTAAGAGTACATCAACTGTTCTTTATGTAAATTACATTTTGGGGTACTTGTAGTTTAATGGAATATTTTCATTTTATGTCTGACACTAAAGAGAAACATATTAAACCTTTTACTGCACTATGTGTCTTAGATGATGCCAAGCTATCTCAGTGAGGATTAGCGATGTGCAGCACACATGCGATCTTGCCCTTGCGTGTACATAGACTTAAGCAGTCACATTCTTGCAAGCCAAAAATGCAAGCAACTGAAAAAATACATTCTCTCATTTCATTAGGAGTCACAGGGTCACATGAACATAAATACACACTTGCACGAACAATCACTCACAGATCTATCATCCATGGCCCTACGGACAGCCCCATATAAAATGTGATGAACTGGAAAGTGACACTGAGCAATTTCTGACACCATGTTGTTCACATTAGTGTACTGTATGTGTGCCTGTGTGTGTCCCTCTTTTGACTAATCCCATGGGGGTCGCCACACACACACGGGCCACACACTTGGCACAGGTTTTACTCTCACTGACGCATCCCTGGACAGCATGGGGTTGTCCAGGGACACCTCAACATGAGGCCATTAGGAGCTGAGCCATGAACTACCGATCCTAGAGTCGACGGATGCCCTTTACCAACTGCGTGTGTGTAATCATATCTGTGTGAGTTTTACCACACCACACTACAAGCTATTAATACAAAATTACAGATCACTCTTATAAGACAGATGGCAGTCTCAGAGTGAAGAAGCTACTTGGATTAGTGGTGAAACATTTCAACCTAACAAGAAAGGGGCCCCGGCTGTCATGACACAACTTCCACATAACTTCACCTGGATGACTAAGAATCTGAACTAACAGAAACAAAAATTGCTTGCATGAGAACACAAGTTCATCACTCGCTACCATGGTAGCATACATTTCAGAGTGATTATGTGCTGAACTATTTCTCACTGGGGACACCAGTTTCCATATACTCCAACACATTACCGGTGCGTCTCAAGAAAGAGTATGATGTTATCACCCAAAAAATATCACATTGTTTTAACTATTTTACTGTAAATTGTGAGACTTGTAGCAGGTCATTTTTTAGCTTAAAACATAGCTAGGCTAGTAGTCTATATGCTACGCTAAGCTAACCATCTGCTGCATATACTGGACATGCATAGGTATTAATCTTAACTGTTAACTTGAAACCTTACATTTAAGTGTTCACAAAATGTAGAATATTGCATTGACACTGACATTCATGTGATTTTGACCAAAGCATTTGTCTATTGCAGTACTTATTAGGACCGTATTAGTGCATTTGACCAGTAGATGCCACACAATTTGTGTTTTCAGGGGGGTTATAGTGGTTATCCAACAACCAAAATTAAATGTATGTTGAAATGCTGAAAATAAAAAATGCACTCATGTATTTGAGTGTATTTGAGTCTGTGGGGACAGCTGTACACGTGGGTGAGTTTTGCTGTCAGGCACTGTGCTCTATGAGTCTGACTCATGCGAGAGATGGCAGAGTGGAGTGAGAGAACACAGCTCACAGCTCTCGCTCTCTCACACACACACACACACACACATACATACATACATACACACACCCCACTGAGTCTGCATGATAACTGATTAAAACTTTATATTACTACTTTGCAGGACACAGGGACATAGATATCAGGAGGACAATTTTATGCTAACAACTGTATAAAGATATAATAAACATTTCAAGTCTAACATACTAAATAACGCAGAATCACTGATTTTAAATTTTAAAACCATTATCATCCGGCACAAGGTACAGAGCTGCGTGTTTCTTTGACAATACTTGTTCTTCACTTTAAAATGTGAAATAGTTCATTGTGTAATGTTACATGTGTGCAACAAAAACAGGCCTCTAAAATTAACACTATAGTTAGTATACGCTGCTCATATCACAGACCCAAATACACAAAGGTTTAATTTATGTATTTCGTGTCAGTGAAGACCCAGAAAATAGGAAATTAAGAGCAGCATAGAGGGTAAAAAACAGAAACAAGCTAACAATGACTTATGCACATGGTCCTTTTCAAAAATCTGCAAAAAAGCTGCACCAATAACTGACAAGGCTGTGTTACTTCATGTGACTATCTGTGAGGGGTGCAACATCAATATAAATTCTTTAGTGTGTGAAGGAATAAAAAGCAGTGAAAAAAGGCTAAGGAACTTGAATTACTTAAATTTCGGTTAAATGCCCCTGCTTACCTCAACATTAACAGAAATGGGACATACATAAAATCACAGTGACCTTGACCTTTGACCACCAAAGTCTTATAATTGTATCCTTGAAGTAACAAATTGCACCAAATTTGAAAAAAAAAACTTCCCCATTGCATTCCTGCAGTGGTCCCTAGAGACAATACACAAACTAGCACACTGCAAATTATAGAATATGTACAAATAATAAACAAACATTCCTGACATATTAGGTAAAAAGTATGAAAGTGAGGTCATATCGATCTTTGACCACCAAAAACTAATCAGTACATCATAAAGTCCAATTGGACAGTTGTGCCTAACTTTAATAAATTTCTTCAAAGCATACTTCACTAATCATGTTCACAAGAATTGTCTGCAAGAACATGGTAAATGTGTCAGTGTGACCTTGACTTTGTCCATCAAAATCAGTTCATTGACTCCAAATTGACAGTTGTACTAAATTAAAGATTTCTTTTCATTTGGTATTCACAATATTTAAAATTTTTACTGAAAATTGTATTTTTATGTCTACTGTACAGCACTTTGATGAAATGCCTCTGGACCTGGCCATCAGCAACAAGGAGGCATAAAAACAGACACAGTGAAGAGATGCTATACTAAAAAGTTATTCGACAACAGGAGAATGTCACAAAAAATTAATTAGATGAGAAAATCCCTGTTGCCCCATGTCCTATATTTATTTTTAAAAAACTGGTGTTGATTAAATAGTGTGACAATTGTTTTCTTTCCATTCGGTAGCAAAAATGTGAACAACTGTGCTAAATTTGAATTTAAAAGTGAGCAATGCTGAAAACAAGTACAAGTTTCTCACTGAATTCTCTGTATATTAGTGTTTCTGTTGCACCACCTGAGCCTCAAACACAGTAATGTTAGCTGGCCCCACTGCCCGAGAAGTGGACACAACATAGATGAGACATCTGTTTACTGTGTGTGGACGTGTGTGTGTGTGTGCGCACGTGTGCTTGTGTGTGTGAAACAGAGACAGCAACAGTGTGCAAGCGTGTTTAAGACACAACTGCTTAGTGATAAGAGCAAAGTGTAATGAGGTCAGTAACTTCATCCTGTAATTCCAAACTGTTCAGTCAGTCACTCTACCTGCGTTTCCTTCAGTCTTCCTTCCATCCATTTGTCATTCCTTCATTTAGCCATTAATGTTACTCAGCTTAATGTCACATAAACTTGACATAAACACATAAGCTCTTTGAAAATCTAAATTAAACTAAATAGCTTTAAAATACAGCCCCTCCTTTTTCATCTGTCTGACTCTCACTTTCTCTTTTAAACACACAGATGGAAGAGACACGCCCAGTATTACTTCCCTCACGTGTCACCAGGCTGTGAATTTACTGCATATAGGACCTAGTGCAGGTGTGACTGCTGGAATAGGAGAATATTAAAAATGAGACTAATGTGACAACTATAATGACAAGGACAATTTAGAGTTTATGGTCAGTTCCATTTACAAATAACAGTCAGAATGTGTTCATTTAAATTCCTAATTTTACTAATAATGTGATAATAGTTTTCTAATCTCTGTATGTATGACTCAATCAATGCTACTCAAAATGACCATGGCTGTAATTCTGTGGCTTTAGTCATGGAGATTAAGAACTGTTGTGTTTTCACACTTACACAAACATTTCAGCTTGCACGCAAACACAACTTGGTAACCCCTCACCCCTTGGGAGTGAAAAGAGAGAGCATCCAGGGCAAGAGACTGAAAGGCAGAGTGACAGTAGTCTATCTGTTGTCTCCCATCTGGGTGTCAGTCTCTGGTTTCGCCCAGGGGCTCAGATAAGCTCTGGACACAATAGCAACAGCTATTAAAATTCAAACTACCAGAGAGAGTCATGAAATAGTCATGACAAGTAAGGGAAATCTACACACTCTAATGTGCCTCTTGTTGTCTGTCTGTTTGGAACTGCAGGGAAAATACTCAAATGTATTCTTATAATTATAATAATACTCATTTATCAATTCAATTCAATGTCAAGGATGAAGATGTTTATGAATTAAAAAATAAAATAATATTTTAAATCTTCTATTAAGCATTTAGAAACACTAACAATCATACAGTGTACAGAGGAGATTGGAAAAGTATTGATCTCTCCTGTGCTGAGCGGTAGCATTTCAATTGAACTGTAATGTGCGTGAGCTCGCGAAAGCCAAAATGGTTCCACCTTCCACCTGGGGCACAAATGTATGAATCTCTCTTACTATTCCAGACATGAATCAGATGTATCTACCCAAAGAAATCTTTCCCCAATGTATAGACAGTCATTTGATGTTGGAATATCTACATACATGTATAAAATACCATACAGAAACACTTGTACTAGTACTACTCGTATGTGGAAGAAGTTGAAATGTTGCATACTAAACAGTGTCTGCTTTTTGTGCCAATGGCCAAGGCATGGAAGGATAAACATAGAGGTTCATAGTAGGTCAATTTTTAAGTCTCTGTCCCCTTTTGCTGCTGCTGCTGGGTGGTTATGGATTATTCTCCTCTACACCATGTATGTATGAGTCAAAGTTGAGAAATATCTACTCTGTGCCCTTGAGCAAGGCAGAACTGGATCTGGTCCAAGACTGCATCTATTCATGTGCCCTTGAGAAGGAAATGCTGTCTATCTGTGTTGGCATTGGCGGTACCACCCTTGTTCTGCCCCACAGCGTGAGAAGAGAAAGGAGAGAGGTCAAATCAGGAAAAGAGCTGACAAGGAGAAAAACAAGCCAGTTATAGCCTGAGACTCTGCTCATCCAGCTAAAGGCACATCCATGTCAACTCGCTATCCATACTCCTGGCTTTCAGCAGCCAGTTCGGATTCAGGACATTTCAGCAGACAAGAACTGGATGTAGACATATGACAGCAACTTGGAACGGCGAAGCATTTGGAGATGTCAGTTTGAGGCACTGTATATTCACTTAGTGGGTGCCAGAGGTTCAACAGCCACCTGCCCTGTCCTTCAAGTGAGGAAAGAAAACATTTGTGCATTTTAATGCGCTGTCAGTCTGTATTCTCTTATCAGTTAAAGACAAGCACCACAACGTGAGGCCATCATACAATTAAACTGTGACAACCTGTAACAGAATCAATTTATATGCATAGCTGCATGTAAACTATCACAAAATGTAAACAATACATCTTAAAAGTTGTGCAATTCACAGTTTAAATCTTGTTGCTCATAGAAATACATTTCAGTTGTGCAATAAAGTAAATTTTCAATTATGCCAACTATATATAAAATGTACACTATAGTACACACTCACAGAAACAGTCCTACTGTATACTGTTGTGAGTCAGCACTAGGCTCCATGGGAGCAGGCCAACAGTCTGTTTTTTGGCATCCGTCCTGTTAATTCAGACAGTCATCTCTTAGGACAGCTGACTTAACGGAGCCATGTCCAGCATCTGTGTGAGTGTGTGCTCATGCATCTGCCTCTCTAGCAATCCCTCTAACAAGGTGTGATTTCATAGGTAACAGTTTCCACCGCCTCAATAAAAATACAAAACTGCACACACTTACCAGTGTCTTACAAAATGTGCAGCAGACATGTGCACAAATTAATTATGTTTGTTGGAAAGGAAAATTCACACTTGTTACCAATAAGCTAATACAGTATGTCCCACTGGTAAGAAGTTTCCTGAGAATATGCATGTTTGAGTCCGAGAAGGAGCAAACAGTAAAGGTACGTTTTTAAAGTAACATGAAATTCACTGAATGTGAGGATCAGCGACTCCGGGTGAAATGAGCAGGGTCAAAACACAGAATGGAATAACAACACTGGAAAGTTTCTGCAGGTGAGGCAACAAATAACTGTAACTTGGCAAATGAAGACAGTTGCACAGGTATTTTTGTACAGGTGTGCACTAATGCTCATGCCATGCCAATAGAAATCCACTACTGTAGGACTCATAGTAGTGGAGTAGCATCATGTAGCAGATAATTATTATGACTACTTTGTTTTTAACACATATCTTATCTTTCTTACATTTCATCTCATTATTTCTTTTGTTTCATTTAATCGAGTTTCCTTTTCATACTTTTTTATACTGTGTATTCCTGTATTCCTGTACTGCCTGGAGCTGTGGTAATACACCAATTTTCCCGACGTGCGATCAATAAAGTCTTATCTTATCTGTTCTAATCAAGAAGCAATCAGGGTCGAGCAAAAGACCAAAAAAATGGGTTGAACCAAAGAAGAGAGGAATCACAAACTAAGATGAAAACATATTCACATAGTGGTCAGATCAAACCAGGGAACCAGAGAATGATTACACTACTCTGCAACTAGCATTACACCTGGATCAATCTTTTAGGGTATACCATGGTAAAAAAGTTAATGCAGTAACTTTTATATTTGTTTTCCAGCCCCCAAATTCCTCCAGCAGTGTGGGACTACGTTGGACATCCCAAAAAGGTTAATTCAAATCCTGTTTAACATTTCATTATGTAGTGTGGATGGTCAAAGCAAGTCATTTGCTGGGCACCTATTGCTTATTGCTTTCGCTGGTGTACATGATTATACGAATATTATTAAACTATAAGTAAAGTTAAGCTTTTTTAAATCCATAGCAGCATTAGCAAATTATTTTCCCAAGTACATTAACTTACTGTTGTACAACGAGTGCTAATACAGAGTGACTGACCACTGTGCCACCATACTGCTGTGAGTCTATCTCAAGGTCACCGCTACTCCACTGCTGCGAAACACCTGTATGAGTAGCGTACGTGTGTCTGCCTCACTCACACAGCAAATAGCTGTCTATCATTTATAATCTGTCCTCTGAGAGACATTTCTTCATTGCCTCCTGTTTCATTCTCTCTCGCTCTTTTTCTTCTTCTATCCATTTTACAGTCACCACGGGAGGTGAGAAAAAGGGAGGGCAGAGTTGCATAGTAGGAGAAACTGTCCTTATTAAAGGGAAGGCAGCTGCATGTGAGAGATCCCTTGTGGGACAGAGATTAAATAGACAGCGTCAGAAGGGAACGTGGTCATGGTGCTACGACTGGAGGACGCAATTAGTATGATCATGAGGGAGGGAGGTATGGAGATAGAACGGAAAGAAGACAGTAAGGAGGAGAGGTGGGATGAGGGACAAACAGAGGGGAAAGAAAAACAGTTTTCAGAACAGAATGTCACAATGTGTAAAAACACCCAGGCTGCAATGTCGATTTTATTTTAACATAGAAGAACAGGAGAGGGAGTGATGGAAAATAAGATAAGATAGTTAGGCAATGAAATAAGAAATGAAAGGGGTGTTAAAAAGGAACCTCGGTATCACAGAAAGGTTAATAAAGTGGGGAGAAAGCGGGGAGAACAACTTACAGCTACTGTATGTACAGATATCATGAAAGTCTTATCGTAGGAACAGAGCACAAGAGCGTACATAGATCATAAAAGAGGAGTAAGAAGAGTAAAGGTAGTAAAGTATCATCTTGTATTTTGTTCACCTCAATAGGTGGGCTTTTTATACAAGAACCAGTGACAGCCTGCTAACTTTGAAAATGTATGTCTCATCTGGTCACCATTCACCACTTTTACCGCCACAGAATGAAATGCAGAGCAAATCCTCAGAGGGATCTCCTAAAAACATGACTGTCCCAAATCAGCTGTCACTTTTTCTACATGTGAGAACCTTATGTTTCCAAGAGTGAAGCTACTCAATCTTCAGTTTCTGTTTTAAATCAATGTCTACATTTCACAAACGCAAGTTTCGATGCACAAAGCTTTAGAAATTGTGTGCTACTTTTCCACCACCAATGTTACCAACTCAGTTAGAGAAGTGACAGTAGGAAAGAGCTGGTGAAGGTTACAGATGTGGAGCAGGTCTATTTAGGTTACGCTGTACACTGGCCCACTGGGAAACCAGCGACCGACCAGTACACCGAAATAGAAATGGGAGCAGCTGAGAGAAAGAAAAGAGGAAAGGTAAGGTGTGAAAAAGTAGAGTAACACGAGGAAGAGATAGAAAGAAAGGACAGGTGAAAAGGTTGACGAAGAGTAGATGTGGAGGGGACAGAGAGAAGTGGCAAGGAGAAGGAAAGGTAGGCAGAAGGTAATATGAGTAACCGTAAGTCAGAAGTCATCCATGACAGAGTCGCAAAGTGTAGAAGAGTTTGATGGATGAATCCAAAACATTTTTCCCATTTCCAACATTCACACAGTTGAGCAACAGCTAACCTGGCTCTGTCCCAATGTAACAAAATCCACATACCAGCACCTGCAAAGATAACTAACTACTTCAATATTTAATCTGTCTAACCACACAAATAAATGTAAAAACAACCACCTGCCATCTTATGGGGATTACAACAAACAGCAGACTCCAGAAAATGACTGTTACCTGCCAAGAAATGCAGGTAACATGAAAGTGGTATCAAGCTTGTCATCTAACTCTCAGCAAGAAGTATATTACTATTCATCTATTTAGAAAGATCTAAATACAATATATTTAGATCTTTTTTCTGAGATATATGTTTCCACTCTGCTGTTATAGCAAATACTTGTAAATGTCACATTTCCCATGAACTTTACCTATTGTTACCATGAAAAAGAGGAAGTTCAGCCAAGAATCATAACTGAGGCATCAAGTCAAAATTGAGTGAGAAATGAAAACGTCAGACGAATTCGGCCTGGTAGCTCAATGGGTTAAGCGTCAGACTGGGATGTAGGAGGTCGCAGGTTCAAATCTCGTCTGACTCCTAGTCCATCCCCTACCAGGTGTGTCCCTGAGCCAGACACACAGCGCTAGCTCCTTGTAAGTCGCTTTGGATAAAAGCGTCTGCCAAGCAGAGTAAAGTGAATTAAATCTTACCCAGAATATAAATGTATTTTAAAGTTTGATTTACACTGATGGATGTGTCAGTTGTCATTGCTTATGCAGGAAATAAACTGAACCATGTCCACTCTTCATAAGCTTCATGATTTCATGATGTGGGGGCCATTGTGATATTGTACATAGGAAAAAAAACCATTAGAAGGAAACGAAGAGAGGATAAGAATATGAAACTGAGTTGGTAATCAAATGTTTTACTCCCAGGATGGGTATAATGTCAAATCAAAAGGAACAACAGCTGAATGTTATTCCTGGATTGAAGTTTTTTGCCAAATCAAAATTGCCGATGTACTAATAAGTATTCTTGCATGAGATGTCTTCAACCTGGTGTATTCAGACATAATCGTGTATCAAGAAAGTATTCATTAATAATATTATTATACAAAGTGAATATGGTTTTTCACAATAGTTTTGTGACTTGGAGTTATTCCTTGTACATCCACATAGAATCTATATTTATTTTTTTTCTTTCCCGCAAGGTCTAGCTCAGTACAGATTGTCCAACCCTCCCTTCCTCACAACATCAAAGACTACCAATGCCCTGAGCACCTCTCGATCCTCCCAACCCTCGAGGAATGTCTGTGCCCTGAGCACTCTCTTACAATTCTCTGCTCCCTACCAGGAAAGGTCTACAAATGTGCCTCGGCTCTCTCCCCTCTCTAGAGAAAATAATTGTACTGTGAGCACCCACAACCATCTTTTTTTTTCCATCTCCGAGAAGCAGGTCATACCATAAGCAGCTTCTTGACATCCTTTCTTGGAAACTAAGCTGTAGCCTAACGTCGCATCTGCCCTCTGAATGACTCATGCCATTCACCCCGAGGCTGTGGGTAACGCTAGCTTCTTGACATAACAGGTAACTACATCCTGGGTGCAGGTATACAATACAAGGAAGCAAGCTACTGAGAACACTGAAGGGTAAGAAACAGACGATCCACGTATGTTAAAGAACTAGATACTTTATTAGCTACTTTAAAAGGACTTGATTATTTAATGGGATTGTGCCTGTGTAATAAGATACTTTACATTTGTAAAATAATAATAATAATAATAATAATAATGCGACATTCTGTTTTATATGTTGTTTAATTAAATTCCCTTACTGCTGCTAATCGGCTGTGGAAAGTGTACAATAAAATGGAACCATTAAAATCATATAAGAACTAGATAGAAGAAACTGATAAAAATCTAATAATAAAACCTAAAAATATCTTGCTTTTCTTATTTCCCTTACGGTTCAGAGTTCTAAAATATGTATGTTACCCAAATCATGGATATTTACTTGTATATGCTGTGCTATGAAATACAAGCATTTTTTTTGTTCTATTGGTTTTGTTAAACTTTTGCTGCTTTTTATCTTGTACTGCCCACTTTCTGCCACAACAATTGAAATTTCCCACTTGTGGGACTAATAAAGAATGATCTTATCATATCTTATAATGTGAATAAATTTGAAGATATTGTAGCAGTCCTCAATTGTTGATGTATTCTCTAGATATTCTTCTAAATTATTGCTGATGTCTTATTAGATAAATAAACTGCCTTTTAGGACAGTATTGATTTAGATTAGAAGTGTTCACGTGCTGCAGCAACACTTGAAAAATAAATTATTTTACACACAATAAAAATCCTTTATTGTTTCAGGCAAAGATTTGACATAAAAAAATCTAATTAACTGTATTTACTTTTTTTCTAAGTATCAATCTGTCCCAGAGCACATGTATGACTGCCCTTGTTGTGTGGCAATCTTACTAACTAACTGAGTGATCCCCCCCCCAACCAGCACAGCCCTAGCCAATATCCACCATAAAAAAAACTACCAGGACTGTGCAGTGGAGTGTGGTGATGGTGTCTGTCAGTCAGAGTGATTATTAGGCAAATTAAAATAATCACTTCAGCAAGATAGGATTATTTTAGCTTTGAAGTGATAGACATCAAAAAACAAAAATGTATCTGAGAAAGCTGTTGGCAAATTCTTGCAACAACACAGTTAAAAAATATTCATACCATCATCATAATATCTGTCAGGAAGATCACAATTACATATTTTCCCCAAATTGCAAACCTGCAACATATAAAACATAAATGTGTCATTCAATTTAAAATTACTGTACTCAGAAGACAAAATGTCATTTTATAAAATTGCCTCGCTGTAATTTTTCTTTACCATTAGTGCAGGATCTCAAGTCTCCGCCTCCTTTATTAACTTAAAACAAATTCTGTTGCAAGTGTGTTAGAAAACCTGTAGTGACAAAGATACAGAATATATTTTCGGGGTGATAATAATTAGTTTGAATAAGCAGAAGAATTATAATAATACCATACATTATTGATTAAATTGTTGCTGGGACAGGTGCCAGACAGTACAAGTCAGGGCTACTACAGGGTTTCACTGTGATGTCCAAGGACAAGTCGACATGTAGCCTGACGGGATTGGGAATCCAACCGCCACTCACCCTGAGGTTTACCCAGGGAGAAGCAATATAAAGACACAATACCCACATAGTGGAGTAATGTTCAGAGAGCTACATCAGCTGGAATTTAATCCATCAAGCCTCCTACACATGGTATTAGTAATATTTACCAGTGTAAACCAATGTGAAGAAGAAATATTTAAAATGTTTTACATCTGCTAGGTTGGAGATTACCTTTTATTTGTTGTGTGTTAAAGAAGGGTTACAGCTTTTGTTTTTGATGGTCAATTGCTTTGCCCTGGACTATTTCTTTAAACTAAACCCCAAAACAGGGGAGAAGATATTACCATCCACCATTTAAAGAAGATGTCTTGAGCAAAAATACAGAGGTCATTTCACATGAAACAAACCCCTCATTAGTACTACAAATCAGACAGCCACATTGGTAAAAAAAGTACATAGATGAGCCACAAAAAGGTGAAAGTTTAATGGACAGTCAATGTGAGTCTTCTGTTGACCCAAACCAATTTAACTAAGACTTTGGGGAAACAAAAATGTCCTCAGGGTACAGCAGGGTACAGAACTGGCTATGCCATTCTAATACATCTGGCTGCATTTAAGATGAGAATTATCCATGTCCAATTATGTTTTATTATTCACTACTTTTGTGTGTGTATAGTATGCCTTCCACTCAGTGTCAGTAATACTGAGAAAAGTGAAGTTAAACAGACAGATTATCATTAGCAGAAGACATATTCATACTTGCAATATTGCTATTGCTATTTGAGTTTAATTACTTTAATATTTGTATTATTGTACGTCTGCAGCCTGGTATTCTGTGTTTAGTGTACTGATATAATGCTAATTCTGTTTAATTTCAATATTGCAAACATTGTTTCACTTTGCTGCGGCGTATATGGAGGTAATAAATAGGCACGTCTAAGTCAGTGCTCATCAGTTCCTTTATTTCCTTTATTCATCTCTGTGACTAGAAAAACCTTTTTGGATTTAGCTTGTTTACTTTCCAGGTGTTAGCACCAGCTGACCTAGACGTGGTGTTATTGGATAAGAAGAAGAAGAAACACAATCTTCTCAGACTACCAACCTATAGGGTTACAGGTTACCCCTGATAGGCTACATCTGTCACACAGGCGACACATGATTTCAATAAAGTTATGAATATTAAAAAGATTTTCCTGTTGCTTCACTATTCTAAAAAAAACTAATGGAAAATGATTTTGTCAACGTTTTAATATCAAAGAGCTTTTCTATTTGCACCTACTAGATCAAAAAGGTAGAAGTAGACGTTTTGCATTTCTACAACAGATAAAATGCAAAACAGACATTTACAGCATCTTACAGTATCTGAGAGAGTTGGAGTTCTTTCTAAATATGTACATACTGTGTATGTGTGTGGATGCCACCACACATCAAACCTGGTTAAAACCTCTAACATGTTAATAAAGCTATGGCTGATTGGATGAGAAGAATGACAAGGGGGGGGTGACAGGCTTGGTTGGGGGTGGGGGGCTAAACAGTCCAGAGAGATTTCTATGCATACTAAACAGGTCTAACACACGCTGGCTGAGAAGAATTTCATTAGTCCCTTCAAACGGGACTCCCTCCCCAGTCTGATGTTGTGATGCTGTGCTTACGCATTTCTCCAGGTGTTTTGCAAGATTTCTGTGTGTCTATGCCTTTACTAATAATTTTCATGAGGATTAACATCCAGACCACAAATCTACTTTCTGCCTTATGATCAGTGGTAGAACATATTTCTCAGCACGGGGTGCTCCACACGACTGACACCAGTGCAAACATATTTCACATAGACTCTAATACACAGATAAGCAGGAACACTCACCTTCTGTGGGTGAGGTTTTCAATCGTTTGCACAGTCCCTCTGTGCCCCCGTAGTCCTCCTGGAGCTTGACCACTGCCTCTGTGCCACGCAGCTCCATCAACGAGCGCAGCTCCATGAGCGAGCAGCCAAAGGCTGCTGCATGGTTGCCCTCATTTCTTTGGTTCTTGGCATAAAAATCGCTATTGGACATGTCCCCCATGATGTCAGCTAGTCAAGTCGTTTAGATTAGTGTTTGTTATTGCTTATAGATCAATCAAAAATCTTGAACAAAAGAGTGATGAGTGTCTTCCAAAAAAAATCCAAAATAGGTATCAAGCCGGCAACAGTAACCAAAAAAGGGAGAAGAATGCCACTTGTAGGTGAAGTAGGCTGACAGAGAGATTCAAATTGGGAAAAATCCAGGGGGATGATCAATCAGCAGCTTCTCTGTTTCAGTAGAGACTGTCAGATATCAGCAGACCAAAAACCGTCAAAGAGAAGAAACAGAAGAGGAGAAAGAACAGCAGAGAAAAAGGAGAGGAAGGGATGACGAAATACAAGTGGGGAGCATCCAGGTGAGCGTTGGACAGCCCCAGTGGTCAGGTCCTGAGAAGGGCAATGATGATGGTTCCTAGTCCTGAAGGTCTCAGGCTCACCACGGCTGCAGTCCAGACCCGCTCCATGTGTGGCATCCCATTTCTGCTATTCTGCTGTTGCCTCCGTTGCCTCTACATGGTGGTCTCCCCCATCACTGCTACAGAGAGAGCGAGAGAGAAGGAAAGAGAGAGAGTCGAATTCGATAGATGAATTCAAAGAGGACAGAGTGTGAGGGAGGATCAAAGAGAGACAGAGAGAGAAAGCACACGGATAAGTATTGTCTTCTCAGGACAGGGGTGAATGCAGCGGTAGATGGTGCCCAGCTGAAGGACTGTCTCTCCAAGCTGCTGCAGTAACTGTGTCTCCGCTGTGTCTCTGTCTACTGCTGCTGCTACTGGTGCTGCCAACCTCATTATGAGGACACACCAACTGACGGAGAGAGTGAGAGCAAGGGAGAGAGGATGCGAATGAGAGGGAGGGTGGAGAGAAGAGGATGCTCCTTTCTGGTGCAGAGCAGAGAGGAGTTGTGTGCGGGTGGGAGGTTGGGGCTGCTCTGACGACAAAGCGAAGAGGCAGCACGTAACACTGCGTTGTCACGGGGAGGATGGGCTGAGCTATGGAGCTGCTGCTGCTGCTATCTCACCACTAGTTCTCTATCTTTCTAGTGCGTTGCAGTCACTATGTTGGTGCACACCTGTCTGCCTGGTGTCTTGTAATGCCTTCCTGTAAGTGTTTCAATGCGTTTCCTTAGACCAACACTTGGTTCAAAAAAGAGACTGGTTTCAAAGCGGTGTGCTACAGCTAACTGGATTAAGGTTGTTCAAATCTTTAGCCAGTATACAGCACTTTTTTGTTTGTTTTTAGCATAGACAAATCCCATGAAAACTCATTTAATGCCTTTTGGTTTCTGAAGCACTCAGCCTTAAAACTATGAGTCCCTGAGGTAGACGTAAATATTTAAAAATAGATCACATCTGCAGTTTCATTTAAGTCCTTTCTTAAAACAGGAAATTTTCAAATTACTCAATGACACATCATTTACATCACTACAAATTAAACCGTGGCTCATTGTAATGACAGCAACTCACTGGTATGTTTTGAATAGAGAACAATAGAGATTTGTGGCACAGAGGAATAAGCAACACAAGCAAGAATCAATTCATTGTTAGATTTAGTCTCTGTAAGATTTGTTAAAATAAGGAGAAAACAGAGAACCAAACACCGTTAGCCTTTGACTTGCTGGTGTTTCGCAATCTACAACATCCACACACACATGTAATATCACAACAATGCACAAAACACTATTGATCTGTCATCAATGATTTACAGTATATGTATGCATTTTCAATCAATGATACTAGTGACCCAACGAGTCACACATTAATCACTAGTTGGATATAATAAGGAAATTTATATTAAGCAAACAATCTGTGGCTTCAGTTAAAACCAGACAGAAAAGTATAGTCAGCCAGAATTACTACACTGATAAAAAGAAAATAGTATTTCACTGTTTGGAAGTCATTATGGATTTTGTTTTACATCACAACCAATTACTATATTGACAATACCCGTTATTAGAGCTAATATTATAAAGTACCCCAATATGTAATCTTCCCATAAACAAATAAAACAGCAGGAAGCAAAGCAGCTACATCATTGTAAATTGTTCACATTGAATTAGCACCAGTAAATCAGCAAACTGGTCTTATGTTTTTGTAGTTTAACATTCTTGTTGGTAGGCAGAATGTCCATGTAAGATGAATACATAATATAAATATATATGAAGAGACATTGTGTTCTAAAGCCATTCCCAGAGCCTTACAGAGACTCTGGCACTACAACAGTTAAGACATCTTGGCATCTAATTATAGTAAGGTATAGGTTACCAACACAGGGTAGCATGTTACAAGACGCAGCTCTAGTTTAGAAGTTGGGAGTTAAAAAGGGAAGAAAAAGGAAAATGCTGAGGCAGTGAATACGCACAGAGTGTTAGCACTGGTGGCAAAATGTCCAGTCACAAATATCAAGTGTGATGACACAGATGGGACTAGTACCGACACAACTGTGTGCTTGGAAACAGCAGGACAACGACCTTGTCACAGCTGGCTAGAGAACAATCCTGCCAACACATCTGTAACTCCACAGGAAGCTATCCTGTCTGTTAATGAGTGCCTGCCTTTGCTGAGGGGACAAAGTAAGTCCCTAATGTATTTGCAGCATTACCTGGACAGGTGTGACCTACCTCACATACTGTATATCAGGATAGCCACAGGCCAGGTAAACGTTTAGCAGCCTCTAACATGAAATCTTATATAAGAGACACAACATGTTCTCTCTGAAAGAAACACCAGAGATGAGGGAGGGCCGCTAGAGAACCAGGTGACAGAGAGGATGACAAACATCCACTTTTTAGGGAGGGTCTGTCTGTCCCGGAGCGAGGAGGGGATGATTTGGGCTGAGAGAGAAGTGTCAGAGCGAGTCAACGACAGTAGGAGGAGCTCTTGCCTCATCGGAGAGCAGGAGACTAATCAGACACTTAATTACAATGATCCTGCCTGTTGACCACCTTAAATGACCGACTCTGATAAAGTGAACGTAAAACATGAGATGGAAAAAAGAACGGTAAAGACACATTACATTCATAATATTATGAAATAATAATATCTCTTTCAAATAATTTGGCGGGGGTGGGGGGTTGCGTTGTCCTGGCCCCAGTCAAGGCTGACCGCTGGCCTGCATAAATTACATGCGCACTTACAAATTGAAGTGGTCTGTGTTGAGTATAATGTAAGCTGATTGATGGTGACATGAATATTACTGTGTGTGGATTCAGTGTCAGATTTGCTATTCTTATGTAAACAAATATACACATTGGATTACTCATCTGTTGTCATAAGTATGTATTTGTATTGACTTTACAGAAACAACATGTTTCTGTCTCTTTGGGGCATAATTAAATTTGTAATTTTTCCTTATTCAGTCTCTGAAAATGTTCTTGGACTCGGTTTATTTTGTGAAGGAATCAAGCATTACATTGAAAAACAAAAAAAGCTGTTTTGGATCATTTCTCAGTTTCTTAAACAATAAAAAGAACAACACAGGGCATTACTACATCTTCCTCTATTTTTCCTCCAACCTTTTATCCTGTTCCTCTCCTTTGCCTGCCAATCAGGTCCAATCAATGTTGGCGCTACTCTCTGCATGCCAAGGCAGACATCTGTGCCGAACAGATCCTCCAAAACCACGAAATGAAAGCAAACAAATAGTCTCCCAGGAAATTATAAGTGGGCTTGCGTCTACTATACTTACTATAGGTGTGTGTAGTTTGTCTGAATGGTTAATCAGTTGGCTGAGTGAGGAGAGAAAACGCATCATACAGTTAATACTCCAGATGAACCACCTGCAAGAGATAGACACTGCCACCACTGTACACTCCCAGTGTAACTGTACTGTGCTTCAGAGTGGTACTGTTTTTTCTTTTATTAAGTGAGATAGCTAGAAATAATAAAAAAGAACACGGTTTGTAGACACTAGTTTGAAAACACTGGCCTGATTGTGGCTGCAAATCTGACCTTGCATGACACAGAAGCAGTGTCAGCATATCTTCAGTCCAATAATGCTGATGATCACAAAAATCGAAACTCTACTAATCGAAACTAAACCTATAATGTACAACTGGCATCTGCTTTAATTTACATCAGGAAGCTTGAACATTTAAATACGTTTAAAAAAAATCTGGAAAATTAGGAAAAAGAGCAACATCCGCAAGCTACAGTACACTGTGTAACCTTTCCTTTGGTTTGACCTAAACCCATATCATGGATCATTCTTCTATTCTCTCCAACACTGTTCTTGTTTTAGGGAAAATGTTTAGTTTTACAGGTTTTACAAGTTTTACGTGACCGATTCAACACAAAACGTAGTTTTGCAATAATTAACTTTTTACCAGAAGTGTGAGACCATGAGAACATTTAACTGCACCGCAGCCAAATGCAACCCAACATACTGTACAATTCAGCTTAGGTGGTGCAGTAGTTACAAGTGTTAGGCACCAAGTGTTCACAGCTATCATCACAACTAACTGTGATATTAGCACCATCAAAGACTCTACATTTGTTTTCAGGTGAGTCTTTATTAAATAACTTCCGCATAATTTAAACATGACATTTCAAATGTCATGTTTAAAGTCATATCTTTGATATAATATTCTGTCTTCGAATTTCCTCTAGTATTGTGCCTGGTGACTTATCTGTTGCCTCTCTCTGTTACGCTGAGTGAACATAAAGAACAAGGGTAAAAGATGTAATGGTGCTTCAGAATAATCACTGCTTTATATTTGAGGAAACGTTTATGGTTTCACAGGCAGTGGGTACTTTGTGGTTGTAACAGTAAAGTCATTCTGTGTCTCTCAAAATGTCCTTGAGCACAGTGAAGCAAAGCCGAGATATGAGCTGTGCACACTGCACCATCACGAACACCAGCAGGACTGGTGTGTAGCTCCCCCTGCCAGTGACACGAAAGAGTGCAGGAGACTTAAACGACAATGGAACTACCCTCGACACTTGCTAATTCATAAATATCTCATTTTATTTGATTTTATTTGACATATTTGATTTTAAATGTGTTTATTAGTATCACTGTAGAGAAAAAAAATCTGCTTAGGAGAGTTAGAGACTGGTTGTTGCTCACATTTCCAAAGACATGCATGACAGCAAATAGGTAGGTGGGAAATAGGTAGCAGGTACTTTCTACAAGGTTGCTTGAGAAATTACAAGTAGCTATACTGTGTGAGCATAGGTTTCTGTAACCACACTACATTGCCAGCTACAATAAATCTTTGGTGAGACTGTTTACAGTTATGCACAATGTTCAGGGAATCCCCGAACACACGCAACTACATGAGCACATTAGACATATTAGATAGCAGCTGCATTGTAATATCCAAGCGAGCACACACACACACACATACACACACACACACACACACACACACAGTGAGATAGACACATTAACTGACAGTCTCTGAGGTGAATCGTTATATAACAACCACAGTAAGAGCCTCCTTTCAGCCACCATCAGTGCCCTCTAATTGGGTAGAAAGCAGCTGTCATGCTAACTAGGCGCAGCAGACACAGTCTGACAAAGAAAAGGTTATTTTAAAAAGCAATTCAAGGGCTTGAGAAGGAATGCAGGTCCAACTCATATTAGGTTAAAGAAGATAAGACTAAAGGAAAAAAAGAGGCTGAGTCAGAGAAAATAGGACAGAGATACAAAGCTATATGAATACATCCTTATAAAGGACTAAGAGTCAGACTAGGATGCAGAAGGTCACTGGATCGAATCCCAGCCTAGACTCCTGGCCCATCCCCAATACCAGGTGTGTCTTTGAGCAAGACAAAGAAGATAAAAGCGTCTGCCAAGCAGAGTAAAGTAAAGTGTTGCCTTCTGCATTAATTAGACATTTGTTGTGATCTTCACACAAGTCAGAGACTAGACAAGGATTAAACGTTCACATTGCTGGTGGGAAAACAAGAAGACCTATTACACCTTTTACACTAAGTAAAACATCTGACAAACAATTTCCACTGACGAAGCTGATAAAGTATGGCTTTTTTAGGCACATATAATACCCTGGGTTCCTGCCAAACAATCCTTACCAACCATAGTTGGTAAGTACCATCAGGCATGCAGTGATGACACCATTCTGCATGATTTGCATATGGTAGATGAGCACAGAGATGTTAATCAGCTCCAGTGATTCCTTTAAGCCATTGGTCGTTACTCTGGGCATTTTTCCAACCTCACTGAGCATTCTGTAATGTGTTTTTGTACTGAATAGATGTGCGTAGCCTATGTCAGCTTATAGACGGTGAGGGGCTCTTAAAGAAAAGCAGTTGACCAGGCAACCCCCAGCAGCTTCAGGGGTTGCTATGATTCACTGCAGAGTGAGACTAAGATGTGAGAAAGTGAGAGCTGGTGATGATGATATACTATAGCTGTGAAATAGCTGGGTTAAATGACAGAGGATGACACACATGTTATATAAACCTTGGACCTAAACAGAAAATCCCTAGCAGACCCTATCATTCACATCTATGAAGACAATTCTGGTATGTTAAGGCGTGCCACTGTATGTGACTCTTTCTTACCCTCTGCCTCATATCTACTTGCCCCTTTTCATTTTCTGCTTCTGCAGCACACTGGCAGGGGTCACCTTTCCTCTTTCTTTAGTTCACGCTTAAATATTCAACTGACTGGTTCAATTATTTGCATTAAATAACATCTTGGTTTATTCTGCCCTTTATTCTGGTATAAAGAGTTCTGCTGTGCTACCGTAATTTCCAGACAATAAGCCGCTACTTTTTTCACTTGCTTTGGACCCTGTGGCTTATTCAGCGGGGCAGCTTAGCTTTACAGCTGACGGTCACCAGGGACGCAAGGAAGCGCAAGAGCGATACAGACAGTTAGGGGAGCGAGACAGTTCGCACCAGGTAGGCTTTGTTTTCTGTTATACTGCACTACTACGGTACTATGACTGCAGGACGCTGGCTGGGAGCACACTGTTGTGTTATTTGTGCGCTGATTGAATGCTGTTCATCATGTCAGATATGTGAATGATTAATTGAAAGATTTATTGTGTGTCTCAAATGTTAACAAATGGGATGCTTTGCGTTCCCAAACAGTCACCTCTGTCTGTCCCGACAATCCCCATCCATAGTAGCAGGACGTTTGCGGCTTATAGCAGGGTGTGGCTTATATATGGATCAATCTGTAGTTTCCCCCAAATTTTACTAGCGCGGCTTATATTCAGGTGCGCCTTATAGTCCGGAAATGAAATTAAACAACGTAAGCAACATTGTCAGGTTGTGGGGGCAGATCTAAAGATGTGCAGTGCTATCCTGTCTGGATCAGCTGTGTGGACACACATTAACAGCTACTGGCATTTTCCTATTGAAATGCAACAAGCAAATTAAGTATGAATACTTATGATCATTTGTTACTGAAGCTAACTGAAAGGTGAAAGGCAGTGGCCCTACAGGAAAAGGATCGGTTTCCCTTGCTCTAGTGCTTGAACGAGACGTAGGACCTCTGTAGGAGATCAGCCATCAAATGATCAACAACCATTTGATGGATTGCGGAAGACATTTGATACAGATAATCATGGTATACCTCTCAGAGGAGGGATTCCAAGAATTTAGTGATCTCCTGACATTTCATCTCCTCATAATCAGTTATGTTTGCAAGTATACAGTAAAATCCACTTCTTAACATTTGATGCTACAACATTCTGTAGACCCTCACAGATACCAGATATGTCATGTCCACATCTTATAGCAGCTGTGCAATGGCAGCGTTGTAGTAGCCGGAGCTAATCTCCACCACTCAACCATTATCCTACTTCCACCACGCGTGCCTCAGTGCATCTCCGAAAGATCATAGTGAATAGGCAGTATATACCATAGGCCAGCATGTTAAGATAAAGATGTTGAGAAGTACTGTACTGTCCAGCCTTACAGAGCCTGTCTGTAAACAAGAGGTCTTGTTTATTAAAAACAGTGAAATCAAACTACTGCTTGGAGTATATTATGTTAATAATCTAATGTCAATCTATTAATAACTAGAAAAATGTCTGCAGCACAATGTCAGATACATTTAGCTAAAACAAACTAATTACAAAATTCATACCCCCCTGTATCATCGTGTGAGCCAAGTCAAACCTAAAATTAATCAGTTTTACCACCAGATTCACTGACTTCAGAGAATAAAGCATCAAACAGTGGATGACAAATGTGCTCCTGGGGATTTTACTAATCCATGCAAAGTATGACACATGGTGTACAGGGATTCATTGCTATCATAATTCAAGAGCATAGTTTTTCAATTCGAGAGCATAATTTAATAATTTCATGTTCAGATTTTGTTATGGCTTCCCTCAAAACCCCTCCATTGTCCTCTGTTCCTTTCCAAAACTGTATTTAGATTTATTGTTGCTTGCACATATTTGCTATACTCCAGCTCAAGCTCCTAGCGCTCAAGCTTCTGGTTTACTGCTCAGTGACCTGTTGCACTTAAATTTTTTGCTGAATTAACTCTAAACTTACAAACCAATAGAATTAAATCTGAAACCTGGTCAATCAAGTAGTATGTGCGAGTCAGAAAATAGATGCTGGTGAAAAGAGGCGGCATACTGAGGAGAAGCTCACAGCTGCTGGTATCTTATATCTACCTTGTATCTCAGGTTAATAATGCTATGTTACCTTCTTTTTACATTAGCTTCATGGCTAACTAAAACAGCACCTGATATTTTGTTTGAATTAACTGTTTTATCAGTATTCAATTTTAATTTTGGCCTTGGACCACAGCAAAAAATGCATCATAATAAAATACCACAAAGTCTATAAAAATATTTCTATGGTCAATATAAATATGAATACAAACCTGGTATGCTAACCAACACAAAGCTGTGACAATAAAACAGTTTGGTAAATGACATGTGGTCATACCAGTAGAACTGTTGAACATAAACAAAACCTTATCACCTTCATGAAGTAGGATAAATAAAAAAATGTGTTCTACAAAATATGTAAATAACATGTTCAATTGCAGCAGAAAAAGTTCAAGTTCATTTGAGGGATCATTATGGCTGGGTTTTCTCTAGGTACTCTGACTTTCTCCCACCATGAAAAGACTTGCAGTTAGGTTAATTGGTGGTTTCAAATTGTAGGTGTAAAAGGTGAGCGTTTTTCCCTGCGTTTTTCGCAGTGACAGCTCGGATACACTCCAGCTCTCCCTCAACCCTTGAGAGGACAATTGGTTAGGATAATGAATGGATGGATGGATGTATTAGCTGCATGTAGCTAATATACACAATGTCAGGTACATGCAGCTAATACATCCATCCATCCATTCATTGGATGGATGATATAGTGACAGTGTGTACATAATATACACACTGTCAGGTACATGCAGCATTTGAACAATTTGAACACAGTAAGACTATTTTCACCATGTTGGCTCTGTACGCCACTGCAATCAAGAAAACATGTAGACTGTCAGCTTTGATTGAAGGGTTTGTCAAAATCATTTTATGAACTGTGTAGAAAATGTATCTATTTTTAAACCGAGCCACAAGGGTATTTAGACAAATTAGACCTCAAAAGACACAACAGCAGTCTGCTTAGGGCCTGGCTCATCAATAAAGACAGTTCACATCTCAAGATGAAAAAATGTAAGATCATATTGGTTGATTGTTTATTCTGATTCATTACTTCAGTTATTTGCAAATAGGTTATCAACAGCTAGTATTGATCAAAAAAAGGGTGAAAGATTTTTCATTATTCTCCACCAATAGGAAAGGCGGTTGTATCAACGTCCATTATCAGCATATCTACCAGCTTGACCAACTAAAGGCACTTAGGTGTAATCACGTAACAGCCTGGTAGCTCAATGGGTTAAGCATCAGACTGGGATGCAGAAGGTCACAGGTTCAAAACCCCATTTGACTCCTAGTCCTTTCCCTACCAGGTGTGTCCCTGAGCCAGACACCCAGCGCTAGCTCCCTGTAAGTCGCTTTGGATAAAAGCGTCTGCCAAGCAGAGTAAAGGTAACAAAATATTTTGACAGATTGCTTAGCCGTGTTATACACAGTTTTCAGTGGTGCTAACATAACTGCAAAATGTTCAATTATTCTTTTTAAATTGATAAACTTGTATTGGCAATTTCCAGTGATACTGATTTACAACTTTAATAATATCTATTGATCATTTAGATTTTAAGAGACAAAATATAAACAAGTATTTCTCTGTTCCCACCATTGTTTAGATTTAGGCTAGAATCTATTCTAAAGGGGGACATTTGAAATCTGTTATAAAATTATATAATAGTGGCTGCAGTATTAATGCAATGCAGCATAAAAACTCTTGACAAAAGAATCAGCAGCCATCTTACGCCGCCATCAAATTTTGCTTTTTCAAATAATTTTTTAGTTTTATCACCAGGTACACTCAGCTTAGAACTGAATAAACATAAACTATTTCAATGTAACACACATATTGTAATATTTGATATTTACTGACTGAAACATAGGAAAACACACATCAAATTCCTGTTGCATGTCACTGGAAATCATAAAGAAAAAAAGCCTTCAGTGGCCTTCTCTTTGCTCCAGATGAGCCTGTGGAAATCATGAGGGACCTACTGGTATAATTAAATTCTACACATACATGCTAGAAGGGTGGCCTGGTAGCTCATTGGGTTAAGCGTCAGACTGGGAAGCAGAAGGTCACAGGGTCGAACCCCCCGTCTGACTCCTAGTCCATCCCCTACCGGGTGTGTCCCTGAGCCAGACACCCAGCGCTAGCTCCTTGTAAGTCACTTTGGATAATAGCGTCTGCCAAGCAAAGTAAAGCAGAAGGGAACTAAAACATAATGAGGAGACATATCTGTGAAGGTTCTCAATCATCCGGGACATGGTTATCTCAAAAAGGTTTTATCCAAAGCAACTGGACTTGTTTGGTTTCTTGCATTGCATCATCAGGGCCAGGTGTGTAGACTTGACAAAGCCCTCTGGATTGGAAGGGTGAAACGTCGTCAACAAACAAACAAGTCCAATTGCTTTGGATAAAACCTTTTTAGTAGAAAGAACTGTTAGAAATGTGTGTTTTGGACCACCACTCTACAGCATGACAATTCCCAAGATGGTGCAAGTGCACCCCACTGTATTAATGTGGCACTGCAATTTGCATGATCATCTGAGAAGTCAAATAAAGGACAATTTGGCATCCATTTGGCATTTGCAAATAACTAAGTCCAACACACTATGTACAGTAGACGCAGGGCCTGTGGGGGCCCTATGCAAGATTATTTTGGGGGCCCCCCTTTTAATCGATACAACAAATTTAAACCCTTCAGTCTTCCGTGGCAATGCATGACAGTAGGTTTTCAAAACCAAAATTAAAAACAACAGCAAAGAACAAAATTAAGTTGAACCAGGCAGTAGAAAATAGGTAAATATATATAAATATCTCTACGACCATACAGGTGCTGAAACTTGCAAAAATCTTTACAATGCCAACTGTTTCAAAGGTTTTGTGTTATGAGATTCAACAGCTTGGTTAAATACAGAATAAACATAGTAATGTAAAGAGCAGGAGCTTTTTTAAAGACTAATGGATTTGATAATTGTTGTTTTTAAATGTCAAAAAAAGTTCCAATACATACTGGTCTAACCTAGTCACAAACAGAGGAATCCCACATTCCAGAGCATTTCTCTACTGGTTGAGCTAGGCAACATATGATACTGAACATGTCTGCTCTAGAGCAGATCAAAGTTAATAATCTGTTGCAGCTGTTTTTGCAATGATATCAGAGATACTTTCAAATAGTTTATGGTTCTTTCAACATTACAGAGCAAATATAATCTGAGAGATGTTTGAATTCCATTTAATTCTAATATATATATTCTATATAACTAAAGCGGCAGCTTGGGAGGCCCCTAGTGGCCGCGAGGCCCTATGCATCTGCATAGTACACATAGCACAAGAGACGCAGACATAATGTGGTATTGACAATTTTGTATAAAATAACAGTTTATGATGAAATATGTACTGACCTGTATTAACATATAACAATATTTACTTACTACAGAAACAATGGAGTAAGGCAGTTTACTTGGCTTTTATTTGGTTTTGTCAGTACCCCTCCATACCGAGATATGTTTTGGAGTATATATTTAATAGTAAAAAATAACAAACTCACATGCTGTAGTTTCAACTTTTCAAGACAGGAGCTTCACACAGTGTGAAACAAGCTCTCACTCACCTAGACACTTTCTATAAAAGCCAACAGACAAGCAGGCAATACACCAAAAATATAATAAGTGACAGGACATTGAGAAAGAAAAGTTATTAGTCACTGTCTCTCACTGTATTAGAAACACTTTTCACTGCTCACTTTATTAGGTATACCTAAAACAAACCACTTCTGCAGCTTACCTATAGATTCCACTTTACAAGGTTAAAATTTCTAGTTTTTATCAAAACTGTAAAAAATATGATTACTACTGAGATCATAATGGGTGGGGGAGTTATACTGGTGTGCATTATGTTAGTGTATATCTAATGTTTTAGCTCCCTATTTATGTTACTAGGTTGGTTATTCTCATCTTCTATTAATAATTATTTATTTAAAAAACCTATGTTAGATATTATCAGCAACACAAGAAGAAATGAATAAATACTTCCAGTACCTGTCTTTAGTACGAGACTTTAGCAAGTTTCTTATTTAAGGTTTTCTTTTCATGGAAAAAAAACAACTGTCAAGGCTGCTGTAACGCTGTGTTGCTATGCTACACAGAGGTGATGATGACACAGCAAAATGTAATGCACTGCGACGCTAACAGACTCTCTCTTGACCGCATGAGATATGACAAAGAGAAACGAGGTATGGATCTTGTCCTTACGCTGTGTGCTGTTCTTGTACTTGTACTGTTAATGGTTCTTAATTCACGCTGGGTGCACATTTGTGTGCATATTTCATCATCGCATCACCTGTGTATCTTGCATAGGGTTTTAAACACAGGGAGAGAGAAAGAGTAAGGGATATAGGGACATGAACAGCGCTGACACTCTTCTGCTTCTGAGCTGCCTGGCTGACTTGGTGCAGTAGAGCTGATGGTTGAGGTCACACAGGCATCCCAGCTCCAACAGAAGCGACACTGACTGAATGCATGAATGACTTAGTGACTTGGCAAATGGCTGACTGGTTATTTGGCTGCTAGGCTGGGCAATTGTTTCTTTTTATTAGGTAATCAAACTAACTGGTTGTCTCCTGAAGTGACTAACAAGTCAGCCAACCAGACAACAAGCTGGCTGTCAGTCAGTTAGTGTGATGAACAGTCAATTGACAAGCGAACAAACCTTCTACAACCACTGAAACTGCCAATGTTTCAGTCTGTGACTAGACAGCTACACAGCCAGCCAGGAAGCCGGCCACAAAAGCAGCCAATACATCTAGGAGGAGAGGTGATAATGGTCCATATTAATTCAGTCACCATGCCAAAACAATCACTTAGCTAATGCAGCGTAGACAGCTAGCCAGCAAACACACATGATCAGTTACGGCAGCGAAACCTGCTCCTATGACAGAACCAGTCAGTAAATGTGACAGAGGAGAGACTGCAGCCAACAGATGACCTGACTTAGTGAGGTGAGTCATGAAATATTTCCATCTACAGAAATGACAAGATGAGGGGACGTGAGTTCCCCCCTAAATGTCAGAGTTAGACGTGGAGCACGAACCTACCTAACATGCATAATCTGTGCATGATATGAAAACCGATCACCAAACATGACTCAACTGTGCAGCATCATCTCTCATCTCCCTTCCTTAAACATCACCTGCTATAGTGGCAACAATATCACAATGTTTTTTTTTACTGCAAACTCACAATCCACAGACACACATGGAACAAAGTGTACAGATTCATATTCACAGATCACAGCCTCCCAACATGCAGATGATTCACACCAATGAAATAAAAAAACAACTACTAAAACCAGCATTTACAGATTTACACTGTTCAATCATTCACATTTTACACAGGGAGCATGTATACTTACATGGAAGCAAGATTATCACCATCATCACCATGACATTAAAATCCTCCCACCTAAAAATGATATTACCACAGCACATTCAGCAGTGAACTAACCACGACGGCGGTATGTGTGTGTGTATGTGTGTGTGAGTGAGTGTAGGTGTGCGTGTGTGTGTGGAGACTCGCCAAGCTGCACTCTCACTGCTATTGCCTCAGCTGGGGCTGTCTCAACGCACAGCCTGTACCATGTCGGCAGGCAGCACGGGTGGGCGTGTGTGTGTGTGTGTGTGCATGTGTGTGTGAACAGTGCTGCATAGCAGGGACACTGCTCTTCACTTGACAAGGCTTCTTTTTTGATTGGATACAGGAATCAAGAGAGACAGATGCGAACATAAACTCTTGATGATTGAAGGATAAAACAATAAATTGTGCATCATCTTATTCCCTCTTTTAGATATTCTGCCCCCATAACAGCAGGTCCACTGTAGAAATGCATGCAAGCGCATAACAGAAATGACTGGAGAAGTAGGAGATTAAGAAAATGAGATGAAGAGGGATAGTAGATGAAGCGAAAATTGATGATTAGGCTCCAGCACTCCTGTGACCCTTAAGAGGACAAATCGGTAAAGATAAAGGATGGATGGATGGAAAATAGATGATGTAGAATAGGAGGAGAAGAAGAAAGTGGTGCAAGAGAGGATAAGATAGGAGAGGCGTAACAACAACAATTTAACACTGTGTTTAAAAAAGAATCAACTAAAAAAAGAATTAGTTACACAGAATGAACACTCAAGAAATGAGAAACGCTGGGGAGGTTGTAAAGGCAGCGACAAGAACTATAGCTGCATAAGAAAAAGAATTAGGATGTGCATGAGCAACAAACAGAGAGGAAGAAGAGGAAAAAAGAGGAGGGGAGGTTAACTTTCAAGGACATGCATTGCTGTCTGGATCATTCACGTCTTCTGCAGATCGGGATTCCCATGTAACGCGCATAAATTTCCATCCAGTGCACCCTAATGGACGTGACTGCTGCAGGACATAATGCCATTGTGTGCCTTTGTTTGTGTGTGTGTCTGCCTCATCTACCACTGACACACACCCACACACAAACACACCTGTTCTGCCCCAGCCAGTCATCTGGCTATCCAGCAAGCCAGCAGAGGATAACAGCTTTGTGTCATGTTGCCGTCACGTCACTATCCCACATCTCACTCTGTCACAGCTTGCAGGGAGAGAAGGGGACAGAGAGCCTCACTGTCTCAAATCGCTACCTCTCTCTTTCTTTTTATCTGTTTTGTCAGTGTACATTTTTTCCCGTCTTTCTGTGAAACACATTCTCTCTCCTCTGTTGTGTCACAGGTGTATTATGTAAATATCAGATGTTGGACAACGCCAGAATCACTAGCTGCATTCACCCAGTTCAGCTTGTTCTTACTCGGATGAATACGTATTAAACAGAGCTGAGCGCGGCACTTCTGACCTGGGACAAGTGATTCAATACACAGCATGTACAGTATGAGCAGACATACAGTATTGTAGCAGTCTCCTTCTTTACCCGCTGTGGAGTAGTAGTATTGCTGTTCCATTTGAGATGACAAATGACAATGATAAAATGAAGCGTTCAGCACGTTTGCAACAAATAGAAAAAGGGGCTACTGTGATGCTGTTCAAAGAAAGACTGAATTCCACCTGGGTAAATGTTGATGTACAGTATCCAGCTTTCCTTGCTTTAACAGTAGCCTCAGCAACTGCAAACATCACATCGTGGCTGACACTGGTATCTTGCCCCTGACTGTGACTGGTGTTTAATTGACAACTGACAATAAATGATAAATGTTAAATAGTCTGCACAGTTTGTGCAATTTAATTTTGAAAAACCCATTCTAGGTTTAGTTTCTGTTTAAATTTCGATGCTTACAGATTGAGAGACTCAAAATATTTCCTAAGAACAATCAATGAAGGGTTTACAATATAGAAATATTCAACATCTGAAAGTATGTTCTTTCATACACTCAATATACTTAGTTGGGGTCCTTTGGGACAAACTACTGCATCAATGCAGCATGGCATGGTGGCAATGTACTCTGTTTAGACAACATTGTGATCAATATGAGTAAACTAGAAAAGAATAGAGGAGAAGACAGAGTATTTATCAGAGCTAAAGCCTCACTTTTCCAATATGACATAAGGGAGTGTGGCTGCCACGGAACCTGCACCAATGCAGGTTGAAATAGAGTAAAACATGATAGAATAATATTGAACAGAGTGTTGTAGAATATGATAGAAATGCAGTCAGAAATAAACCTACATTTTTCTGTAACTGGATTTTTACTTTGGACAAACTTAGAGTATGCTACTTTCCTTGTAGTTATAGTAGACAGAATGACTAAGTTTAAATTAAGTTCAGTGGGAAAGGCTGTAGGAGGGTGTGGGCCATATAAGTTTATAGAACAATAGGTAGGAAGGAGGGATTCAGGTTGAGAAAGAGAGAGAGCGCGAGTGGGAACTGATGGGGATCAGAAACAGGCCCTGAATATCAATGCAGCACGTCTCAGAGAATTCAGGGCTGCAGTGCACCAAAACCTGGGAGAAAGAGCATGAGAGGATAATAGTATCAGAGGAAGCAGAAGATAGATGAACTATCTAATCATACAAACTGTCCCTGTCCTGCTCCCACATGGAACATAACACACCACACATTTCCCCCCATTTGGATTTCATCCTCGACCTCATGTGCGAAGTTTTCTCATTCTAAGTTTAAATAAAAAAAGATAATATTATGTTTCTGCCATACAGTCTCTATACAATGTCACAAATAAATAGTGAAAACTATGTCTTATTAATGTATTGTATTGACAGCCATTAAAGAAACCCATTATATATATTAGTATAATGTTCCCCATCCTCTTTGTCATTCTATTTATAAGTGGCATTTTCCTCCTTGTCATAAAATCTCCTTTCCTTCCTTCCTTCCTTACCCAATAAAGTGCCATGTTTTCCTCGGGTCAATAACACATTTCATATCCCTGTCACTACCCACTAGCCAATAACTATTAGCCTTATTAATTGTGGAAACCATAGACCATCTCCTGAGTGCTACAGTAAAATAGAATAATTCACTGAGTCTGTGTTTTAACACATGCAAAAGCATGTGGTTAATGAGATGACTCCCAAAGGTCTATACCCTGACTCTATGAGAGGTCACCAACACAGACACACCCCCTCTTACCTAATACGCAGTAGTACTCAAACGCTGCTACTTCACTGTAGAAATAATCTCAGACATTTATGAAAGTGAACGAGTCAAAGCAAGAATGACAAAGTCTTGAAGAACACATTCATTTCTCCTTATTTTTCAAAACAAATTGGACATAGAAAACAAGAACAGTTGAAAGGCTTAAATGGATATCAATACGTGCAATTCTTGTCAAGGATCTTGTGATCATCAAATATGTATGTATACTGTGAAAAAATATGAGAGTGGGCTGCCCTCTCTCAAAACATAAAGCTGATCCTTATGTTCATCACAACCAAATTTTCCACTTCCCAAAGATCTGATCTGCAAACCAGACACTTCATGTGTGATTTATGCATCTCCAATATGTAAATCACTAATCCAATCACAATTTTAGCTGCCATTTATCAACCTGCATGACATTAGTGTGATTTATTCTCTGCAATCAGCTCTGCTGTGCTGTCCGCCAAAGACAATACACTGTATAATATACTACAAAGACAAATAATCTTCACATTTGAGAAACTGGAAAGAGAAAAAAAATCACCATTTTGGCTTGAGAAATGTAAATGATTAAACACTTATCTCTACAGTTGCCTGACACGAGTCTCTGTTGACTGACTAATCATTTCAGCTCCATGATTATCATAAAGCAATATGCTAAACCTTTTGGTCGATACTGACAGCACCATTCCTCCAAAAGATTCAATGTCATACCCACTGAAACAGAGAAAAGAAACAACAAATCTCTATTTAATACATGGGCACTGTGACTCATACAATCACAATGAACATGGCAGGCAATAGGGCCTCATCATCCCATTCCATTTTCCTCTCTTACAGCTCTCTCTACACCGCTATGTCCCTTTTCTCCTCTCGATCCTTGTTACAAGGGTGATTGAAAGCTCCATCTAACTGCCCAAGGACAGCCATAAGCCATAAGACTAATGGAAACGCACACACACACAAGCCCGACAGTCGCACAAAAACTCACCTACAACCACGTACACATGCTGACACACACAGCCGGTGGACGTGGAGACAGAGTCTGACAGTTAGGGTGAACTCAGTCAAATTTGTTTTAGCTAAGCTTCCTGCATACCAAACCCAGAGGCAAGGGTAGGCAGAGGAGATGGGGACGTTACACAATGACAGATAGTGCAGGCAGTACATAAAATAGCCACAAACGCTCACTCTACCTTTTTCAGCTGGGGCTGTACCTTCTAGGTAATACAGTTAGGTCAATCAATAATGTTATGGGGAATTTGTCCTCTGTATACAACCACAGCGAATTTGGAACAAAACACTCAAGATGTGGGCAAAATCAAGACCCCACTTTCGAGGGGTTCATAAACAGAATAAACCAGTTCTTTTAATATTGTGCAGGTAACTGACGTCTGGAATCAATCGACATGACTGAGTTTCCTCCCTTGACATGCTTTGCAGGTCTTTACTTTGCTTGGTAGACACTTATCCAAAGCGACTTTTATCTTTTATAAGTGTTGCTCAAGGACACGCATGGTATGGGGATGGGCTAAGAGTCTGGGCTGGGATTCGATCCTACAACTTTGTGAATCCCAGTCTGACTCTTATCCCATTTAGCTACCAGGACACATTAGTGGTAGGTCTTGTGCAGTTGCCCTCAGGCGCTGCTTACTAGTAAGTCTTTCTGCCTTCAGTCTTGTGAAAAGCACGTTGTAGTGGCTTGAGATCGAGTGACTGACTTGGCCAATGAAGAACATCCCATTTCTTTGCATGGAGAACACTTTGGGTAGCACCTTGGGGTCATTATCCGATTGCAATATCATTTGACTGAGCAAAAAGTACAGCCCATACCCTTCAGAATTCATCCTGATACTTTCATCAGCAGTTACATCATCCACAAACACCAGTGACACGGTTCCAATAGAAGCCATACATACCCATGCCATAAAATTGCCACCACCATGTTTCACAGATTATGTTTTGTGGCATCATGATCTGTTCCTTGCTTTTTCATGTTTCTCTTCCTATCATTCTGTTTTAAGTTTAACGTGTTTTTATCAGTGAAAACAATATTAACCTGGAACTACTCAGGCTTTTTTAGGTGTTTTCTAGTCTAGTCTAATTTTGCCTCTCACTTGATGATTGTTATAGTGTTTTACACATTATTGTGAAGCCTTTGTATTTACATTCTTACAAGGACAATGATAACAATAACTAATAACAAATATAACTAAATATTTTACAGTATGTGAGCTAGGACTAATGTGATGTCAAGACTTGGCAAATGTAGACATAAATTCATTTGCTAATGGAACTCTGTAATACTGTAATATGGCTGAAACAAAAGCAAATCACAAGGCTAAAAAATCTAAATAAAAAATATCTACTATAGTAGTACTGTAGTATCTACTGTACTGCACAAAGTACCATACACCTATAGTACTTGTTGGCTTTAGTTAGGCTACGATACTTTGCCCTTTTTTCACTTAAATCTTAAACTATCCACAGTCTGTGGAGAGACTGTACAGATAGTGCGGTGGCTTAGCGTGTCTGGTAGTATTGAAATATTAATAGATGACTATATGGCCCATTCTTAACAATTCTTTGTTGTACATAAATCTAGTGACTGGATTAGGGGCTGTTTTATTTGCACCTGCCATTTTAATCTGCAGTTATTCAAAATTAGAACTATAACAATTCTAGTCCTGTTGAGAGCCACTCGTTTTAGGAGATTTGAATTTGAATTTTCAAATCATGCCAATATACACAATAGGAAGTTTAAATAGAAGTCAGTGTTCCTGTGTGACCGACCCCTGCAGTTACTGGTAATTCATAAAACAAACACAAACACACAGTAATACAGTCAGTCAAAAAAACACAGTCTTCTGAGATATGTTAAGTTGGTAGCGTATTCAGTTAGGTGCCAACATAAAAAGATGGTAAATAAGTTGTAAATCTACACTAGCTTGTTTGTGCTTTCTTATTGTTACATACTTCTCCACCCATTTACAGGGAACATGAATGCCTGGTTGAAGAGAGGTCTAATCAGTCTTGCGTGTCTGTAAGTTGGACAGTTCTAAATAGTTTATTCACACTACAAACAGTTGTAATTGAATGTGGTTAATTCACAGTTGAACTCAATAGTCCTCCTACTTTCCAGGAGTAGTCAATGAGTGTTAGCTCTGTTCTGATGCAGTACTTTTGTGCATTCACGTAGTGTCATTTATTTGTTACCTTTTTATTAAAACAAGATGTCACACAAGTAAAAGAAAGATTATTATGATTTAGGGGCTCTTGGAAAAACCCTAATGCTTGTCTTTACATAACCTCGTTGGACCTGGCGTCCACATTTGTGGATACCACATTTTGGGTTGTTTAGACCAAAATACAAAATTTTGCTCTACAAGGGCCTGATATCAATGTATGAGGACATTATACTTACCTATACTGTTTGCAGACAAACATCTTCCAGAAACTGTTAGCAGCACTTCAAATGAGCCATTGCTCAAAGGGCCACAATTGTTGTTTCTCATTTTGTTTTTCTTCTCAGGACAAAAGTTTTTTTTTGTAATTTAAAACAAATATTATCATATGTGGACATATTTTCTCTCAGAAACTACATCAGGTAAAAATATAATTCTTTGTTTTTACATTCATCAGGTCACAATTAGCCCAAATAGCAAAGAGAAATTAAAAATGCATGCTATGGAAAAGTTCGGGTCTTAGGAGGTTAAATGCATTTAGCTATTATGCAAAACAGTTCTGTTCTGTTGAGGTCAGCAATGACCAGTTTTCTCCAAGAGGAAGAGAAATGAGTACACACCAAACACACCATGATTAGCAGTCAATATGTTTATGATATTGTTACAGTTAGTGTAGTTGAAGACAAGGAAGAATGCTACTATCAGACAAGTAACTTCAAACTAGTCAATTTATTGCAGAAAAGAAAAACCTTTGCTAAGACATTGTAAACTTTAAGGACATCAAAAGATTGCCCTTAATCAATAGTCTGCCATGTTAACAGTCAATAATTAGGTAGTCCTTAAAAATGTACGCTCTTTAATTTAATGTGTTCATCATTTGTTTTTGTTTTAAAATCATAATCATATCATATCATATCATATCATACAGTATATAAAACACTAGGAGCAAGCAAGTGAGAACTGCATAGTGAAAATTTACCTGGAATGTGCCTATTAATTCATAACCACAGTGGAAGAAAACAGAGAGATCTAGAGACCTTAACGTGGCTCTGATGAAGCGTTGCGTCTGAGTTACAGTGAGTTAACTACATACTGTGAGCCTTAAACGTGATGCAAATAAAAAGCCAGTAGTTCTTAAAATAATCATAAACAAGAAAAAATGAGATCATTTTAGCTTCCACCCAGTTAACCACAACAACATAGTCGACAAATCAATGGTTGCTATGAACACACTAAAGCAAAAGCTGACTCTATGTACAGCCTAATTTGCCACACACATCTTAAAACTGATCTACATTTATGAGTAGCCCTGATGTGTGTGCTCAGAGAGAGAGAGTTGTTGAGGAAAAAAGAGTGCTAACAGAATCAACACCCTCCTCTTCAGATTGTTTCTGACTGAGTGGAAAGAAGACAAAGACAGATTATCTGACGTCTAGCAGATCTACTGACTGTTCGAGGGTTTTCACACTCTGCTAAGCACTGTGATACTAATAAAACACAGGATAGTGAGTGAGGAGCCATGCAATGTCATTTAATAAATCATCACTCACTATACTATACTATACACACTAATAAACAGTAACATGGGTTGAACAGGTGGATTATATACACCTATTCTGGCTTCTGGAACAATTAAAAACAAGCAGACACTTCAACACGCACACAAGTTCTGCTGGATAACAGAGGGGTCATCACAGGGTCATGAATTCCACTTGTCATCACAGCCACTTAAGCAGCTTAACAGAACAAAATCATCACGCTAATGTGGCCTGTAAATGAGCAATCACCCATATGTTGAATGTATTTTCCCTAAAGGATTTGTTTGGATGGCAATATTAAAAGATATCAAAAGTTATGTTACATACATGCTGAAAATGTGCACTTGCATTTATTAAAAAGTTGTTTGACAAATGTTTGTCTGTTAGTTGTACAGTGTGAAAAGGCATGTGTTTGTTTTTTATGCCATTCACATCAGTGACTCTTTTTAGTTGTCATGTAATGTGCTGATTTCCAAAGTTAATTCACATTAAACAAACCTGCTGTGTTTAAATTTACGTCTAGAGATATTTTTTATCTCAGTGGGGCTTTTTTATAAACCAGATGAAAACATTTTAGGGTATGGACACTGTGTATCTCTCTTTCCATTTTTACTGTTCTTGTGCTTGACACATTCCACTGGTGAAAGATTTCCTGCCCTCAAAAAGTTCTTGTTGCTATGCAACTGATCTGCCTGGCACAGAGAATAATGCTAGCTCACATTGGCTACAGAGCGTGCAACCCTACACACACACACACACACACACACACACACACACCAAGCAGCTCTTAGCTTACACCCTTTTAAAAAGATTTGGATATTAGGCTAATGTACAAAATGTCTTTAATCTGCATTGTTTTTTAACTAAAAAAGCCATTATCTCGAGCTAAGTGCTCTAACATTTTGACAAGATAGAGGAAAATATATTACTTAGAAATGCAAACTGGCACATTTAAAGCTTTCTCTAACTCTGCCTTGCTTTTTTTAAAAGGCAGGAAAAGGAGATCTTTTTGTCATTTATATATTTTACATTGATACATTTAAAAGGTAAATAAATGCTAAATGCTTCTGCTAAATGCTAAAAAATGCTAAATTATAAATTTATAAAAGTTACAAAATTGTTAAATTATAATTCACTTAAATTATGTTTTGTGTTGCCCACATGAAGTTTATTTTTTGGCTCTTATGAAAAATAATTGTTTAGTGTATAACAGAAGTAACTTTCTCTCTCTCTCTGACAGAGCTTCAGGAGATGTTAGAGAGCCTGATAAGAAGAGGACATTAAACATCAATGGAATTTATGCAAATCATATTTAGGGCTGATAAATATTAACCACAATAAACAGGAGAAGTACACCTATATATATATATCGACCTTTCTACACAAACACACAAACTGCTTGCTCACGAACAATTCAGGTATCCCCTCAGTGCTTCAAAAAGCCATTAATGTGCTTCTGTTACAGCGCGTGTAGAAAAAGAAAAGTCTGTCTGTAGCTTCTCCCGAATGTTAGCCCTGACAAGATACAACTTTACTGGTGGATATTCTGGAAAAAACAAGGAATACAAACATACCTGTGAGTATCAGCATGCTGTAATTTCGGAAAATGCACTAACAAAGAAATGCAGATCATTGATTTTCCAAAAAATAGCTTTGTTTCATATATTTAAGCTGCTGCAGTTGTAATCTAACGTGCTGATAGAGAACAATGAGAGCAGAGCAGGTTAAAGCTGCAATATGCTAATTAACCTACCCCCTAAATGAGATGTGAAGTCAATTCCACCCATCAAGATCCCCCTCTCCCTTCTCTGTTATGCTCTGCACAGCTATTAAGGTATTAATCATTATCAAATTACATGATAAAACCTACTACTCTAGCAGTAATGATTGAAAGTCTCTGGTTGTTTTGAAGGGGTTTCTTTGCTCAAAAACTAGAGCATACTCAAAAACTTTTGAGCCTTGTTCAAAAACTTGAGAGAGGCTCCCCCTTCTGTAGTACAGCAGAATATCCAGTACAATAAGTGCAGAGATATCTCTGCATCTCCACAATGAAACAAGTGACACAAACTGTTTGCAATGATAAACTACAATTAAATTCAATGTTTGCTGACAAAATGCTTGTGTTACAAAACCTTTTGATTGTGACTATATTAGTGTTGCTGAGATGACATTTCCCACCATAATGGTATATAATAATTGATAATAATATAGGGATCAGAAATTAATCTAGCTAAACTCCTTACAGCATAACAATGTAGTTTAAATGCTTTTGTGTACACGTTTCCAACTAAAACTCTGCTAATCATTGTTTTTAAAGGTCACTCAGTTCTACACAGTCTTGAGCGAAGCAGAGCCTCACATCTGAAGCCAAAACAAAGAGAGAGAGAGAGCTGAAAAGACAGTAGAAAGACAGAGGGAAAGACAAGGAGGGGAGAAACGGGAGACCAGGTTTGAAAGACACCTTCGATTAAGTAATCAGACAAGAGCCCCAATCCTTTTAAGTAATAAAAGTTATCATACTGTCCTTTGGCATTTCTATTCAAATGTAAGTCTCAGTAGCCTCTGTATGAGACTCAAATACTTACCAAATACTTATTTGCAAATATTACCTGACCAAAGACTATAGCCAAAGACTACTGTCCCTAATATACCACTGTAATACAATATACGTCCTTTTTTGAGTGCCAGTTACCAGTTTTAACAGTCTTTGTAACATCCTGTGACTTCTACATTCTGCCATTTTCATACTACTCTCACCTTATGAGTCAAAACATACTTCTGAACCTCTCCACTTGAGACATTGTGCTGTGTTTGTGAGCAACATAGGAAAAGTGTCAGTTTCTAAAACGAGCGCCAATGAGGCAAGAATAGCTTCTAACTCCCTCCAAGGGAAGAGAGTCAGATTAGGTGAGTAGAAAGCATGTGATGAAGAGTGACAGAAGAAAAAGAGAAGACAAGGCTGTTTGGGAATGGTGAGATTCAATGGACAAAGAAGCTGGACATGATGTTAACCAGAGCTGCCTGGTTACCTTACATTATGCAAATAACACTGACTAGTGCTGCCCTGGACACACACACACACACGCACACGCACACACACACACGCACACACACACACAGACAAGATTGTGCTTCTTCCACCCTCCAACTCTTATTATCTGAAAATACACACACACACACACACACACACACACACACACACACACACACACACACACACACACACACAGAAAAACAACATGCTCACCCTGGCTTGCCACTGCAGAGCTCTAGCCCATCTCTCTCACGGTCACACCAAGGGCATCCCCTCCCTTGAAACAAGTACAACACAGCTCATCACATGAGAGGAGAGAGGAAGAGGGGGTTCTTTAATGATGATGATCACAAGCATGAAAATAATATAATAAATACTACAAAAGAAATTGAAGAATAACAGGTGTGTGTTGGATCCGAGGCACATTAAGTGGAAATGCAAATTGAAAAATAGTATGAAAAATAAAAGCAGGAAACGTTCATGTAAATAAAGAAAAACAAGAAGAAGAGGGAAGGTGATAAAAGGCAAAGAGAAAGGGCAGGATGTTGCTGCGTAATGGAGATGAGATGTTAATGTGCCTGCTAGTGATGCACTGCAGCAAACTGAGGGTAGAAGGAGAAGGAAGAGGGAGGTGGTGGTAGAGCATGTGAGAAGACACGGCGATTAGAAGAGAAGGGAATGAAGGAGAAAGAAAAGAGGACAAATGGGGAGGAGTAAGAAAAATAAAAAAGCAATAGAAAAGGATAGGAGATAAAAAGGTGCAAGAGAAAAGGGAAGGAGAGGAGGAAGGTTTTAAGACCTGAATTTTGAGGCAGATGATTCAGCAACATGATGTTTGAACAAACTGATACTTATGTCTGTGATGAATCTGTAATGATGATAGATTATGATGCCAGGACTAAATTTCCAACCAAACCAAGTTCGATTTTCCCATAATGGTCATTTAGAGACTTAAATTATCTTCTGGCTATACTTAGACTGTTTGTAAAAAGGTTCCTGTGTGGTCACATTCACATACTTATTTACTGAATAAATTCCATAACATGTTTTAGCCCCACACACACTGGAACTTGTGCTTAAGTTCATTATAAATGTATGAGGTGTGACTTAAACAGCATGCTTCCAACCCAAATACCATGTACTTGTAACACTGTCAGCATGATTCTAGCAAATAAACTGTTCCTTTTCCCATTACTGTTGCTCACTGTCCAATTATACTAAAATGCAAAATCAGTTTTAAAAAAGGGGGATGGGGGCTTGACAGAGATATTTCTACATGAAGGCATCTTTGATGTTACAGTTTAACTGCTGCTGAACTAAACCTGCACAGTAGCAAATAATCTTACACGTCTCTGAAAAAAAAACAGAAGGAAGATGGAGCTAAGAAAAGAGCAGATCAGAGAGAAGATGAAAAATGTAACCATTCCTTTGAAATAAATTGCCATGTGCCAGCTCAATTATATCAAGACAAAAACAATAAACATGTATGACAATCCCGGTGTCTTATATGAAAATTTCATCTCAAGAAAGCAATTTAGTGTCAACAAACTTGGCTCCTTTCTTTAACAAAAAATGTTTGTTTTTAGTCAGTTGGCCAAATTATTTAATAGGATGGTTAAAATAATTGTTCATCTCTTAAATATGAACAAGAAAAAGCTTTAAAAAATTCCACCTTTTAAACTGAACACTGGTTTTATGATTTACTAACCCCAGAGCCATGTCAAAAGCCATAAGTAAAAAACTATTGTTAGGCTACAAATGAACTATACAATTGCATCACCACCACTGAGCTTCCATATTGTAATTGTGGGAGAGCTGAAGGCTCTCCCAAGTATGAGTTCCACTCTTTATTATTATTATTATTTTTTTTTATTGTGCCTAAAAGTTTGCCGCACAACTAGTCCCACAGGCTTTGTCCTAAAAATCTTGTTCAAACTCCATAATGTAGGTTTAAATGCAGAATTGTGTGCGTGTCGGTGGAACTCTAGGCAATCATGTGGTTAATCTCTTTAATCATTATTTGTCCCATAAACTTTACATTGATTACAAAACAGGGGTGTTATGCACATATCCGGCCACTGGATGGGGCCGATGCTCTACCCCAGACTAAACTCCCACAGTAATAAAGCTGCTGCCCTTCGTACCGGATTGGCTGTAGTCAAATACGCAATCCTGTTCACTATCTATCAATGTAATGCTGTCCACGCCTACATAATGTGATTGGTTGTGGCGGGTCTGTTGCTACAATGGCCTCCTTCCAAGAGACAGAAAACCTGTGGCATCTAATAGCCTTTAGCACTTAGCTTGCTAAAAAGCTGCTAACAAAATCATAACATTACAACTGCTCCGGAGACAACAAGCTACTTTTTTTATTTTTTCCTGTTAACGTTTTGAGCGTAGTGTACCAATTTTACTCCTGTATGGACACAGAAGCAACTGTTAACCGACATCGGCTTACTTCGAGAACCAGATGAACCAGACGAAAAACGTGATCGACAATATCCTCGAAGACAAGCACACAATTCCTCCCTAAGACCTACAATTTGATGTGTGAATGAGAATTTTGGACAAAGCATGGGGGACTAGATGGCCGGCAGAAAAAAAATAATAATAATAAAGAATAGAGAGAAGGAACTCATGAACAATGAAGTCTGTTTAGGTTTAGAGAAAATGTTTCAGTACTATCTATACACGCTAATTCCTTCCTACAACCCTGGGGGCTAAGCCCCCCTTGTCTTTCAATCTTAGTGACGTCCTTGATTTACAGGTTGTTAAATGTGGACTTTAAAGTAACATGTTTTTAATATGTAATGAGTGGTGTTAAGGATATTGTTGTTGATCTTATGGCTCTGTGCAGTTTCTGCAGACATTAGGGCTAGATCATTTAGAAAATAGGCTCACACCCATGCAAAGCATGTCCATGTCTGACCTAAAAGGTCCAGCATAATGAAGACCGAGCTACGTCAAAAGTATAAATTATTTAAATGGCGCGAGTGTCCCATTGCATGACATGTCTTCCCCCATCTTATATAACCACAACCGAATTTAATACCTCAGTAAACAGCTCCATTATAATGGCAATACTGAAATGATTGAATGCCAGTCTCTAAAATCAAGGCCATAAATATTTTTACATAAATATATAGTGCAGAAAACATACAGCAGATTTAGCTTTGTATCAAGTGAGCCAGGATGTATCAGTGACTGACCTGCTAGTTATTATGCCAAAAATGTAAATTATTTTTGTTCCTTTTTTGTCACCTTTAGCAGAATTTACCTTAAGCCCACACAACCTGTGGCTGAGGATCTACATAGCAGGAATTTTGGATGATTCTTTTCTAAAGAATTGCATCTGGGGAGACCAGCTCACTTTCAGCCAAATTCACAAAATCGTTATTGAGTTAAGGTCTGGACTCTGACTGGGCCACTCCAAAAAGGTGTAGCTTGTGCCACCAGAGCAATTTAGTAGTAGATTAACTTTGCTGTTTAATAGTGGTCAAGCAGTCTGACTGGTCAGGCAATTAATAAGCCGGTTCTTTGGCGTTTCTAAGTAAATAGCATTGGCCAATATCTGCTTTAATGCAAGTTGATTAATACTGCATACATGCTTCTGTAATTGACTGTGTATGAATATGAAAAGTTACTTGGGTGCACCAGTGCAAGTGTCTCAGTGGGACGTATTTTATAATCATTTGAAGAGAGCTGTGAGAGATCAGCAGACGTGAATATACAGTTATGGTGCTTCTGCTGCACTCTCTCCTCTCTGTGACTATAAGCCTGACCGCTCTTTAAAGATCAGCATCGGCCTTGAAAAACTCATATCAGTTAGCTAGTACAGTTAAGGGTAATTGTCCTGCTGCAAACCCCCAGGTATTGAGTCAGACATGGCAGAATAATTACAAGTATTTTTATGTAGGATCTTTTTTTTTCTTCTGTTCACTTCTGCTCTGTATTTAGATTCAACTGTTGTATTTGGCTAGACCTGAATTCATAAATGAATTACAAAAGCCAACAACTGTATCCCTTAACATGTAAACTAGTTAATTTCACATTACTGACTCGTTTTAATGTTATTTTAAAATTAATATTGATGAAGCACAATTTTCCTCAGGGACATGGCCCAATTCATTCACACTCAAAATTGAATTCAACCAATGTTAGGTCCCAGTTAATTGCACAGTGCATTTGGGAATATGACCTGCAGTATCTCTGAAGAGCTTTCTGTACAGAACGGCGTACCAGCGGTACCAGAACTACTGCCACAAACAGTGCACTGGAATGCCTTTCCACCTGCCGCTAAACCAACACATTGGCCCCCCCATCAAAAATTAGGGGTAGAGTATTTTGCATTTATATTAGGTGGCACAAATCTTAAGTTTGTAATAATGAATGTTGTCATTTGTGTGGCAGGAACGAGGGGACCCATTTCAAAAAACAGTAAGAATTTGTTTTACTAAGGTTTATAGGAATGTTAGTTAAAGTTAATGTAAAGGTTATGATTACATTAAACTACCCATCCGTTTGTGTTTTTAATGTAAGTCAGAGTTCTCCTTTTTGGACTCTGGCTTTTGACTTCACATATAAGTACAGCCATTTAACAGAAACACTGCTGTCATGATGTCTCTTGAAATGTAACTACTGACTCAAGAAGCCTATTATCTTGTTGTTTTTGTACCATACCACACGACCAAATAGCACTACAGTAATGTTGTAAATGATTTACAGAAATAGTTTACATTTGGCTCAATATTTGTTGACATTCAGTAACCTCCTAATTTCAACTGTACTGGTCTTTGAAGATCTCAGAGAAGCTTCACACCAAGGAGAAATCTGCAGGAAAAACAGTACATGTGATTTGTAGTTAATGGGCTAAAACTTCTGAAGGTTATTAGGGCCACATTGTGCATGAGAGAAACTGGCTTTCACACCTAAATGCAAAGGCTAAATGAAAGGCTAAATGAAAGGCTTAAAGCAATAGATGTTGCAATATAATGATAATTGTTTTTTTTTATTATTAAAGAATACACAGAATCTCCGTGTTGAAGATATATTAAAGATATGACTATTTGAACCTCAGACTATTGTTAGATGCAAGACCTAATTTAAGTGCAATTAAAAGTGATTTAACACAAGGCTCGACACCTAGACAGTTACATTGCATGTACTGCAAAGGCATAAATACAATATGTAATATCAACAATATACGACTATTATCCAGTAAAACAGGATGCTCCATCAACAACCAGTCACATTTACTGAAGCTGAACAAGCAAACTAAGTTATTATAATTATTCAGGAATTAATTCAAACCAAGCTATAGGTCACAATCAAAACTTGTGATGTCACCAAAGGCCAATGAGAAGAAGGCGTCGAAGGAGCAAAGATCACGCCCAATATGGCAAACTCGACATCTGATTGGGTAAAAAACATGACCTTCCACAAAACTGATGTCCCTAAAGACAATGAATGGCCGAAGCCTTCACTCAGGATCATCGAAGACTCGAGCATGGACAGCACAAAGGAGAACATGTGATATGTGCTGCACTGGCAGCGGCGCAACCGAGGAAGAAAGACGTAATGAAATGACGGTAACAGATAGGACATTTGTTAAATCACATACAGAATTATTATAAGTGTATGTTAAATAATAAAGATATATTTTCTAATTCTGATATCTCTAGGCCAGCAGAAGAAGGCTTTGCTTGCCCTGACGGCGCGCCACTGCATCTAACTTGAGATTTTCTGGAATCACAAGTAAAAAATGTAAAAGCGGGTACAGAATCCAGTGACCTATATCACTAGCTAGACAGAATATGACATGGATAGAAAAGCAGAATAGAAAACTAGAAAATGTGAAATAAATAACCTATTTACAAATGTAAATAGTGGTATAGGAGTTAGAAATGCATTTGTACACCACCTTTTAGAATTCAACACAAAGAATGTGAATTATTTTCACAGGGAAGGTGCAAAAGCTATGCGAACACTTATATACTTTATACTTGTGAAGTGTGAGGGCTACATGTTCACTGGTTGTGGGTCATTTTAGTTCAGTGACAACTTCATAAGCAATCAGCAGCTTGTGTTGCTGTATACACTTCTGCAACTGTTGACTCTAAAAGTGGTCAACGTGAGGTCTATGGCACTCAGAAAAAGGAATGGTCTTGAATGATCATTTAAAAAATATAAAAAAATTTAAAAAAATATAAAATAAAAAAATATATATAAAATGAAACACAGATTATAAAAATCATTCATGTTTAAATGAACAATCCAAAGTTTTTTTTCTCCTTCTCCCCAGCTCCTGTCTAACCACCTCTTTCTATGTATTGTTTCTCCTCATTCTCCTCCTAGCTCCACCCAGTACAAGAAGCTAATTAACTAAGACTAATGACTGAACTGAGTAACCCCACAAGCAGGGCCGGGGCAGCTACAGTAGTTATTTAAGGAAAATTTGCTGGTTAGGCATTGTAGAGATATTCTGCTTAGAATTAACCCAATCACTCAGCCTCATTAGAAACAGGGGAAGATGGCAGAAAACAATGTCTATTTCCTCGTTTTCTGTGGAGCAGAAATTCTGTGTGAACACGAGAACACAGGTATCTCCTCACTATACTCCGTTCTGCGGCGTTATTTGGTGCACCGAGTGCGTGGGTTCATTGATTGTATCTCTCCCCTGGTACTTTAATGGTCGTACTACACTTTTCTCTGGACCCAGCATTAGCATGGGCAAGTTATTTCCTCTCAGGGTCTATTTCCACTCACTGAACAGGATTTTTCCGTTCATTCCTGTAACACAACAGACTGCTATGCTTCAATACTGAGGAAGTAGGTTCTCCTGAATTTCTTTCATTGAACCAGCTCCAACTACTTGGTACAGGATTTTTTGCCACCCCCAAAATCCAATACACACAACTAGACCAATGTTTGTGTTGTAACACAGTCATTATATGTTATATGAAAATAAACATAGTAAAGATTAAAATAATTCTGACTAGATTATTGGCCCCCAAAAACCTATGTGCAGTCAGTCTTACTTCTAGCATTGCATATTTGACCCCAACTATGCATAAATAAAGACATGAAGTGCAAGGAATATACCTCAAGGTAACAGGAGAGGAGGAGTAAAATGGAGAAACGTGAAGAATAAGATGGAGAGGGGAAATCCAGTTATGAGTGAACCATCAATAAGCCCTTTTCCCTACAGTAAGGAGGATGACTTGCTGAGGGTAAGTCTACACACATGCACACACATGCTACTGCACGTAATTGGTGTGTTGAAAACAAGCAGTCCACAAGAAGGTAGCAGTGCACTCTAACACCCCAACCCTGCATCTCACCTAATTATCTCTCTCCCCTCTAGCCCTGTCCCTTGGGTGTATTTGGTGCTGCATTTTAGGAGCTCTCCTCTCCTCCTGCACAATCTGTTGTAAACCAAAGACTCTTCTAGTACTCAGTAAGAGAAAAAATACCTGCCTGTGTTCTGACAAAGAAACAAAATCATTTCCAATGTATTCCTAATACCAATAATATAATTATTCAAACCTAAACTTTATTATTAATCCCCGAAGGCTGAAACGTAAAAGTTCAACAATAATAAAAACAAGACAATAATAGAAGCAACACAATGCACAGTAATAAATACAAGACAAACAGGACAGACTACAGTCACTCTGACATCAAAACATTAAACGATGATTCAAAGTCTTTTTTTGCACATTCAGTATACCACTGGATTAAACTGTATAAAACCACAGTAATCCATAGGAACACAAAGCCTTTAAACATTAAACATATAGCCACATAGTGTCTCCCTACAGTGCACAGTAGAGCACAGCAGGTTGCAGAGAACATTGTACTTGCACAGTCAATGAACGCAGCCCCATTGTGCCCGTCATACTGCTACTGCTTATTTTGGGACAATTTGAGGGCCTTCATAAAACCCGATATCTTTTGGTACTTTTAATCCTCCTAATTAAAGTTGCTTTGGTTTATTGGCATAAACCAATATATTTGTACCATCACTTCTCCAGTATGCATTTAGATGTATACACATGTGTGTCCATAGAGAGGCCTGTCTCAGGAGACTTTCCAGTCCCTTCATGTTTTCACAGGGTTTGGCAATGGTCTTGTTTCTCCAGATGTTCCCATCATCCTGTCTCTCTCTCTATTTCTTATGTGTACTCTCTGAACTTCCATTTTCAGAGATGAGAAACTCACTTTTAAACTTTCAATGTCTTGTTGTCTGCTTCCTCTGTAACATTTCTCAATTTAAAGACAATGCAAACATTATTAATAAAGGAAAGTCAATTATTAAAAATAAAAGGTTGGTATATTGGACCACACGCTCATGTTGCTAACATATACCTAAAACAAAGGTTACTTAGGGCAAACCTAATAATGTGTTTCACAGACACAATCCTTAATCTCAGCCTCTTTAAATTTCAGTCTATTATTGCTCCAAAACTAGTTGAAGTACAAACTAGTTGTAGTTGGTCTCATTCTTGCAACGAATGTATAACTAATGCACTATTCAACCACGTTTCTTTCTACAACACAGCCTAGAACATATTACTGGAGCAGATTACTGAGCTAGTGTCAAAGGAACATTGAAACCCAGAGACCTCCAGTTAAATTGACTGTTGACAAGTTCTTTGTGCTCTTCCCATAGTGGCAAAACCAGTCTCTCGAATTCAGCAGAAATGCCATTGTTTTAAAGGGATCTACTTACTGTGAAACAGCAGGCAGAGGAAAATGTGGTGGCGGTTCTAGGTACAGTTTCCCCAGATATCCCTTTTGGTGCTGATGATAGTTGTAGTAGCAGAGTAGCCTGTCCAAGACTAAATATAACCTAGAGAGCTTGTAGCAAGAGCAGACAGCAGGCCGAACTGGGCTTTTCCATGTCGCATGGCTAGTGTATTTGTCATACGCAAACTCATTCTGAACGGCTGGAAGGCTGCACAGAACCAAAAAGTACAAGAACAAGAAGCTTTACACTAGGGCTCTGTCTCTAAAACAAATGAAGGAGGGGAGGGTGGAAGTGAGGGAGAGATGTAGAAAGAGAGAGAGAGGACGGGGAGGGAGAGTGCTGGTGTCATGTATATATAGGACCTGCTAGCATGACCTCTTGTAATGAGAGCACGCACACAGTCGCGCACACAGCCCAATACTCTAGTCAATAGAGAAAGAGAGAAACTGATGAATTGACAACTTTGCACTCAAATGACTCAAACTGAAGAAAAACAAGACTGTGCTGTGGTGTACTGTCACCTGTAGTGATCTAAGAGCTCGAGTTGTATAACTAACCACATTTATCTATTTTCTTATTCTAAAAATTAAGATTTGACACAAACTGTTCCAGAGAACAGTAACACACACAGCAGACTCTCAGACATAAAAATGCACAAGAGACAAAAATCTGTCATTTTTGAATCAATAATTTGATTCTGTTGTCAACATGGTATCACATTCATGCTTATTCATGTACAGGTCTGTGTAGTGAGCAGACACATCGGCCAATCATATTCATTAGCTTTTGAATTTTGGATGTCTATAGGCTGGCCAAGCTATAGACCAAGAGGAGTGTAAGAAATGTTGTACCTAATTAGAAGTTACCTCAAGTCCCATTCATTCTTATTAGTCCTGATTGTCTGTGCCTCCCCTTCCAGGATTACCCCAATGCATTCATTTTCATAAACTGGGAATATAATGTATTAAAAGTAAACTAAAGTTAAAGAAAAGTTTTTTTTCTCCATTGCAGTTTACTTTCACTTTAGGTCTCTTGCCATCTCTGAAAATAATGAACCGCTATCAGTGGAAAAGAAAGTATTGGCCTCGTAAACAACCAGCTGTAGGGGTAGCCACAAAGAAAATTCAGATCTTGTTAGATAATTCCCCCTGAACAATTGTGTGATCCATGAGCATGTAGCGAGTGTCATATTCTTTTACTTAAGCACTGAGACTATTTTCAGCAGCCTTGACACAGCACAATGTGCATGCATCCATGAACACACAACTGCACGCACACACATCTACACAAGTCTTAAAGTCCTAACAGAAAAGGAGAATGAAGCAGAGTGGAGGTCTTCCCATGCCCCCCTGCCCTTTCTGTTAGACTTGGATATCTCCCACAGGCTAAGCTGTAAATAGACAGTACCCCCCAAAACCTTTGTGTGCATATGCACGTTCACACACACACACACACACAGAACTATACTTAGATGCCATCTCTGGCCTACCACCCTGTACTTAAACTTTCCCCCCACAGTTAGACACATCAGCCACGTGTCCCTGTCACTAGACGCAGATTAAACATGTAAAATGTCCAAAATGAAACTACTACTACAAGCTACAACTTAATAAAGTTCTACACTCAGTCGGCTTTGTTTAAGAACAAATATTAGAACAGAAAACTACACGACATGCAGCTCAACTTGAAGCTTCTCTGGCAAGATCATGGGACATTTTTAACCAACAGATACCACCATAATAGTTCATGACATACCAAGAAGGGTCTGAGAGCCATACCACACAACAGAAACAAGTTTTATTTGAATTTATTTCTTGTCAGGAGCAGGTCACGGTAAATTACTGTGTTAAAACACAGCAATGGCATATAGAATATGTGAGTTTTTTTTAGTTAGAAATGCATTATGGAAATAGGGTTAATGCAACTTGCACAAAAAGTGTGATATTCTGAGATGCAGAAATATTCATAACCAATGCAGACTCACAGGACTCAGGATGGTTTGCTGATACATTTACAAATTCATTAAATGTAGTACTTTTCTCATATGTAGCCCTAAAAATAAAAATCGTGTCATGTTTTTGTAATTTTGCATCTGCCAAGAATAATATCTATCTAATCCTTAGTCCATAGTTTATAATCAATGTGATTTCTATTTAATCTTTATTGCACTTTGTACAATTTTATATTAACGGAAAAACATGTTCACTTACTGAATGTGAAATAATGACATTTAACTGTTGTTCCTGAATCATAAAAAATCCAATTTAACTTTATTGATTATGAACTTAATGAACTGAGAGCATGGTGATAATATCCACCCCTGATGGGAAGATGTGTACAGATACAAATACAATACCTCACATAGACACTAACATGTCTTGACATATGATCAGACCCCTGCAGCCAAAACAAACTCCAAAAATGTTTAGTTCATTAGTTCATCAGGACAGAACATCAGCGAAACTGAGGCAGAATTAAAGTAACAGCATGTTGCCTGCAGGAAATCATGAGGCAGTGAAGAAAGTCATTTGTCTGCTCTGAGTTTGTGCATAGATGTTACAGTAAACTGCTTACAGTTGTACACATCATAATTCATCTATTTACTGTTAGTCCTGCTGTAACACATTACAACACGTGATTGACAATTACTGAGACGGTAAGGCATTCAAATATATAATCTTTAACATTTGCACCTAGTATTCTAAGATAACTGCCAGTAATTATTAATATTAACCCAATTCAGGTTAATTCCCCCAGAAGCAGCGTTTGTAATTTAAGGTTTCACTGATGTGAAACATTAACACAGACAGCGGTAAACAGATGTGAACAGAGTAGAGGGCAGCCGCAGTTTCTATTTGTGTTGTAAGCAAGTGACGTGATGTTCCGGTGCTTTATAGAAACTACTGGGAAAGGTTGAAAAACTACATGTGTCACATTCATCAGACAGATGTTGCAATAAATATAATTTCAAAGCAAATAATAAATAACGGTTACCTAAAACTATGTGTAGAGTAAGCTATATCCAGATTTCAAAATAAGTGCGTATGACATGTTATGTAATTTCATATAATACATATAATACAAAAACATAAGCTATAAAGCTTGTATTTATGTGTGACAGTATACCCACATGTGTACCAGAAGGTGATGATTGCACTGATTTAAATTTGGTTGTCAAAGCGGGAAAATGACTTCACAAGAGTTGATTAAAGGTAATGGAAATGTCGATGGAAAACAATATAACACAAACATGGTCAAGAAAAAGAAGATTATTCAAACCTATCAAGATCAAATAAGATAAACATGTATTCATCCCACACAATAAGTAAGAGATATATGCTGTATGTCTACAACCTGATTCGTTACTGCATGATTTTTAAAGAAGCAACAGAATAGAGGTGCATCACACGCTGCTATGATGGCTACATGAGTCTCGATGAGCACAAGGACAACTTCAATGCCATAACAATTTCACACAATGACAAATGACTGTGACTTCTGGATGACCTTACTGTTGTACATTACTGTGAACATCAATACACACCCACAGTGTACAGTGTTTTTCTCAATCTCCTACTCCTACTGCTGGTATGGTTCCATAAGGTCAAGGTTTCTTTAAACTGGAGGTTTAAAGAATGACCTTTACCATGGTAAACCCGTAACCTACACCGTAATACCAGCCCAAACATTTAATATATGTCTTTATTACAAACATGCATCTATCAATACCACATAAAAATGTATGCCCCCAATAATAGTGTACACAGCTGTTCATAAAAAATAGATCCAAGGTAGAGATGAATGAGTAACAGTAAATCCTCCAACCTTGCTGCCAACACATCTTTAAGATTAATAAACAGAGAGATACATGTTCATGTACCACATAACCACACACCTGTTGTTGTTGCACGTCATACTCCTCTTACTACAAACCTTGTTTCCAGAAATGTTCACATTTCACGATTCCTATTGAGGTCTTTGACCATTTACTGAACATAATACTGTAGACCCAAGGGAATCCACAGTGTATAAAGACCAAGGCCAGAACCCACTGTTGAATATGCGTGACCTTTGAGCCCTCACATGGCACTGCATGACACAACCATCATGGTACTATGATGGATATAGCCAAATGTGCTTGGCAAGCAGCGGCCATCCATCCATCCATCCATCCATTTAATGCGGGGGGTGCCGGAGCCTATCCCAGCTGTCATAGGGCGAGAGGCGGGGTACACCCTGGACAGGTCGCCAATCCATCGCAGCGCCGACACACAAAGACAAACAACCACGCACAC
>JAUMHF010000021.1:14097421-14108277 GCA_032359275.1 Microctenopoma steveboyesi
GAAGAGTGTTAAGGAGAAGTGAACTAGACAGATTTCACTTAAAAATAAAAAGAAAAAATTGGCTTTTTTTTAGGCCTCAGCCTTTTTAAGCCTAGCCTTGGAAAATGAGAGGAGACAGACTGGAGGACAACAGATTAGAGCCCGTCTGTAAGCACAGAGGTAGAAGAGCAAGGTGAGCATGGCTCAGGTGTGAATGACTTAATGAATAAAGCTACATTACACCTATTTACTTTAGTGCAACAAGCAATGCAATCAACAGACAATAATGTAGGTGATTTAAGTGGCAGATAATGTTTTTTTAAAGCCTACTCACACACCTGCAACTGTCACACTCAAGGCAGACTGCTAAGGAACAGCTGTCAAAATCGCTGAAAAAGTCATTAAATATTGACTTTTTAATTCTCAGCCTGTGAGGCTGTGTGCCAAAAACAAAAAGTCAGATATCTTCCACAAAGATTGTTTTATGCATGAGGTTCCACAGACAAACCGTGTTGGCAAAGTGATAAGATTAAATGATTTCATTCTGTTCGTTTCTCACCAGCTGGCCGCGCGTTACTCAGCAGCAAGTTAACGTAAGGGCACGGGAGGGCGTCGGCGGTGGAGGCGGGGGCTGGGGAAGATGAGCCTGAAGTCGCTGTCAGCGTTTTGCCGCTCAGAGCCTGAAGGTCCGTTTTGCTGGTCAACTCTGTGATTGCAAATGTTCACATGAAACACAGGTATGAGGTAAGAGGTTCACCCGACTCAATACGGAGCCTTCAAACTGAAAGTAATCATGTTAGCTAGCTAACTCTGGTAACGTTTGCTGGTTGAAATGCTTTTACTTGACCGTTACAGAAGGTTAATGCTAAACCAGTATGCAGTGCATCAAAGGGATTAACACCGTCTACTGTAGTGCTTTATGACAAACGTTGCCTGAAGCTAAATGGCTAGCTAAAGCATTCAGCTAACACACCAACATTTTAATAAACTGCTCAGAGGGATAAATGGAAAGCTTCAGGTTTTTCATGTTCCGGTTTCTTCCACAATTCTGGGCACCGCTGCTAAGAGTTAAGTATGTATATTTCACCAGAGGTGTTGATAGGAAGCAGCAGTGGGATGACAGAGACTTAACAGTAATTTAACAGAGCAGATGTTTCTACTTTACAAGTGTGGTATTAATGAGGTTCTTACCAGTGCCACCACTGAAGAATCTGAGCCGCATGTTATTCGTTCCAAAGACGCTGCTGCACACTTTGTTCAGCTTGCCAAGGTCTAGTCTGTTATCCCCTTTGGGGTTCTCCAGCAGAACCACCCCCTCTGAACGAGAGACCAAGCAGTGAGAATTACCACAATACACAAGCAGCTGACGTAGTGAATAATAGGTGAGACAAGGTGGCTTACTGCATCCAACCTTTGCATTGTATGTATTCTATTATCTCAACAATCAGCATTTTGTTCCACTTTTGTGGCCTCCCCATATGCACCTTGTTCTTTGTTGTTGATCTTGACTCTGATGTTCACATAAGTGCAGGCGGGTCCATTTAGAGGAGCTGACGATCCCTTTACTATAGTTAACTCCAACTCTGAGCCCTTCAGCTGCAGCAAAGAAAAGGTATGAGAGAAATAAATGCACTGAGTTTATACATCCTCTTGCTATTCTTTTCAAACATAATAAAAAAAATACACATAATAGAACAAATAACAATCCTGCTTGACCCGAGCTATCGTTTCATACCTGAGTCTTTTCCTCTATGATGACAGTGACAGTCTTGGGCACAGGGAAGAGCAGAAGTGGAGCCTTGGTGGTGGCCAGGATAAAATCAGTGTGAGCCTTGATCACAGAATCCAAGTACTCCCCCTCTGGCTGGCAGCGGTAGTGTACAGTTATCTCATCTGATGGCACCAAATGACCCTAAGGCAAGACATTAAGAGATGTGCAGAATAATTTAAAAAGCATCTTCAGTTACTACACGAGGATGTGTTTTTATATTGAAAGTTTCTACACCATCAAAGTGCTTAAAAGACACCAGATTTGAAAAACTGTCAGTGAGTAAATGTGCAGAGTAGTGCTTGAATAGTTCTGCAGACATTCATGCACAACAATCAGACATTTGGTTTATGAAATCTGTTATCTGATTAAAATTAATTACTGCCAAGGACACAAAGAATTACAAATGTGCAATAAGTCTGTTTAAAGATTTTTTTTCTATTTCATTAGAAAATTAAATCAGTAACATGGAAATAGACTGAAAGGCATGTTGAGATAAACTAAATGGGAAGGTAAACAAAAGTGGGAAACACAGAAAACAGACAGTACAGGAACAAATAAAGACAGAAGGGAACAAGGGGAGATATTTTATTGGATGAAAGCCCATCTATTTTGGCACTGCATGCTGCCAGCTTCTTCTAACCTTGACACTTTCATACACATTGATCTTACCCTAATCTGTGCACACGTGTGCCCAGTCATATACACATATCCTGACTATGTAGCACACAGTATCTGCAATGTGTGGCTCAAGGGCAGAGGAATAACGTCAGATACAGAGGAACAGTCAATCAATTGGGGAAGGTTTATGGGCTTTTTCCTGCCAAGGTACTGACCCTACCCTTAAGGGACTAGAACAGTGTGTGTGTGTGTGTGTGTGTGTGTGTGAAGAGAGAGAGAGAGCAAGAGAGAGAGAGAGAGGGAGAGGGAGAAGAACAGAAAACAGTTCAATGAAACTGAGGAAATGCTGACCCCTGTTTCTTGACCACGCATACGCTCCCCAAACACAAGCAGCCATGTAAACACTAATAAAGATACACACGCACACCCACAAACAACTAACAAACACGTCAAAAAATTGTTAAAAAAATTATTTCCCATCCCCTGCGTGGAAAATTCCTAACAGATCTTCGTTTGAAATAACTGGAGGAATTTAGCCTGGCCAGGAGCCAATGTACACCACTGCTATAGGGGGACGGAAAAAACACTGGCTGCTTGTGAAAACAAGGGGCTGTTGGCTAATCCGTCTTTAGTCCCCAGACCACTTCAAAGCTCCTACATTAGAATCTGAAAGAGGCCAGACCATAATTAAGCTTCCATTAAGCCTGCCTTATGATGGAGAAACCTAACTGTGACGCCGCAGTGGAAAGATTTCAAAACTGCCCTGGCAAAATTAGCATGAGACCTAAAGAGTAAAGACGGAGGTGACCAAAGAGGTTAAAAATACACACACACACAAAAACAAAAACTGCAATAATTGGTTTTATTGGCAATTACTGCCAATTGTTTTTCTGAATTGTTAGTTTATAGAAAAATATTAAAAATATGAAAACCTTACGACTGAGATGTAGTAAAAGGTGCAAAATATTACTAAATATATTACTATTTAATATTAATATTAATATTACTCAAGTAACAGCCCGGGATGACACTTCACCTACTCATGCTGCATCTGTGGCATCTTTTACTCATCCCGGCTCAACCCTGATTACATGTGCTGCCAAACTGTTTCGACTGCATCAGATTCTGTTCATTAGACACTCCATTACAAAATTCAGTAGTGGTGTGTTATATGTCACTCTTGGCGCCAGAGCAAGTCGTGCTTCTGAAGTAATTGTCCCACCTTCTTGCGTAGTTTCTGAATGCGGTTGATGACCTCTCTGGCAACGCCTTCATCCACCATGGACTGATCTGGGGTGACATCCAACAGCACCAGGACCTAAAGGACAACAGAGCCACAGAGAACACTGATAACTGAACTTCTTAAATGACAAATCCAAGCTGAAGAGAAATTGTCTATTTACACGTCATTCTCTGCATACTGCAAAATGGTTCTAATGGTGCCATGGTTCTCTTATAATTCTGACGATAAAAACTGCCTTATACACAATCCTTCGTTTCTAGGAGACTGCATGTGTGAAAATGTGTCTATGCATATAGTAACGACAACATTTTAATCAAACAGATGTTGCAGCAATTAGATTTCAACTGTGTCAGTTAGTACAAATATTTATCGACACACTAACGTCAAAACGCTTCATTAATTCGTTTCCCAAAAACAAAAAGGCATATAAGATTTTATGTGGTTGAAAGAAAACTGGTCCACTTAGAAATAGTTTTTTTTATTAAACAGCTTTTTCATGTCTGCAAACTAACCAACAAAAAGCCTATTGACCTTTTAGATGTGGAGATATGGAGGCATGAATTAAATTACTCCTGTTACTGTAACAACAGTGTGCTTGAAAAAAAAAGCATAGTTCATTCTCATTATGTACACTGCACAAGTACTTATTGGACAGAAGAGTAGAAAAAAGAGAGAAATTCAAAGGGCACGAGGAGGCTGAGGTACTGCTCATCTCCTGATATCATGAGTTTACTGTGGTGCAAACTTTGAAATAGAAAGTTCACATACAAATACTCTTCTGCAGTAGTCCAAACAATTCTAATGTGAAAAATGAAAACAAAACAATCAAGCAGCAATAACGACAATATTGTAGCCTGCGTGACTCACTAAAGTAAAATGAGAGGCATGCTGTGAAGGGCTGAGCTGCTGCCAGGCCTGAACACTTTACCGTGGAGCGAAGGAGGGAAAGAGATGACAGGGTGACAGAGAAAAGCACACAAAAACAACAGAGAAACAGGATACAAATAGAGAGAACAGAGAGAAAGGCAGATGGGAGCTGGAGAGTCAGTATGAGCGAGCGAGAGTAACAGAGATTTTAAAGGCTGGCTCAGAAAACTGGTATTAAGGTGCAGCCGTGTGGCGCATATATGGTTGGAGGAGCACTGATTAGAGAGGGCCTGTGGGAAACGTATACATGCTGGTTTCTATTTAGCTGTGAAAAGATTTCATACATCACACTCACAGTAGAGAGACAGAAATGCATTTACAGTTGACGGCGGATTGGTGAGGGACCTGTAGCAGCAAAAAAAAAATCTTTTTTCTTTTCATTACACACAACAAGTAATGTAGAGAGAGGAGAGCATCTACAGTCACCTCCTATGTTTCTGCTGTACTGTTCTACTTTAGTTTTGTTTTTCTACTGTACCTTTACTAACAAGTAACCGAGTATCTATCAGTGCTGTTCAGTGAGTGTGGTTCACAGGAGGCTTCAACGGCACCACACCATTTAAGAAAAGTGATGCAGCATATCTACAAGACATTTTTTTAAAAGAAAAAAAAAGCTAGGCTATCAATATCTTAGCTAAGCATAAAGTCTGGATTATTTTTTGTCTGGGTGCAGTAACTTTCTGAAATATTTACTGGTTGATTATGAAACTAATGGTTATAAGAAGACCCCATGAAGTCTGTTCTGGGCCAAGATATAATTTAGCACATGAAAACACAACGTTCTGTTTTTACACCTCGTTTTTTGATTCAATTTAGATTAAATGTTGGTTGGACAAACAATCGGTAACCTTTTACGATTAAGGCTTCATACGCGTATCAGTATTCCCCATGAGGGTCATGTCGACCTTCTAATCCGAAGTATTGGCAACAATCTTTCCAAATAGGTTGGCACCAAAAAAACAGCTATTGTCCCGTATGCGAGTAGTTGGAATCTGCTGATAGATTTTAAGAGAACCAACATTTACCATTTACCAGCAGAAACTAAAGTCTAATTAAATTTCAAGTATACCTGTGCGTCAGAGTGTGCTTCATACTGTGGAGCTGATCCAGAGCTCTGGTCAAAGGTGTACATCAGCCTCAGGTCCTCCTCATGAAGCTCATGGCCGTCCACCGTGATGGATCCTTAATCACAACATATGAAAACATGACATCACTATAGGGCAGCATACACTAACATCCATCAAGTAACGGAAAAAATAATGCTGTTCACATTTATTTTTGCAAACTGGGCTGGGATATTCTTGGTAACAGTCATCTAGGACAAAATGATGCAGCAGAGACTATAGAGCCAGTACTGCCACCCTGTTCACCAACCTCTCTTAAGAAATGTCTTATTAAACCCCACTTGCCTTGCACTTGTTTCATTATTTGGGATTTTTTTTATTATTAATGAACAAAGTCTATGCATACTCAGGATGACATCTACATACTTTCTTGAGAACAGCTATTGGTCAATGATGTCTATTATCTGAAAGGTTTACAGAATTTACAGAAACCGAATGGTAATGGCTGATGTCTTTGGCTTTGGAAAAAAGCATCTGTCAAGTAAAGGTGTTTGCTAATGAAATAAAATCCCTAATTAATAAAATTGCACTAATGCTGAATAAAACAATAATGAAGCAATAATGTGAATAAGAGTACTGCATTTGTGATTTACTCTTAGTGCATAATTGCATATGGAATATAAAGAGCGAGTGTTGTCAACTAAAACACTTTTTCATGTCAACATCTATAAACATATTGTGGCTAGATCATCAATCTAATAACAAAACATGGATGATAATAATAATAAAGGAGGACAACACATTGCATCATGTGTTATGTCCATTATGATTAAACAAAGGATTAACAATTTATTTACAATTTAAGCAATCGCGATAAAGATACGGTTTTACGAAATGAGCCTTTATATGGCAGGGTTCATCTCTTGAGATGCATTTCTAATAAACTCAATGAAAAACAAAAGCTCTCATAACATGCACAGAGACTGAGGCTTTGTTTTAAACAACACAGCAAACCCAGTCTTTTCAGGTCTGTATCTCTACTTTGCCAGTGGCAGCAATTACCCACGTCTGTGTTCTAACTGGAAACCACGACCATGTTCTTCTCTCTTCTTCACTTCTCCGTACCCAGGGGCTGGGTGAAACAGTCACTCTGATCCCCTCTAATCCGAGATTTCCACACTTTGATTTTCTGTGTCCCTCCCCACTTCTCAGCTTCTCTCTATCTTCCCTCTTCACCTCTTTTCTTTTGCCTTATAAAATTGATGGGATCAAAGGTACAGGTATGAAATAATGAGTAAAACAACCAGCGGACATGGACCCACACTCAGTTTCTAGCTGTAATTGTTTCACTGACACTGCTTCACAGACAGCAGTGTAGCTTCCACTAAGTGGTCACTGTTATCAGATGTTTGTCTTGTCCACCCCAAATGTCTCTAAGTCTTCATCTTCTCTAGTTGTTCTCTCTCAAATAAAAATGGTTGTACAGGTCAGCACCTTAATGTATCACTCAACCATCAGATTTCACCTTTCATCTCAATTTAAAAATGAAAACCTGGAGCGGCTGTACACAATTTCATCTGTGCATTTCCTGTCACCGTGATTTTTCCACCATCTTCTGCCACATCTATCCCTTTCATCTCTCATCCTCACTTTTTTCCTTCCAATTGGCTCCACTTCAAACATCCAAGTGGTCAGCCCAGCAGACCTCCACTGCTACTTTCCCCAGCGACTATGGGGCTCTCCTTGTCTTTCTATAATTGGAGAAACAAGATACCTTGCACTGCCTCGGAGTGTACTTGAGCTCTGCTCTGACACGCTTCAGATTGGTTAGGTTTTACATTCCAAGGATAAACCCAATTCTGTGTGTAGCAGGATTCATAGTTACTACTGGTGAGAACATGTATTATTATTTATATGTAGATGTGCAACAGCACTCTTTGCTAATTAATACTATTCAGTAGAATTAATGGGGAGCAACTAAAGCATCTAACAAACATGAACAGATAAAAATGGTGTGATAATGATGATCTACATGAAACTGCTGATGTTTATTTACACTGTTGAAGAGTGTTTGTGATGTTCCTTAACAGATGTGGGTTCATACATTTTACATACAGACGTACCTGTCTTCTGGAAGGTCTCTAGCTGTTCACTGGCAAGCTCCTTGATAGAAGCTGTGATGGCTTTGAATGCTCCCTTTAGCCTTTTTCCCAACACCATGTGATCTGGCTCAGCTCTGAGGCGGATGCCATACTTGTCTTTGGCTGTTGACAGGGTCAATTGTCGCACATTAAGCTCCTGTAGAAAAAAAAAAGAAAAAAGAGTTATTACACTCAATTTAATTCAACAGTATTAAACTAAAACTGAAAAAAACACTGAACTCCAAACGTTTCTTAATTCAAACTAAATAGAAATCTAACAAAGTTAAAAATTCCAATTACTCCGGGCAAGTGTTGAAAAGGGCAAATCATAAATTGATCAGAGTCATTCATGCAAAGAGCAAGTCAGCCATGAAATCAAACAGTCAGCATGTTTAGCTCTCCAATAAGTCATTTCTCATATTCAGTCAATATGTCTGCCTTTCAATACGAAATGTTTCATTCTTCAATCTAAATGGAGAGAGAAATGTGTGATCCCCTCGTGTCTGGTTAAGATATACAGAGACTAAAATTGGCCATACCGACACCCACTCTGACCTGCCACGCACATCTTCTTACAGTCAATCACAGAAATGTTGAAGGTTGTGATTGAGGTCTAGCACAGTTGACTTGCTGAGAAAGTCCAGATAAGCTGCTGTAGCAGGTTGAGAAATAAACTGTAGGGCAGTGTGAGGTAATAGCAGCTCTACCTTCTATTTCAAGCAGAGGTTGGTTATTTAAAAAAAAAAAGGATTGCGTCAGTGTAAAAGTCCAAAGGGCATACAATACATGTTTTTGTGTTCTCCACTAAGCATCAGCCAGGTCAAGCTGACAACTACAACCTCGATGGCTACTGGCCATTAACATCCCAGTTTGTGCCTTTGCAATATAATCACGTTTGACTTCAGGAATTTGATATAAGTAATGAAAGTTGGTCTGGAAATCTTTCTATGAATCCCAGGGTTAGTGGCTTGACTTCTGGTTCCCCCAATTTCTGGCCACATGTCCCTGGACAAGACACTGAACCCAGAACCTTTGGCATTTAAAATACAGCTGCCTGTCCACAAGAATTTCCCCACAGGGTTTACCAAAGTATCAGCTATTATTATTAATGATAATTATTATTATACTGTGTGAAATACTGTGTGGCTGTGTCTTTTTGTTGCAAGTAACTTAATTGGGCTGCAGAACTATAACGGCTCTAAATTCTGACCAAATAAACCTGCTTTACTAGTGGGAAGCTCAGAAGTCAACAAGGTTAAATGCCCCCGGAGTGAGGGATTAGTGGAGACTCAAATGAAGATAAACATCGCAGGATCCAGTCCCACGTGACCTTTAATCCGTATCAGATTTCCTAGTTAGCATCATGTGGTAATAAGAAATGGGATTTCTTTCTTATATGACACATCAGTAATTTCTAAGCTTGGAATGTACTGGGGTTTTAGAAAACAGAAATACGTGCAACATTCCTGCAAAGGTGACATCGTTCTTACTTAAGACAGCAGCTGGTGTGTTTGACTCAGCCGTTCAACAGCATTAACTTCTTTAACTTTGTTATTGGAAAATCACAGGGATAATGTCAGTTTAATGGCTTTGTGCACTCAGTAGCTACGACAATTAGTCTGTCTAATGTCTTCATATTCATTATTCCAAATCACCTAAACAACACCAGAATGAATCCAAGAGAAAATCAATTTGAGCTTTCTGCTGCTAAACTTTTGCAACACACTGACACACACTGATAGACATACTGCAGAGGATGAATGAAAAGCAAAAAGCCTCTACCACTGACTTTGCAAATTATGAGTGAATGTTGCCCACAGAATTATTCTGGTATCACCCTACACTGATCACTTAGCAGTAAAATAATGTTTTCTGTACAACACAGAAAAAGATTGTGTCTGCATTCTGTATTTGATTACAAATGGAGCAGATCAAACAGCAAAATAACATTTTAAGGCCTCTGCCCTACCTCCTTTTTAAATTACTCAGACAAACTCATTTCAATTCCAGCTGAAGCTATAACCAACATATCCTAGTGCTGAGATAGATACAGAAGGTACAGTAGTGGCTCTGGAGTGACAAAAAAGGGATTTCTATTTAACCTATAAATACAATAGTGCTAATCGAAGCATAGTCGACAAACAAAAATAGATTTCAGATGAGAATAGAAGCACCTCTTGCCCTGAAACAAAGCACTGGCAGAGTGACTGCAGCATTAATGACTGGTGAGTTAGGAACACTACAGCAATTACAGATGATAAAAACAAAGAATAAGCAATAAACAGCATAAAACACAATGTGCAAAAGACAGTTTACATACTTCCAGGATGTATTTCTGCAAGGACTGGATGTCTTTCAGAGCCTCTGGGTCCTGGTGAATAACTACAACCTCCTTCAGTGGGTACTGAAATACATTTAGATACCACAGATACCACAGTCAGCACTGATACATGCATATTTTGAAGAATTTGCACATTTAAGAACAATATCATTTTAGATATTTTAGTTCGTAGGGTTAAATGCAGTAAAGCCGACGGTTTACTTTGACAGGCAGGGTCTTCCTCTCTCGGATCACTCTGCCCAGCTCAATCACAGACTGCATCTGAGAGACAGCGCTCTCAATGCGTTTGTCAATCAAACCCTCTCTGTAAAACAGAAACACAACCAAGGAAAATGGGATTACTACCACATCATGAGCAGTGTTTCTGTATCTTTAGCATTGTGGTGCTGAGAATGGGTGAGCGATAACATGTATGACCATAATTGTCTGGGCTTTCGGTTTTAAGCTGACACCAAAGGTGTAATACAGAGTCACGATTTCCCCATCTTCTAGTTAATTGTGATTTAGAAATTCAAGTGGTTTGGAAAATTAATAGCAGAGCATCACGAGGTCAGTACCACACATCTAAATAGAGGTCAGAACCATCAGAACCTTCGACTAACCGGGTATGCTGAGACTTCACCTCTGAATTCAAATTAGAGCCGTGTAGCCACTGATAATCACACATAATAGCAACATTAGCTAGAACTATCTGCACAAGTGTGTGTGTGTGTGTGTGTGTGTGTGTGTGTGTGTGTGTGTGTGTGTGTGTGTGTGTGTGTGTGTGTGTGTG
>JAUMHF010000021.1:14108735-14119019 GCA_032359275.1 Microctenopoma steveboyesi
TCCAGACTCTCATTGGAAGCTATAGGAAGCGTTTAGAGGCTGTCATTTCTGCAAAAGGAAGATCTACTAAATATTGAGTTCATTTCTTTTTTGTGGTGCCCAAACTTATGCACCTACCTAATTTTGTTTAAACAATCATTGCACACTTTCTGTAAATCCTATAAAATTAGTTTCACTTCTCAAATATCACTTTGTGTGTCTCCTAAATGATATTTTTAATTTAAACTTTTTATCGTAACAACCAACAGGAAAACCATGAACAATGACAAGGTTGCCCAAACGTACACACCCCACTGTACAACTACAATGTTGATGATTTGATAATTCGCCAAGCTACAATAAAACGAGAGAGTGGTTGACAAACTAAAATACAAGTTAGAAACAAAATCAGACAATATGAAACTGAAGCAGAGACGAGCACATATGATGGTTAAGACGCAAAGAGAACAGCTGCTGTGAAGCCCGACAGCTTTCTAGAAATGACAGGACTCTCAGATTCAAAAGCTTCTACTCTGAGAAGTTGAGAGTGTGAAATGTGGTGTAATGTAAGGCCATGCATTCGTGCTGAACCTGATTAGACTCTGGATCAGCAGTGGCTATCCTGAGAGGAAAGGGGATAACACAAGAGGTGGGGGGTTGCTGGGTGAGCAGCAGGGTGACTGTGTGGCAAGAACAGCAGTTTAAGAAACTACACAACCACTGGTTAAATTAATATTGTCAAAACTACCCTACTACTATTTCCTTTAGATTTCCAGTTAGATGTCCATGGACGCTGCTTTGTTACTGGTAATGTGCTCTGCGGGGGTGTGGGGATGAAATCAATCAGGGTCACCAGCTGAGCTTAATCAAACCAATATAAATGCAGCACAACAAACTAACAAGTGACGTAATAAGTAAACAGAACTGAATCTGAGCATGTGCAGTGGCTTTGCAGAAACTTTTCTCCAAAGGCTGCACAGTAAATCTTCACTGCCAGTGAAGTGCTTTCAGCTACATAACATAGGATTTATGCTTGTTTACCATTCAATCATTTCTTTCGATGGTAGAATAGGTAGATTAGTCCTTTATTCGATCGAGTGTGAGCACATTAACCATCACTGCCACATCAACCTCTTTTCCTTTTGCATAGACTGATTATTTAAGGGTCTTCTCTAATGCTACAATCAAAGCAGTCAATGCAATTAAATCTGCACTTTACTGAAGGAATTTTGCCAACCTGACTTGGGGCAGCATGAGATAGTGGATGCTGCTGGTGTTCTTTTCCTCGACAGAGGCGGGGTCAATGAGGTGACGCAGATTTTGGTACATCATCTCTGTAATGAAGGGTGTAAATGGAGCCTGAGGGAAAGGAGGGAAGAAAGAAAGTAAGCACAATAGAAAGAGGGGAGAGAGAAGGATTATTAGAATCTCTGAACTGTAGATCATTTACATTTTCTGACATCAAGGCATAGAAGTCAGCAGCAGCAGCACCAGCAGCAGCAGCTATAAAAATCTGCATACCTCACACATTTTACTTTAGCCTTTTTCTTCTAATGGTGCAAAAGTTCAATCAGCATTGTGCTAGAGTGAGGTTACTTCTAATGCAATTCTCCTCCATTACAACCGTAGCTAATTAATTTGCATAGCTCACAGCTGATTTGTATTGATCTGGGTTAGGCTAACTGCCTTTTAGCGTGCCTCCCGCCTCACATGCAAACATCTTTAATGTGTTAAAAATAAAAACTCCTACTGCTCGTGCATTATTCATAAGCACGGCAGCATGCATGTGCACACAAACCTCACTACAAGAAATGTCCCTATATATTATAATCTTTGTTCTCTCTCAGTCAGTCCCTCGCGCACACAGCTAGGACGTACAGGGTCTAGCACACAGAAAGCGTATGACTCACCATCAGCCTGCACATGGAGAACAGAACACTAAAGAGGGTTTCCAGCGCCCACAGGCAGTCCTCAGTGCCACTCTCTCCCTGCAAAGTTCATACACACGCCAATGTCATCAGTCCTTTTATGACAGGTTAAAAACATAATAATAACAACAATAATAATAATGAATACTTTATTGATCCCCTTGGGGAAATTGTTTTTTGGACAGCTGCTAGACAGGGTATCGGTGTCTTGTCCAAGGACACCTGGACATGTAGCTTTTGTGGAGACCGAGAATCGAAGCGCCGACCCTTAGGTTGGAAGACGACTGCTCGACCCACTGAGCTGTCACGCCGCCCCCAACCCCCGCCCTAACATTGTTCATATGAAGCCACTAACTGACTGCTACGTATTATCCACATGATTTTCTTTTACTATGGCCACACCTTGTAATCGGCTATTGTCTAAAACCCTTTACCTTGAGCCTGTATTGCACACAAACATTACACCAAACAAGCCCCAATTCACAGGTCTAATCTCACCTTCAGGCGGCGTCTGTTGGTCCTGACGTACCAGTTTGTGAGCATATCCACAAACTTGACCAGGCGAGGCACAACAGTGTACAGGCGGTAAGCTGCAACGAGAAATAAGCCTTATTTAATCAGGTAATCTCAGCAACCTAAGTGTGTGTGTTTTGAGTGTCTGTCTCACCGTCCATCTCAGCTTTGAAGAACTGGATGAGAGACTGCGTAAAGGACAGAATCCATTTGTCCATGATGTTGTCACTCTGCTTCACTGTGTTCTCATTATACAGGAACTGAACCTCTTCATCCTAACACACGAATACAAGCACTAAACACTAGTTGCCACTCATTGTTTAATAAAGGTAACAAACTGCTTCAGTATTGTGCAGAACACTGTAGAACTAATGAGGACTTTGTGTTGTGTTCGTCACAGATGTACCTTCTGTAACCTCTGCACGTTCTGCACAAGGAAGCGATAGGCATTGTACCACGGCAGGAAGACGTCCTTCAACACGTCGCGTACACCCTCCTCTTTGAAACGTAGGTTCTCTGCTCGCACCACAGGAGAGTTGATGAGATACAGTCTACAGAGAAAGACAGCGAAGGAGTTGCTCAGAACTTAAAAGCATAGAGTAAATCAGCTTGTTAAATAAAAGTGATGTTGTTAGCTGTATGTGTGAGAAGACCCATCAAAGTAAGCTTAATGGTTAAGGTGACACAAAGAAACACATCTTTTATAAAAACAAACTGGAACACTTTCAGACACATTTAACACGCAGCCTCCCAAATCATGCACAGCGAGAATGAACGAGTGAACCACAGCAATAACTGAATCTGCAGCTAGCATCATGCATCTAGCTGACATCTGCAAACTAAGGATGGTAGATCTTTTTATAAGCATTGCTGCTTTATGAATCAAAATCTTTGCCTGTGGACACTACAAAAACACTAAAAACAGAAGTGTCAAGTCATTCAGCTGTCAAACATATTTACAATGGTCTGGCTTTGTCAGTTTGGCTAAATGTGACATTAAATATGTTCTAAAGAAACTGGGCAAAAAAGAACTTTTACCGACAGAAAAAAAATCACAAGAAAAATTAATATTCATTAAAAGCATACAGAGACAAGTTTTGACTTTAATGACATCGACATAATAAACAAACTAATTCGTATGAATTTAATCCTCTGTGGCAAGCACCAACTCTTTAGAAAGGGGTTTCTGATGATTCTGGATGCAAGCCAACGTGATGCAACTTCATGCAAGAGGCCATGAGTGAATTTAATAGCAACAACTTCGAAATGTATTTGAAGTGAAATGCAGACGGAATTCCAGCATAAACTGGTAAAGTTTATGTAGCACCTTAAAATGAAACAAAAATTAAGGAAGGCAGTTGACATACATTACGTTTACCAAAGAAAACTAAGTGAACTCTCACTGGTTTAGTCAATACCTATAGAGGCACTGTTACATACTGCATGCAAGGTTTTAAGGAACAAAAAGAACCATACTCTACACAGCGCAGTGTTACAGTATCATCCACAGTTACATTTATTTGGCACATTAACGCACTTTAACTCAGCTCTCTTCATCAGTGTTTATGTGAGCATATGGTGCAACTGCACAGTGCTTTATTCATTAGGCCATATGGTCATGGCACTACTACTGCTTGGGGCAAACAAGAGAATGTATGAGGAAAAACAACGTGTTTGTGCTGTATATTGTATGTAGGGCTGGCACAGTTCCCAGCTAAGTATAGATAATGATTCAAAACTTTTAAAACCATGCCTGCTAATAACATAAGCTCTTCTTATTCGCTCTTATTCAAGCTCAGAGCTAACCTGAGGGCATCAGCGCCATAGTTCTGCACTATCAGTCCCGGATCTGGGTAGTTCTTCTTGCGCTTGCTCATCTTCTGTCCATCGCTGTAGGAATAAGACAAGCAAAGGCATTAATTCACATGAACACGCATGCATGCACGCACGCACCAAAGTGCATGTTAGAAACCATGCACTTGGTATTTAAATAAGTCAAGTCCTTCCAGGTCAGCAGGCCTGTGAGCGCAGTGCTGCATTTTAGCCCCCGGGGCTGAGGACAAGCAGCTCGACTCTTAAAGATAAATGTTACAGCACCCATACCACACTAATCACGAGAAAGAGCAGAAATAATAAGATGGGATGCCAGGTCTATACCAGGGGAAACAAGGAGTATAAAAAAGACAAACGTTGGAGAATGGAAAAGCAAAATGATGTCGTACTGACAACAACTCAAAAATATGTTTGCAATTGATTGTAAAAATAAGGTGATTTGGTGTAAACAAGCCACCTCTCAGACTAAACATTAAGTGAACCGGTAATAATAATTATTATCGTCTTTCCCTACATATTCTATCTAGCCAAACACAGATATTTCCTTTTCTCTGCAGCAAAGAGCCTTATTATTGGACAAAAGGCTAATAATTAGTGTTGTTCTTTTATTAACAGTAGTGTTGGCTAAAACTACAGCACTTTACAGCTTATTTTTTTTAAATGGAACCAGTGTGTTTGGGGGCAACAGCCACAGAGACGATAGGAAAGTTGGAAAATACTGATAGATGCACTGACATATTATAGACTAGATTATATTGTTGTAAATGTAAATAATGATTTTAAATCAAGAGACGCACCTAGCAAGTACCAAACCGTTAACAATGACATTCTTGAAGGGTGGTTTTCCAAACAGGAGCGTGGAAAGCACCAACAGGGTGTAAAACCTACAGCAGGATAAAAAAAAAGACATATGGTCAAAACTGAACATGTAGAATTAAGAAAGAAATATATTTAATATATCAACAAATTCTGCAAGAAAAGTGTGTCTCCATCTCTATCATCCACAGCTTACCATCCCCTCGTCTGGTCAATGCCTTCGGCGATGAAGTCTGCCGGGAAAGTGTCCTCAAACTCTTTCCTGTTTTCAAAGGGGTAATGCACCTGGGCATAAGGCATGCTGCCGCTCTCAAACCAACAGTCAAACACTTCTGTGACCCGCCGCAGCACGCCCTTACCACGGCGCGATGGGATTGTCAGACTGTCGATGCTGGGCAGAGAAAGTGTGGACAAAAAGAAAGGAAACAAACAGGAAACGCAATTATTGAGATATATGGCAAAAACAAGTTGAGCAGTTCTAAAGTGTGTTTTAGTGCTGTATGGGGCTTTCTGAACCTTTGTACACTCTATAGATCCACGGGGTCTATAGGTTTTAGGCTGCAGCCCAGGGCATCAATTTTATATTCCTTCACAGCTGGGAATACGGTTTAGGAAAAGAACATTGGTGCTCATGTTGTGCTGACACACTGTGCAATAAGGTTGGTTATTGCTCTGGGTCATAAGTTCCAGACACAGGGAAATTGATTAATTTCTTCATACACTGAGCGGCTGAAATTCATCCTATAGTCAGTGTTTCTTCAGAAAAGCTGAAAAAAATGTGTGAACATGACTTCTGTTGTAGTTACAAATTAAGAAACAAACCTGCTACACGTTTATTGACTGATCAGCATTCTGACCTTTAAACAGCCTTATACAGATGTGGTAAAAGGCCCTGATCCTAGACCCACTGAGCAAAGAAAAGGTGTTATGAAGATCCTAGAAAGTTGATTGTGTTCATCTGGACAGTTTTTCAGTTTCAGAAGGAGACTTGGGTCTTGAAACATATCTCCCAGGTGATCATAATCAACTTTCTAGGATTTCCTCACCTGGATTATTGATCATGCATAATCCAAAAAGAAGAGCAGTAGGTGATTTTTTTACAGTGTTTTCTTTTAAAACTTTTGCTAAAAACATGTTCACTTTCCAACTTTCCTACAGTTTGAGATTACTTTTCTCAAAGGTCCGGACCTGCCTAGAAACCCTTAATGCACAACCCAAACACAAGAGCAACATGAAAGTGGCCTCTGCCTCCTCCATCAGTTTAAGATGACCAGCCCCATAGAAGTGATTGTACAGTGATCCATACAATGACGCTCTTACAAGCACAGATGCATTTACACAAACATCACACTGTCACTCCTGTACACACACACACACCGTGTGCGTCTAAAGGTGCCACGCTGCTGCTGATGTTCGGGTGGTTGTCTGATTATCTGGTGTTGGAGCAGCGACTCACCTTTCCCGATGCAGATCGGTTACTTTGACTCCAGTCAGATCCTCCAACTCAGCCATTGACCCTACACACACCACCTGATGAACAAACGTGCACAGAAATACATAATCGAAAAACAGCATTACCAAATTCCTACATCACACAAGAATTTATTAGTGCAAAAACAGATGATCATTCAGTACAGTTAGCCTTTTCTTTTTAGTCACGTCAGTGTGCAACATGAGTACTTATTTAACCTGTTCAACAACATGCTGTTACCTTGCTAGAAAACAGTTGCTTAAATTTGTTTTTATATTGGTTTTTATATGCATTAAACAAACAAAATAGAATGTGTTAGTAGTGGATTTCAGAGTTTCTGCTCAGCACATATCATTTGTGGATATAACCAGTCAAGCCGTTTCCTCCCGACTCAGGACTTTGTGTTAAGTCAACAGTTTTTTTTTTCAGACCCTACATGCAACTGAAATCACCCTAAACAACAAACATATCAGCACAATATAAAGATGTCACGTATTACTTTAACTTCATACAACCTGAGGTAGCTGTATGTATGTATGTAGTTTTGATGAATTTGTCTACCTGTCTACCTTCTTACAATAAAACACCTACTTAGAGTGGGCCTATTTCAACACAAGTCTTGAGTAACTTTATCTTTGAAAGTATAGCAAAGTGTGTTATTTGGTCTCCTCTGAGAATTAACCTGTAGGCTCTGCTCTAGTTTTACCACAGCACCAGGTAGCATGGCCCAGATACGGTGTGACACATCACCATGAGAGGCAAAAGAAGACAAGAGTAAAAGAAAAATACACAGAAAGAGGGGGACAGAGAGATGGAACAACAAAGTGCAAAGGAAAAGACATGAAGAAAGAAAGAAATCATGAGCCACACAGAGAAAACAATATGCAGCGAGAGACAGACACATGCACCCAGATTTCTTTTTGGGTGGGTGATCTGGTGCTGAACGGCGTGTGAGGGAGGTACCGACAAGTGCGAGTGTTCTGGGAACAGTCACAATGCTATTTCCAGCAAGCAGGTCGCTGGCTGTCCCTCTTTCAGCCAGGGGACCGACACTTCATTTTTCAAATGCTCAAACAACCCAATTCTGACGTCTCTATTCAGTCCACTCTGCTGCACATAATCAGCTGGGTTTGGCAGTGAACATCCATAACGAGACGAGCAATAACAGTTTGGCTCGGCTGACCCCCCGCATCCATCTCTCATTTTCTCCCCCTTATTGTGTTTTTCACTCGCGAGCTAATTGATTTTGCCCCGACCTCTTACTGGTTACTGGTTCAATTGAAGACCTTTGAAGTCGTCTTAAGAAGTTTCTGTTTATTTGCTGTTTACATCAGTGAATCATTCATGTGTTGGATTTATGGAGTCACTCATTAATGGTGCTCGAGGGAGGCTTACTCCAACTGTAGGAGGGAGTCACGCTACACTCTCTGGTTTTGACACTGTAGTCATTTCACTCCACCATGCCAGAAAGTATTTCCTGCACAAGCATTCAGGCAAAGATACAGATATGCTAAATTAGGGTCGGTCTCTTTCATTTTATGAGTAGAGCTGCAGTTCTTCCTTCAGAGAGACACCAAACATTTGTCCCCAAAAGTCATTCTATGGTGTCTACGGGTGTGAACGGCGAGTTCAACTTTTCAATTATGCCATTTCATTCCTAGCGCAGATTGGTTTGTGACGGTTGTCCACGCTGCAATGAGCCCTCTCAGAAATGACTGTCTTGATATTTTATTATGGCACAGACAAATTGTGCGATCTCTGCCAAGTACAAACACATATTAGACATATTAAATACTCTACTCAAGTATAACAAGTGTCCTTGTCTTTTGCTGACCTCCTCAAAGTCATCGCTGACCCAGAGTGGGATTGGTGTTCCCCAGTATCGGTTCCTCGAAATCGCCCAGTCACGTGCATCTCGCAGCCAGTTTCCAAAACGCTTCTCGCCCACAAACTCTGGAACCCTACAAAGATGGAGATGCTGTCAGGTGTGTTCTGCATTATTATTTTAAAAATGGACAATCAAGTTTGCATTTATGATGGTGGTCAGAACCCTGGGCAACTAAGGACCTTTTCGATACCACATATATTATAATAATTTCATACATTCCTGTCCTATGATAGATTAGAGAATTTAGTAAATTCTTTTCAGAAAGACTTATAAAAACCTTCCATTGGCTCCATTTTTAAGAACACTCAGCTTAGTTAAGACTTATAAAGACCTGCAAACAATGTGACTACTTTAATGTGCAATACAGAAAGAGCAAATATGATCATATTTTTCAAAATTCATCCCTAAAATAAACTGCAGTGCAAGTCCATTCAAGCCATATTCCTCCTCCGTACCCCTTTCCTGCACTACCTTTTTGCCCCACCCAACTTCAAGCTTTAATCCACTCACACTCCCTTTCTTTTTTATGTCCCCTCACTTGCTGTTCCTGGTTGTGCTGCTCCGAAGAACATTGGGAGGGGCATAAATCGTCACCAGGCTCTATGCGCTAAGCAACGAGTTCATCAATTCCCATTTGTAGGAGGCATTTCTATTTAGGCCCCTAATATATCAATTTAATGATTTTTTTTCCTTTTTTTACTGCTGCTCTGCACCACTCCTCCACCCTCCCTCTCTCTAGTCATGCTAAATGTAGAATTTAAAGTGTGCTGTCTTGTCCTGGAGACATACTGAAGAGCCATTTAACATGTACAGGCTTCTATTAAAAGTCAGAGGCGCTGGGGATGGATACAATAGGGACACAGAGAGACAGAGGTTGTGGTCATACGGTGACGGATTCAGGATAGAAAAAAAATATGGAAGACAACAGAGGAATGAAAAAGTGCCACAATTTAGGCAATTGACTGTCCTCTGAACCCCTCCCCTTCAACAGTGATTGTCCAATCATAGCTTAGAAACCATAAATAGGCACAGCAGGTCTGTCAAACTTTGATTTATCTGCGCGTTCAAGTGGTGTGCGCTGAGGTTTAGTGAAAGTGATGGCTGGCGGCTGCTTTTTTTTTTAACCCCGTCAATACCAAAATCATAAAGGCGAGAGAGCCGAGGATTGAGAGCATAATGCATTTGTCTCTTGATGTGAGTAAATGTCCATCTAACCAGCATATTACCTGTTCAGTAGTCATTTCAGCCCTGAAAACGAGAGAAGCAGTTTTACCTTCTATCATTGCATATATTATTGCTTATGTGCTGTGGTCGAAGGTGTAGACGGTCGAAGTGGAGCTTAGTCAACCGAGTTTAAAAAGAGATAGAAAGAAGTGCACTGGAGAAGAATAACATGTCTGGTTTATGATCAGTCTATTACCACTACTGGATTTGCAGGAGTTTAATCATAAAGGGGAAAAACGCTTTTAACTAAATCAAATAATCGTGTTTGGAAATAAACTATTTAAAAGGGCAGTGGTTCAGGAGGCAGAGCAGTCGCCTTCCAATCAGAAGATTGGTGGTTAGATTCCCCGCCTCCTTCGGTCATATGTCGAAGTGTCCTTGGGCAAGACACTGAATACCAAGCTGCCCCTGCTGTGTCAGGTCAGCTGCATTGCAGCTCCGCCATCAGTGTGTGACAGTGTGTGTGCATGGGTGAATGAAAAGCGCTTTGAGTATCAGACTAGGTAGAAAAATGCTATAAAAGTGAAGACCATTTACCATTAACATTTACCAAGTATTTACTAGAGCATCACCCTCAGTGTGCTGCCGCACAGGCACAGGAAATTAGTCTGTGTGTGTGTGTGTGTGTGTGT
>JAUMHF010000021.1:14119119-14130219 GCA_032359275.1 Microctenopoma steveboyesi
ATTTACTAGAGCATCACCCTCAGTGTGCTGCCGCACAGGCACAGGAAATTAGTCTGTGTGTGTGTGTGTGTGTGTGTATACGTCTATGATTTTTTTCTGAAGGCAGCATAACAACAAAATTTGATGTAAAAACAGTAATTCAAAATAAACATTTCATCATACAGATAAAACTGCAAATACTTACTAGTGTAAGTTGCACAAATGTGAAAAAGTACTTGTTTTCTTTGTCTTTGGCGACAGTATTTTTAATATCTTTGAATTTTGGAGGATTGATCTGACATTTTTTTTACTGATCAATACTAAATGCAAAACACTAATCAAAAACCTAACCCTATGTGGCAAATAACTAATGAATATAGTCACGGTTGTCCTATACTACACGCGGCTGCCAGTTTATTAGGTACACCTTGCCTTGTAAAGGTTTTGGGGGCTTTTGCTTGTACTGCTGTAGAATTATTATGTTACACTGGTGACTGATTCTGTTATTCTGTACATGAGCTATAAAACAGTAGATTTTTTAACAACTGTTCACATTACACTCTACGACTAAAACCTGTCTGAAAGAATTTCCATCAGCACTAAACTTTCATTGCGAGTCTGTTGTATTAAACTGCATTAATGGTTTTAAAAAGTAGTGTGTGTGTTAGTATGTGTAACTCTGTTTTTACACTTTCCTTGCAGCTAGTCATTCATCTCAGTTTGACAGTCCCATTACCAGAGGCAGCTACTGTGGCTTAGAAAAGAGCATTGGGAGCAACAGGGGTAATACCACTTAGCACAGTCATCATGCTGGTGCTTGCTTTTGCTCAATGTTCTGCCACCGCAATTGGCATCATGCTAATGTTTTCTATAAACTCCAGTTCCATTTTCATTAACATAAAAGAAATTGGAACTCACTTTAATGAAAAATAACAATCAGATTTTGAACAACATGCAGCCTGGTAGCAGAGTGGTTAAGGCAGAGGGCTGGGAAGCAGGAATCACCCAGTCCATCCCCCATACCAGGTGTGTCCCTGAGACACTCAGCTCTAGCTCCCTAAGCCCCGCCTGTGGCTGCTCAATGCTCCCCCCAAGGGAGGATGGGTCAAATGCAGAGAATAAATTTCAATGTAACATGTGAAAAACTGTATCAATGACAATAAAATGGATTCTTCTTCTTTAAATCCAATATGTTCCCATTAAAAAAACTCCAAGTGATAGCTGTCCCGTGGAGACGGGCTTATCGCTGCGGGAACAACGTGATGTAGTAGTGCAGAGGTGCAGCTGTAATTGTTTTGGGACTGTGACTGCCGTATGTTTTGACTTGAACATTTTTACACCACTCGTTTTGCATAAGCTGCAATTTCACTGTCACTCACAACTAGTTTCCATTTGTCTCAGAAAACAACTTACCAGTAGCATTTTTCATTGTTATTCTGTAATTTGTCCACCATGTGCTCCACTCGGACAAACCAGCTGGGGACAGCTTTGTAGATCAGGGGTGTGTCAGACCTGGAAAGAAAATATATGCCGACTTAAGTAAAAGAAATTACATAGTAACCAGATGCTATTTTCCAAAAATGATCTATATAATTATTATTTCTGCCTTTTTCTTTAAATTCCATCCATCATCACAACAAAGTTCTACCTCACCGATATGAAGTGGTTAATAATAACGATTTAATCCATATGAACTTAATGGCAGAGAGAGCACACTTCTACGTGTTAACTAAGGTTAATTAATCCTTCACGGATCGATTAACAGCTGGGTTATCTGTGAAAGTGATTTTTACTTAATTGCTGTACTTTAAAAAACAGTAAGATTGTGCTGTGTGTGGATCTGGATGTGCATGGTGGTTGTCATGTGATGACATGGCGCCTGAGAGGTGTGTAAAAACAATTCTGTATAGAGACTGCAAAATCTCTGCCGTTGACTTCCTATCATGTCAGGGTGCAGACAATTGTCAAACAAGGCGCTATGCTGCACGGTTAACTGTGCCTTAACAGTAGGTTGTAGCAGTAAGACAGTTGCTGTCTTGGGACACTATAGGCATGATTTACTAAGATCCCAAATAGAGCGCAATTTTGAAAATTTGCAATGTTTCGTTGGTGCACAGTCTGTTGGCAATCGTTTAAGAAAGACTGCATAACTGATAATGAGAGCAAACGTGGTGGAGCCGTGTTTATTTCTTTAACAAGGATTTGAGCACTTGAGACAAGTCAAGTTTGGGTATGATGATTGTCGCGTGGCACCTTCTTGTACATGGCTCCAAATAATCCAGTAAATATTGATTATGGGACAAACGATGGGTATTTATTTCCAGCCATCACTACGGCGTTATATTTGTGTCACTATTCGTACGAACGAACTCCTGTCACAGCGTTACAAATGTGCCACAATTCCAACCAATCACAGACCAGAAGAGGGGCGGCCAATCACAGCACACCAAGATTGTCGGTCTCGCTCAAGAGAGTACTCCCTACCACTGCTGCATAATATGGAATCAAATATTGTTGAGCAGTGAGAGTTCCTTCTTCTTCGTCCACGTTCGTCTAATAATTCACACTTAATTTACTGCTTACTTTTTCTTTTTATTAACTGATGCATGGATGAAAACTTTTTAAGCAGCTGCTAAAAACTGCAAGTGATATCAAATTGCCAAGCTACCACTTTAAGACAAAACAGAGGTAACATTAGTTTTAACAACAACAGTTTTAATCCTGCATGTCTCACCTCCAGCAGAACGGGTAACTATGTTTGAAACTGCTGGCATTAACAAGGCGACCCTTCTCCTTCAGCCACTTGATAATGTTCTTGTCAGCATCCTATAGAAGAAAATCAAAACATTAAATAGGCTTTACAACATTTTAAGTGGACCCTAACACTAGACTGGGAAATCCACTGTGGTTAAAGTTCCATCCAGCCTGTCAGATAAATGTGGTTTGTTGTGGTCCAGAGTGTAACATGTCTGATATACTGAGAACTGAGACAAGAACACACTGTTTTCCTGGGATTTGCTGACGTTAAGACATCTGGGGACAGTTTAGCAGATCTCGGGTGTGAGAAACAAAGAAAACCAAAACTACATAACTAAATGCTGAAAATATACACGTGTAAAACAGATTTCAGTGTATAAAACAAACTAGACATTTCTTGTAAAAGGTTAAACTACTTTTTATTAAAGGCTTGGAAATTATGTAGGAAGCACAATCAATAATAGGCATACAAATTAGACATCATCTTGTGACTAGAGTATATCAAAATTATATATTATTATTATAGAACAGGTCTACTAAGCTTAAGGTAATGTTATTTGTACACATTATTATATTAAATATAGATGATATATGATCTACATTCAATATACATTTGGTATACCAGAAGAACAGATATTATTTTATATATAAACTATATTTATATTTGTCACACTTAAATGATTCAGATCACTAAACACATTTTAATATCACACAAAGTAATGGTAAAAGCTTGCCTCACATTTGCCCAAAAAACATCTAAATTATCCCCCATACTATTGGGCAAATATTCTGTGGTCAGATGAGACAAATATTTTAACTTTCTGCGTGCGCCATTATACGACATGGTTCAGAAACAACTGCTTTTCTGCTTTCTGTCACTACTCTGCAGGAAGTTAATAAAACAAAGATAGAACCTAATAGAAGATTAAAAAAGGTCACTCACAGTAGAAATGACAAATCACCAATCATTGAATTGTATGCACTCACTTCAATCTTTATTATATGATTTGCATAGTCAATAATTGTGTCTGTTTGGAGTAATGTGGGGATATTGTGAGGACTTGTCCAGTTTGTTTGACCTGAAATATCACGATGGGATTAAAACTAGTGAACTAATTAGTATAGGGATGTTACAGTGGTGTATCAGTGGGGTTCACTTCGCAGAAAAAAAGGAAGGGGTACCATAGAACCAGAAAAAAACTAAGTGGTATGAACAAGGAGAGATGAGGGCTGCCAACAAACAGAGTTGCGATGGGTATTGAAGTTAGGGAAAATAACATGATGAAATGTAGTGTCAGTGTTGCAGAAAGAGGTACTAGTAAGAACTGGGAACCAAGCAAATGCATGAGAATAATGGGTTCAGGTCGTGGCATTGTAAATCAGAAGAGCAAGTAGAGACCTGTGTCAAACCACAATAACTATCTGGCATCAAAGTCTGCAGGTTCGATCTGTCATTCTTTTAGTAATTTTCTTTCCAAATAAACAGATTATTTCATAGAGAAAACATTTTTATAATAAGCTATAGAGAATAAAATGTTACGTTTTAGAAATACGGGTACTATACTTGAACTGGTTTTTACAATGTCAGGTACCCAGCCCCAGCAGTGACGTTACAACAGGCAGAAACGGATAAGACAGGGAGTGATTTTAAATCTTCTTCAGTAGAATGAGTTGATCTCTCAGCACCGTGATGCTCTAGTGGGCTTCTCTCTGATTCTTTTGACTGACTGCTTCTCTCCCCCCTTGGATATTTAGACATCTTTGTCAATTCCAAGCCTCTGCTCCTCTCCCTCTAGCAGCTTCCTGTAGGTGGCGATTTCCGCATCCAGCTTGAGCTTAATGTGCAGCAATTCCTGGTAGTCCTGGAGATATTTGGTCATCTCCAGTTTGGTTTCGCAGAGCTGGGTCTCCAGTTGAGCTATGACACTCTCAAGGCTCCCCACTTTATCCATGTGGGACATCTCCATATCCTCCAGCTGCTGCTCCAGGGCAACATTGCGAGCCCTAAGCCCATCGATCTGGTTCTGTAGGTCTGTCACTTGATTGTGGAAGGTAGTGATCTCGTCTTTCATGGACTGCATTTGTTCTTCATTTTTGCCAGCGTGCTCCTTGAGGGTGTCGAATTTGCTCTTGTACCACTTCTCAGCCTCTTGGACATTACGAGCAGCAACCGCCTCAAGCTCTGCACGCATGTTGCGCAGGTAACCAGCCAGGTCAGGACGATCCCCATCTAGTTCAGCAGAAATCTTGGAGTCCTCAATTTGCCTCATGAGGTCAGCTACCTCTTCATCGTGGAGCTTCTTGAGGAACTCTAGCTCAGCCACCAGTTGTTCAATGCGCTTCTCAAGCTCAGCCTTCTGCAGTGTGGCATTGTCAACATCTTGGCGGAACTCCCTCAAGATGATTTCTGCTTCTTCCTTGAGTGACAGCTCCTCCTCTACCTTTAACCTCCACACCTCAATTTCTTCTTCAATGTAGCCCCGTTCAATATCTGCTGCTCCCTTCTCATTAGTCAGGGCTTCGATCAGCTCACGTGCTTCTTTAAATTTGAGCTCATATTCTTCTGCAATGCCTGTGGGGCCGCCCTTGTAGCGGTTCTGCAGAGCAGCTAACTCAGCTTGAAGCGCAGCATTTCTCTGTTCTAGAGCCTGGACCTTCTCGATGTATCCTGCAAACTTGACATTGAGTTCCTGCATCTCCTCTTTCTCGTTGACATGATGCTGGTGTATCTCCGTGCCCAGCTCAATTGCAGTGCTGTGGTAACCCGAACGTCCACGGCTGTCATATGAGGATCCACGGCACCGGGATGGTGACGGACTTTGGACTCTTACTTTACTGCCACTGCTGACCTGCAGGCTTTTCTGCATGTAAGATGTGCCTCTCATGTTGTTTAAATACAGGATTTCTTTTTTTAATTTACAGAAGAACGGCGACTGTCTCGGCTTCTCCTTTCCTAGCCAGCGTTGTGACTGACACTGTCTCAGATCACTCAGTTTTTATGTGGCAGTAAAGAATGTCTCAGACAGCCTTGAAACTGACGCTAGGTTTTAACATGTTTCAAAAGTGGATTATGACACACTTCCAGAGGACTGTTGTTGCATGTTCTTTATTAGCTAACGTTGTACTGTTAGTATCCAGGTGGGTCTAGTCCACTCCCTTGCCTTTACACCACAATGTGAAATAGTGATGAGATCAGGTATTTATGCCATTTTTCTCTCACTATCCACATAACATGGTAATAAATATGGGTGTGACAACGAGGAGAAGGGAGCCCAGCGCAATGACAGACAGTAGCAGCAGCTAAGACAGTTTGTGATACAGCTCTGGCAAAATTATGCCTCCAACTCCTATAGCTAAATGTATATGGATACAGTATATTGATCATGACTTTTAAAAAGCAAGACAAATAAGCAAGCAAGCATTTAGGACATAGATATAGAACAGAGACAAACTGTCAGATTTCTCTGTTCATGTCTCTTGTGTTCAGAATTTGGTGATATAAAAATGCTGAAATAAACCGGCTATCAATATACTTGAGGAATTCATCCTGCGTATCATACCAGTCACTCTTACCAAGGGTAGAATGCCTGAAAGGCTGCTATCCTAATCTACATGTAAATATCTGATGTGTCACTCACTTTGACATACTGTCCCGCAAAGTCAGTGACCTCTGAAGTGAAGCAGCCCGAGGCGTCCACAGGGCAGATAGGAGTCTGGTCCCTCTGGATGATGTTGTATTCAGTGCACACCCTGTAATCATCCTGAAAAAAGAATAACACACAGTTTAGAGATGATTTTGATAATGGTATAACATTTTGTTAACGTAATTCATTTATTAATGATTTACTATTAATATTATTATTATTATGTACTGTAGTAACAGATTTTTTATTTTGTTTTTTTACATGACAAAATAACACCATTTGGTTCAATAATATCATCTTAAGATATTGGTAAAACAAATAAGTGATTACCAAACAGTTTGGCAGCCAGTAAAACTAGTTTCAAGATTTACTGTGGCTCCATAGTGCAATCCTTCCTGAGCTGATTAATTTTCTTTCAGCATTCAACGAAGCACTATTGGTATGTGACAGCTTCGCATGAAATATCTCAGTACTGTCCGGCTGTAAATGCATTTTGCATTCAAACACCATGTCGAGAGCCAAGACGGATCGCTCACTGGGTCATTTCACATCTAGTCATAACAACATAAGTTTAAAAAGATGTAGTTCAAGAGTGCATTTCTCAAAGCAAATGCATTTTCATTTTTGTTTTCGCCAGCTAATCGGTGACAAAGTGATTGCTAAATAGCAGAGCTGTGGCTAAATCATCATCATCACCTTTATTTATAAAGCACTTTAAAACAACCACAGCTGACATAAGCTGCTGTACATTCGATATACATAATAAAATCATCTCCTTTAATATAAAACACTTTCCAGAACCTGTACACACGTGACATCACATATAGAAAAATCAAAGATATTAATCCTGATATCCTTTCGTCTGCCCTAAATGACCTCCCTGCAACCCACAGCTCTTCGAGCCCTGATGATCTGGCCATCCACTACAATACCAACCTTCTCAACTCATTTGCTCCACTCAAACCCCTGTCAGTCTCTTTTCCCACCCAGCACCATGGTTTACACCCGAGGACGACAACTGGAGCGTCTCCACAAGAAAACCGGACTCTCCATACATAAGACAATATGTGGTTTTTGTATATTTCTTTATCAGGAATGCATCGCCTCAGCCAAATCAACATACTATTCTGGTGAAATCTGCTCTAGTCAAAGCAATTCCAAATCAATCTTCTCCCTCCTAAATAGCATTACTAGGCCTCCAGATTCATTTCCTACTCTTCAGATTTTTGCAACTCCCTCATGTCCTTTTTTACTGACAAAATTAATCATATCCACCTTCAACTAAACTCTGAAGGCACTGCAGTCTCTGAAGCAGAGTCCCTCCTCCCCCTCTCTGTTCACAAACCAGCCATTTTCATGTTTTACTCTCCCCTCCATAACTGACTTATCTAAAATAATTCAAAAATCAAAACCATCCACTTACCAACTTGACCCTCTCCCCACTGTTCTAGTCAAAGCCTGTCTTCCCTCACTGGCGCCCATCATTACTGCCATTATTCACTCTTCTCTCAGTACCGGAATTGTTCCAACATTATTCAAGACTGCTATCATCACTCCAATTCTCAAAAAGCATGGTGCAGATCCCTCCAACTTTAATAACCTTCGACCTATATCAAACCTCCCCTTTTTTTAAAAAATTCTTGAGAAAGCCGTTGCCTCTCAACTTCATACACACCTCAGCAATCATAACCTCTACGAACAATTCCAGTCCGGTTTCCGCCCCCTTCACAGTACACAAACAGCTCTACTAAAAATCACCAATGACCTCCTGATGGCAGCTGACTCTGGGCTTCTTTCAATTCTCATCCTCCTTGATCTAAGTGCAGCCTTCGACACCATTTCTCACAACACCCTTCTGAACAGATCATGTATCGGTCTCACCCAAACTCCTCTTGCTTGGTTCACGTCATATCTCTCTGGTCGTACTCCGTTTATTCAACTAAAAACTCAAACTTCAAGTTCTTTTCCCGTCACTGCTGGTGTGCCCCAGGGCTTGGTACTGGGGCCTTTTCTGTTCATTATCTACATGCTCCCTCTTGGTGTCATATTCTGCAAATATAATATAAATTTCCATTGTTATGCAGATGACACACAGCTCTATATCTCCACCAAACCCCATTCCACCCTTCCACCTACTTCCCTTTCTGACTCTTTTGGAAAGAGACAGTCTCCAAGAGAGTCTAACCCCCCAGTCATAGATTGACTCCATCTCTCTTGGAGATTAAATCATGGTTCTCCTCCAATTTTCTTAAGCTTAACAGTAATAAAACTGAATTTCTATTAGTTGGCATTCCTTCCACTCTAACCAAATGTAACAATTTCTCTATCAATATCGACAACTCTCCCATCCTTCCTTCCCCTCAGGTCAAGAGTCTGGGTGTCACCCTTGACAATACTTTTCAGTCTCACATCAATAACATCATCCGGTCCGCATACTTTCACCTGCGCAATATCAATCGACTCCACCCCTTCCTCACTCCCCACGCTGCTTCTCTCCTCGTCCATAGTCTTGTCACTTCTCGCATTGATTACTGTAATTCTCTTCTTTTTGGTCTACCCAAAAAATCCCTCCATAAAGTCCAGCTCCTTCAGAACTCTGCAGCCCGGATCAAAACTCGTACACCATCTAGAGAACACATCACCCCAGTCCTTCAACACCTCCACTGGTTGCCTATAGAATCCAGAATTAACTAAAAATACTCTTCCTCACCTTCAAACGTATAGATAAACTGGGCTCTCCCTTACCTGTTGGATCTGCTTTATACTGCCACTCCCTCACGTTCTCTCAGGTCTTCATCTACCACTCACCTCATTGTTCCCTCTGCCCGACTCTCCACCATGGGCTGCAGAGCTTTTAGCCACTCTGCTCCACGGCTAATATTATTATTATTAAAATTACATAAAATATAAATAAAAGGCAAATGAAGGAAAAAGTTAAGTAATTAATGAAATAACTAACAAGAGAAACTAAGTCTCATGAAGTCACATTGGTAACATAAAGGCTATGCTTCAGGAGGAAAAAACACTCCTGGATGGACTTTATTCAAATGTAGGATAGAAAGGGATTCTTATATAATTTTACACTAGTAATGGGTGACCTTGTTTTCATCCAGAATTTACTCCATATGGGCAACTTGAAAAGAAAGCTAGATGCAAACCTGCAGAAGAATTAGGTACGTTTCTTTATCTCTCTTCATTACAAACTACGCAAGGAAGTCATGTGCACTTTAAAGGTGTTGCCTATAAACATCCAAATTACAGTATATTAAGCGTTTTTTGTCATAGTCTTCATTAATTTGATCGCCATGGATCTTGGTCTTATTTGTGAGTTTTGATTAACAGCACCTTCAACGCCTTAACCTTCAACACTTACTGCTCCAAAGTAAGGTGCCTGGTGGACTACTCCTGTCCCCTCTTCCTCCTTGACGTAGTTATCCATCACAACCTGGAACGCTCCCCTCTCTGCACACTGAAATGAAATGAGGACAAGCTAAATTAGATGAAGAGGCGATTGGCGAAGAAGCAAAAGTACAGGCACAGATACTAAGAGAGGAATTAAGAAGTAGATTTAGAGAGACAGGGATGTCAATTTGTCTTTAGACAGGTAATTAATGTGAGACATGTGTCTGTTTTCATTTTGTGACACTTAAACACAGTCTACAAACCTTAGCGAAGTACTGGAAGAGAGGCTTGTATTTTTTCCCGTTGAGCGTCTTACCAGGAAACCTAAAAACACAAACAAATTTAAATTCCAATCTTCATGCAAAGAAAAAAAAACTTCTGTCATCTCACACACACCGTTATAATTTCTCTAAACGGTGTCCTCCAACTGTCCAGTAGCTAATAATCTGAGTCTGCTTCTATCACTCCTTACATTACTGCTCACAACAACATTTAGGAGCAGCATAGAGTGATCTGAGCATTTCTTCACCCTAGGTTTCGCTTTTCAGCCTGCAAACTGGCAACAGTCCAACCCTGTAATTGGTGGAGGTTGTTGCTGCCTGACAGAAAGATTGCAGATACAAGTCAGGGCTGAAAAACCTACTGACAACTCCTCTGCATGCGTTGAGGGGTAAACAAACAAAATAACAGTAGAGCTATACCACACTAGGAGCTCGGTGAGACTAACTGATTTCACTGTTAATTTTGGTGATGATGCTAAGGTGCTGATGGTGTAACGTTCACAACATTAGTTCAGCATTTTAGCATGCTAGCGTGGGCTAAATTAGCACATGCTGAAGAAGTGGGTATTGGAAATGTAAATTACTTCATCCTTAATCTTCAATTAGTTTAGCTGGCCATAGATGTAAATGTTTTTACGTAATATTTTTATCTAATGATGCTAGAAAAAATAAAAAGATTACTGAACAAACCACTGTGAACCACTACAAATGTTTCTGTTGTTACGGAGTCTTGATACAATTGTAATTCAAACGTTCCTGTCCCTGCTGTGGGGACCTTGTCTTTGTGGAATAAGACGTCATGTTTCCCAGTAATCCAACCAAAATATTTTGGAGTTTGGTGTATGTAGTGCCTAGTAATATGCTACATCACTCTTTATTCTCTGTTAACTCAGGTATTTCTTCTTGTGTGACTTCTTTGCTTCATTCTACACTTCCCAATAATTAAATACATATATAAAATGGGTAGAGCAGTCGCCTTCAAACCCAAGGGTGCGGAGTTCGATTCCCAGTCCCACCAGGTTACATGTCGAGGTGTC
>JAUMHF010000021.1:14130319-14145326 GCA_032359275.1 Microctenopoma steveboyesi
GCTGACACAGGTCTAGCAGCTGTCCAAACAACAATTTCCCCAAGGGGATCAATAAAGTATTCATTATTATTATTAAAATGATCAGCAAAAAGGAAATCTGAACTGACATGAGACGTCATGTGGTGTTGTCTTAGTGACTTCCTGCACCCACCCTGAAGAGCTGCTGTTCCACTGTGTTGTGCTGTACTTTTGTTTCACTGTGAGAAAATTATTTTCTGGTCCAGCCTCCAGCCTGTACTCACTTGTCCAGGAGAGTGTACTCGCCCTCCGACTTAAACAGAGCTCCCAGCCTGGCTTCCATCATAATGTAGGTTTTGCCCGTGGTGTTGTCTAGGACGTGAACAGAAACATATGGGTTCACTTTCTTTACGTAGTTAAGAACATTTAAATTAAAAGAACGTATCAGAAACAATATGCACAGTAATAGCAATAATACATAATCATATTTAATAAGAAAATGAAAAATATTAATTATTTTAGTTTTCTTGTGTGTTCTTTTTTTTCCTGTGTAGCAGAGTTACAGCTGTTCATTGTCATTGCAAGATGTATATAACTTATTTTTCCCCATTCTTGAACGTTTACTGCTTTACATTACAGCAGCTAAACTGCAGCTAAAAATGCTGTTTTGAGGAAGGTGAAGAGATGGCACAGAAATCCCAGCAGGTGTTTCTATTTTTCCTGTCTTTTCTATTTTCAGCAGGGCTGCACAATTTGGGGAAAAAAAGTCCTGTTGCAATTGTGATATGATACACATGATTTACACATTTTCAGATCTGCTTCAGTGAGTTAGGATGTGAAATCAACAAACCAGAGAGATGCAGGTTCAACTACATCATTAGAGCATCTGATAATATTACTGCTCCTACACAGACCTCATTCACGATTATTAGATCAACATGAGGCCAACATCACTTTTTAATTCATGCTGTCCTATTCTTATACGTACACATTTTAAACAGCTGATTTGAATATTTCACGACTGAGTCTGGCCAGTCTGACGCTTAACCCATTGAGCTACCAGGCCTATGGCGGCGCTGCTCTTACACAACAACCATCACTTCTCACATGTTTTCTTATCCTTAGTATGGTTTCTACGTGCATGACCGGATCAGGATAGCTGGAGAAGTGAGTGCGCTGATCCGACGAAACCAGTAGTAGTAGTAGTACACATCGTATACCTGTGTGTATGCAGGACCACACCGCTGGGTGTGACACACAAACATGTGTTATCATGCTTTGTTTTCTTTGGCTTGTAAGTTGTTAAGCTACCAGTTCACCGTCTCCTGACTCGACATGTCCATGTCCACCCATGTGGTCACCTGGGCCACTGTTGCTGTGGTCTGTACTGCTGCGGTTAACAGGTGTTGTGCCAGAAATTGCATTGCTGCTGATAGAATCAGGAGTGTGAGGCTGTGTGAGGAGCATCGGGTCGTTTACAGAACCAATATTATCAACGCATTTGAGCTAAATAGGTGGACACAAGCTTCGTGTGGGATTAACAAGTTACAGAAAATAAGTTATAAAACAGTTTTCTTAAGCCAACAAAACGGAGCAGCCAGTCTCACGCTAGTCATCTGGTAAACTTCTAGTTAATGAGAGAAAACAGATCAATGCTTCAATCCATGTTCTCCTAATATAAATCGTCATATAAATCATTTTCCGTTAATGTTATAGCACAGACTGATTGCGCAAATGCAGTTTGATTAATTGTGCAGCCGTAATTTCCAGTACAGCTCCTAAATCTGGCAGTACGTGTATTAAAGCGGCATTGACGATATTAATCGATGTGATGTGAAAAGATTTGTACTCTAGTCATTTATAAAAGTCTGCTATGTAAATAGAGACCTTAAGAATGATTTTTGTGCCATGTGCAACCTGCTGCAAGATAATACAGGCAGCCGTGAAGTCAAGGTCAGGTAAGTAACTAGAGCCCATCACAGAGCTACAACTACCTGACTAAACAAATCAAATACTGTTCTTGAAAGTTGCCACCTCGTGTTGGACATCTATCACTGTGGGAAAACAAAAATGTCTAAATTGGGACTTTAGGAAAATGACACAGGAGTGATTGAGAATAGCAGGAACAACAATTGTGAAGAAAGCAAAAACCAAATTGACTGAAACAGAGATGCAAAAAGAGAGAGAAAGGGGGCAGCATCAATAAAAGATGTTTCCTCTCCTCCATGGTATGACAAATGACTGCACAGCTCAGACCTGCCACTGTTGACAGCCCTCCACTCAAACAGTGATAAAGGCAGCAAAGAGGAGAGACGCGGGCGCGCGCACACACACACACACACACACACACACACACACAAACACACGCGAGAGAAACTAAGAGCAATACAGAATAAAAACAGGTGGATGTGGAGACAAAGGTAGCAATAAGAAAAAGAATTTTAGGATGAAGATGGAGTTAGGGGGACAGGAGATAAAGACAGACACTGAGCTGATACAAAACACACACACACACACACAACATTCATTGGTATTCTAAAGCGGTCTCCCATGCAGCACAGTGCAGTTCATATAGGCTACTGTGCTTCAACAGTGCCCCCTGCAGGATCAACGAGGCAGTGACGAGCTGATGTAAATCTAGGTCAACATTTTAAAAAAACATCAGCTTCTCTCACAGGGAACCAAAAACTACAAGAGGGGGGTGACAGAAAAACACTAGCCACCTCTCTGGAGTATTGTTTTATATTTGTACAAGGACAACACTTTTTTAACTGACCTGATTTGAGGTTCATCCACACTTCTGAAGTTTGAACCACATACAAAATACACATGCAGTGAACTGTTAGTTCAAGGTAAAACAATTGGCCTTTTAAAAGCGTTTTAAATAATACAGAGGGAAAAGTGCGTAAAAAATTAAAGCAAATGATGCCACAATGTCAGTGAGCTGTGTCAGTTTCACGGCCCTGGTTTTTCACAGAATATTTAGAAAACATGTTAGTGCGACTTATATACAGAAACCATTAACATAGCTAATACAGAACGTTATTTAATCGTCTTTCTTAACCTGACAGGGCCATTTTACATGGGTGAGAGTACGTCCATGAGGGGACAGAATGTTTTTAATGAGTCTGCGTTTACATCAGTTATGCCTCAGTATCAAGTTGAAGCTTGTGAATATAGAGTGTCTGCTTGGTTGTAGATAAAATACAAGGTTCCAGTCAGAAAGAGTCCCTTGTCATACAACAAAATAATCAGCTAACACATAGCCAAGGGCTAGAAAGGCCACCGACACATTATGCAACCGAATTCCTTTCCTGTGGGTACAATTTGCCAAGGCAGCACTTCTCCTCTGATAATTTGTTCTTGTTTGTTCTTTTTGAATAAAAAAAAACACCCATCAGTTGATGCTCTGGTCCTCAAACCAAAACCCATAAGATTTTCAATCAGAAAACTTGGCTTTGTGCTAATTGCATTTAAGAAAAAACATTCAACAAAACTATGAACCTTGGCAACTCAAAGTAATCCACAAGAACATTTTTTTCATTTCTTTTCATGCATTGACATTAAGAAAGTAAAGACGACAAGAAAGCAAAACTGAGAACATCAGTGGCGAACAAACAACCATAGTTTCTCACCTTTGACTTTGACATACAGAAACTCCGGGTTGACACAGAGGGCCAGGTTGCTTGGCAGGGTCCAGGGGGTGGTCGTCCAGGCAATGAGAGCAACATCCTCATTCTCAAGCAGCGGAAAGTTGACGATGACTGATGGATCCTGAACATCCTGATGACATAAATTAAATAGAGATTATTTCAACTCGGCATTTTTCCCTCTCTCTGTTGTAAAACACACCAAATAATAAAAGCAGATTATATAATCTCCCTGATATTATTGTGTTAAGGACAAAAATAATATCCACTGCAGGCTAACCTTGTAGTTCTGGTTCGACTCAAAGTTGGAGAGAGGGGTGTTGCAGGCAGTGGAGAAAGGCATGACTTTGACACCTCGATACACCAGACCTTTGTCATACAGTTGTTTGAACACCCACCTGTCCAAACAGAAAACAATTAAAAGAAGTTGGCAAAGTTGGCAAACAGCACTGCAAACTGCACAAAACAAGTGTGTGTTTGTGGATTTTTATTACATAAGGTGCAAACAAATTTCTTTGTTATAAAAAAAATAGTTGAAATTAAAAAAAAAGACACTGAGGAAGAAGTTAAAGAAGTAAATATAATCTATAACTAAACTAAAAATGGTGAGTTTAACATCACAAATTGTTACAAATACACAACTGGCAGTACCGTACCAGACAGTCTCCATGAACCACGGGTAAAGAGTCTTGTAATCATTATTGAAGTCAATCCATCTGCCCATTCGCTTCACTGAGGTCTTGGAACATAAAGAAAGATTTCATTTTAATTATTGGTCAGTCTCCAATTTAAGAGAAAAAAGAAAAACCTAAACCACTGTAGACTATGCATACAGGAGTGAGGATGTTATTCTGTAACTGCTGGGTGTTTTTCAAAAGTAAATGTTTTTACAATATAAACCTAAAAGGTCACAACATGTCAATGATGTGTTCACAACTTGTTTCCACTGCCTCAATGTGGCCAAATGTTTGTCTCAAAGCAGTGACTGTACTAGACTTTATAGAGGAGAAGAACACACACACACACACACAAATGAAAACAGAAACCAAACTAATGTCATAACTCAAGTCAGAAAGTTCTCTCATGCATGTATTATTCAATATTTGCTCACCTCCCACTCGTTGGCATATCTCATGACAATGCTTCTGCACTGCTTGTTGTACTCAGCAATGCCCATTTTGGCCACATCTTCAGGTCCTTTGATCCCTAAAGTCTTATCAATCTCATATTCCTACGACACATAGAAATAAACCTCCAATCAGTGTTTAAATCTTTACTGGACAAGCGTGGACAATGTTCAAGAAAGACAAATTCTTACCACAGGAAGGCCATGACAGTCCCAGCCGAAGCGCCGGTCCACGTGGAAGCCGCTCTGGTGAGCGAAGCGCGTAACAATGTCTTTGATAGTCCCTGCCAGGATGTGACCATAGTGGGGTAGACCCGTGGCAAAGGGAGGGCCATCGTAGAATGTGTACCTGATTGAGACATGACAGGCAAACTATTTCTCCAAGGAAGATTTTCCACCCATGATGTAAATTTGTTATTATTATAGTTATAAATATGCATGTGTTTTGCAGATGAAATGAAACCATTACCACTCTACCATTAGAAATTTGCATGCGTGACTATTTCATAAAGACAAGCACGATCTTTGCTGCTTCATCGGCCCAAACAACAAACAATGAGTGTGGAACAACAGAAACATGTTTGACAAATGCTGAAATTTAGAAACTATAAGTCAGAGTCTAGGAACATCTAAAGTAATTATTAGAAACCAACATTTTAATATTTAATGTAATTGTCGTGTTATTGTTGTTTTGCAACTATAAACCAAAATAATAGGATTTACTTGGGCTTGTTTCTGGACTGCCTCAGGCATTCCTGGAAGCAGTCCTTTTCCTGCCACGACTTCAGGATCTTCTCCTCCTCAGAGGGAAAGTTGATGGATTCAGGGACTGGCTCCACCATCGTGTCTGGTCAGCAAAGAAAGCGAAAGTGTGACAAAACAGAGACATGGAAAAATCATAGTTCATGCTCAAACATGTTTGAAGTCTTACTCATTAGAGAACTAATTATTAGCCTATTATAGACAACTGTATTAAATTTAGCTGGCAGTATCAGCAGTTCAGAAAAAATGCCATATATCTCTGAAGATTCTCATTCTCTTCTTTCTTGCTCAAATCTGAAAGCCCCCTGGAATGGAAGAGCAAAAAAAAAACTAAAACAGGTCCAGTCGCCACTGAACTGAGACATTTTATTATATAGAGCAGGGGTTGGCTGAACACACCTGATCACCTTGATCAGGTGTGTTCAGCCAATCAGAAGTCACAAATGCATGGATGCTTGGAAAACCAGCAGGGCTGCGGCCCTCGAGGACCGAGTTTGGACACCCCTGATATAGAGGGTAAAGGAAAGTTTTATACAGTTCAGATGTACTCTATGTGCTACCTACACTACAAGATGACTGCTTATCCGGGCCCCAATCATTTTTTAAGAATTAGTCCTATATACTGCTGTAAAGTATTGGAAACTAAAAATAGCCAAACCTTTATTTTTCAAACATACTGTCGTATCTTACATTAGGTCTTAAAATGTATTCTGCGTGGTACTAAAATATTAACATTCTTAGATGTATCCAGGTGAATCCTACAGAAAACTTCGACATTGTATTTTTGGTTGGATAATTAAATTCCTTCCTCGACCACCATAGACTGTTTAAGGATCTGGACCTGTCAAACCTCAGTCCTCCATAGTTGTCCACGATACATGTAGTGTGCTCTCAATAACAACGTTATCTAGTATATTTTTGCCACATTGCATATCCAACCGCAGAGACTTTTCCTAAACTAGTTGATCAAGTCCTCGATTCAGTTTTCTTTACAGTCCACGAGAATGACGCCTCCTTGTTGTTAGCTAGCAGGTTAAGCTAGTCGCTTCAGTTAGTTAGCTTGCAGCTAAACCGAGTTAAGTTTGTTAAAGGTGGCTTTTAAAAGCTGAGGACAAATAAGCAACAAACATCAAAGTGTGACTAGATTCAAACCTTCATGGACTAGTTATTCACTTTGAATGGAGATACTCACATGTTGTCTGTCCCCACCGGCTGACGAGAGACGAGAAATGATGCAAGCCGGAGTCAGCGCGAGCGGAAGTGACGAAGTCACGCACGTTTTCGCGGAAATAAAACGTTAAAATAAAAAGTGATAAAGATTTAACACACTGATATGCACAAATGATATGTTTCACTAATTCACATTAAACGCAGATATGACATTTTTTTAAACAAATATTTGCTTTTTTGTTTGAAACGTGGCAAGTTTCTACTACACCACTAGAGCAGTAAGTTCTTTTGCACACAAAATAAGGTATCGTGTACAGAATATATTATACTAAATACACAAACATACACTATTTAGATCTCTAGATAATGCTTTAAAAAATATACATCAAAGACAAAGGCCACCTTAATCAGTTAATTGATTACTTACATGTAATCCTTTTTTAAACTTTTATTCTGTTCCAACACCAGGACCTCCACATCTCAGATGTTCATCGATTACCCAAGATTTTTAAGTTCCAATTTCATTGTCAGCTTATATACTGCAGACATGTCATAAAAAGAATGACATATAAGTGTACATAATAATTTCACAATACTTACTATAATGAAACCCTAATAGTTGTCTTTTAAAAGCCTAATTTAAATATCAAAACGTAAGATAGAGAAACATTCAGTTTCCCAAAAATAAGTAAATTCAGTAATGAGTTAATTTGCAAAATTGTATAAGCCAGAGAGAAAATCTGAAGCATATTCTATTAAAATCTCATTTGTACCACTTATAAATTTCACTTAAAGTGTAAGAACCCTTGTACAGAATAGGTGTTGTACATGGGTAAGATACATTTTTAAAATTAGGTTTTACCCAATTATCACACATAAACCCTTTCTGCCTTGTTTAGTAGCACAAAACAGTGGCAAGTAATCAACTACCCAAAATTCATATGTTTTAGTCCCAGCTTTTAAAATGACTTATTCCATTTGATCAGTTGCAGGGGCACTAACACCAGAAACAACAGTACAATATGTTGTTGGTTTGTTAACAAAGCATAGCTTTATTGTGATGGTAGCAGTCTATGAAACACAACAAACACAGATATGAACAGGTAGCAGCTTATTTCGCCTGAGCTGCCTTCTGTGCTGCCTTCAAGCCCTTTTTGTTGTGCTTCTTAGCAAAGCGCATGTTCCTCAGGAATTTAGGGTCAACCTGCAAAAAAGAGAAAAGTCCATGTGAAAATGAACATAACATGTAAAAGTAACTCACATATGCAACAATGGATTTCACCAGGTGTAGACTGTTACTGATGCAAAAAGGTGTCAATAATGTAACTGGTAAAACAACATGCTCTTATCCACCACCAAGAACACGAACAATACCTAGTAACTCAATATCTTATAAGTTATCAGCTATCACTAAATTTCTAATTATTAAAAAGATTACACATTTAAAGGTTACTTCCTATAGGGAGTGTGTATCCTTGTGTAAAAACTACTACTGTGTAACCGAAGAACGTTTTAAAAACCCAACCAGCTGCTACACCTGCCCTTCACATTCCACACAAGAGTTAAAAAGCATTAAAAAGCCAAAATTAAAAAAAATTGAAACCTTTGAAGACAACTTATGTAGAAGGTACAACCTAATATGAATAAATTTTAAAAGTCTTAAAATGTACCGTTTCGTCTAAAATGAAATGTAACTTCTACTGTTCTACATCTAAGGTAGAAAAAAGGTCTTCCTTAGCACAAGCATGGACCAAAGATCTTCCCTTCCGTCTGTCATATACACTCACACACTCTTGTAATTCCATTATCAACATCTGACTGCAAAGTTCTAATTTCATAAACTATGAAATATCTTGAGTCTTGTAAGATCTGTCTTCAGGAAAAACTATTGTACTTTACTTGGCAGATGCTTTTATCCAAAGCAACTTACAAGGAGCTAGTGCTGAGTGCCTTGTCCTGCCACCTTCTGAATCCCAGTCTGATGCTTATGCTGATGCCCACTGAGCTACCAGGCCCAATTTTCCAACTCTAAACAAAACCCTACTTAGCTTATTGCATGTGTGCTTCTATACAAAAGAAATCAGGCCACAACTAACCTTATATTCACTAACAGTACATCATTGCAGCATCACAACTAAGTTAACTAAAGGTTCTTTTCATAAAAATAAGCTGCTGACCAGAAGAATACTTCCCATTTCATTTAATTTCTCATGGGTCCAGGCCTTTAAAGAGCATTCACATAAACTTCAAAGTTATATTTCATTATATGGACAAATAAAAGAAAGACGGCCTTAAAAATAAATTTTGCACCTATACGGGTCTGTGTATATTACACCCCTATAATCTTTGCATTTCTATTGTCCAGCCGATATGATGTGAATAAATTGTGATTACGGACTATTGGTAACCAGGTCCCAAGTGTGCATGTAAAGGCTTTAACTATCTGCACAGATTTTTACCAGTACTTACCCCCTTTAGTGACTCATAACGCTGAGACCTGGGCTTCTTGATGCCATTCCTGTGGGCTTTACGGGCTGTGCAGACAGAGTTAACATAGTTAGAATAATCCAACATTCATCCATTAGATTACTGCCTACTATCCTAATATGCAGGGAGTTTAGGGCATCAGAATCTGTAATATTATTAAGCATGTTTGTGCATACAAATGATTTTACAAAAGACTGTAACTTAACTGTTCACAGTAAGCACGAACAAACCTGAACTAAAAACAAACGTATGGCAACAATGGGCAAGCAGTATTTCTCCTTTTTCTCGTTATGTCCGTTTTATATGATGACAATGCAGATGCAATGCAATGCAGATTTCCCTTATAGCGAATAACCTGTGCAAATTAATGCTGACAAATTCATACTTACACTGGTTGTGGGTTGTGTGGTTCTTGGACTTGGCCATTTCGACACTGGTTAATCTAAGAAGGAGGAAAATTATGAAGAATTTAAAGTTAATTGTATAGTTTCGACGTTATTGACACTGGCAATGTAATTAGCATTAGCTTGCTAGCCCACCGATTAGGAAGCTTAAAAGCTATGTAAACTGAAACGCCTTTAATTTAAATCATAAAGCGAAACCAGTGACATTAGAAAAATAATGTGACAGTAACTAAACACCGGACAGAAAACAGACATGTTAGCAACACATCGACATGCTGTCTTGGCGCTAGTTAATGTGAAGCTGCCGCTTTGCCAAGTCATTTGTAACCTTTGATAAGCATCACATCAAACTCATACTGCAGTGGAAATATTAGCCGTGAAATGCTTTATCACAATCAGCAGCTGATTCTGTGTGAGCACGTACGATACACGAAGATTGATTAAGATTTTAAGTGTCCACAAAAACGAGAAAGACAGATACCTGCAGCAGAAACAGACGCCAACCGGAAGAGAAAGAAAACCCAACCCGGAGAAGAAGAAGAAACATCGAGAGGAGACAGGAAGTGAACGGGAGAGAAGCCGAACCAATCAACGACACCGCCATCTGTCGGTAACGTCTGACATGACACGTGAGAACCCACAGCTGACCGCAGGGTGTCACCCTCTGCTCACATGACCTCACACAAGTTTCTACTTAATACACTAACAATATCTCTGCACAGCCAAGACAAATATTAATATGCCTGTATAATGTGCTACATACAGTAACGTCCTATTATGACCTGCAAGCAAATTAGATGTAGATGTGTCAAATTCCCTAAAACCACAAAAATACATTTTATTAATGCAGATCTTTTTCATGACTAATGTTTACCCCGGACCTAATGAATGTTTCTTTTACAAGTCAGAAATACATTTTCTTGTTTGGTTAATAGCCTGGTATACAAAGTCTAATTGTAAGACTAAAAAATGTTTTTTACCTTACAGCAATGGTTATTTTTATTATTGATTAATCTCCTGATTATGTTCATGATTGGTCTACTCTAAATTGTACAACAGAAATATTTAGAATGTCAGTAAATAGTGAATAACAATCAGAACTAAAGTCCAAAGTGAGCAAACTTCAGAGACCTTGCTTTGTTGAGGGTTGTTGCTAAGGGAAATTATTTTCCTCTACTAATTTTATGTAACATTTAGGTATTACCTAATTAGGATAAAGTAACGACAGAGGCCTGTTGTGTCATTGCTTAATTTGGACATGACAATCAAAATTATCACCGTCATATTTGTCTGTAATAATGTTTTCATAATTTTATATTGCACATGCACATGGACATGTATAAAATATTACATGTACATTTGTACATAAAAAGAGCAATCATTCAAGTCAAATATCTAAACTTTACCTAACACAAATCTAATATGGCTGAAGCATTTGTACCATTTCTTCTTTTTGATTCTATCTCCTTGTGTCTCACGCTGACCGAACAATGATTTATTTATCAGCATCTTATTGTTCTGTACTGAAAATCGTTTGTTCTCATGCTTACAGAAAACTTAAGATGGTTTTTAACATGTTGTTCTATTACATAAATTACTTTTGAAAACATTAATCGTGTGGATCACAAAGCATACAGCGTGTGTTGAGTTTCATTTCGTGATGAGTCAGTGATTGTGACAGAGCTTGAATTTCTCGTGAACTTGAATTACCACCACAGGAAACCTGTGTATGGGGCCCAGTGTTTGCAAGTCCGGTTCAGCCTCCTAAAGAAGGTGTCAACACATGCAGAGTTTCTTACTAATGGACTCATTTGTATGTGAAAGTGTGAAGATACCATTTAAATGAGCCATAATAAAAGTGAGAGTATTAAAAAAGTATCAGCTGTTCAATCGTAGTTATTAGACATTTAGATTTACTTTTAATGTCAGAATTATGAGATATTAAGATGATCAGATGTTTAAAGCTTGACTCACAGAGCTAAACAAATGTTAATGGGTAGGTTTGGGGTAAGTCACACTGTGCTATAACTCTGTCTTGCTATGCGTCCATCCATTATCTCCCGCTTATCCTCATGTAATTATTTTATTCCTATCATTTCAAAAAGCTCTGTTTGTATCCTTTAACTTGTAGAAATAGCTGTTTTTATTTTAATAGCTTTGACATGTGTTTCTTCATATATCAGCAACACAAAATAAATAGATTCAAACAATAGTACAACATTGGTCTCAGTTACCAAAAATCTAAATGAAGTTTGGTGAAGGTAAACCTGTCAAACATACTGACTAAGTGGCATTCATGCCAGATTTTATGGATGGACTGCTTCGTTAGTCACTTCCAGCTGAGGCCACAACCCTGCAAACAGCAGGATGAGATGATGGATAGACTGTAAAACACACAGCATTACCAGAAAGATCCACAGAGATTGCAGTGCTCCCGACCCTCCCCTGTGTTGTGATGGATAGGAAAGGATGCTGAGTCATGTGACCGAGCTAACGTTTCTCTCTCTTACACAGACACACACGCACACACTTGATTATACACTGACAGAGCTCAGGGATTTCTCTAAATATGGCTGAAACCTTTGGTCACCTCAGACCATCCTTTCCTTTCTGTTCCTTTCCTTTCTGTTCCTTTCCTTTTTCTCAACCGATGTTCGGTGAATCCCTGCTCGAGCAGAAGAAATCATGCAGCAGCAGAAGCGTCCTATATTTAGACCCTTGTTTGATCACACATGCCTCTCCGCTCCACTCTGCAGCACTCAGCTCTGCTCAGGCAATTACAGATTTGGGTACATGTGTTATTTCATATTTTCTCCTTGATCCAATAGTGGTCAAAGAGGACTGGTTTCCATTTCCTATCACGTCTTTCGCACATTATAGTGTTGTTGGTGTGAGAGTGTGAGATTATTCAGCGAAATGAACAAATGTCAGTGAATAGATTCTTTGTACTATCTGTGTGAAATCCTTACCGATTTTGCAAAATTCAGTTCAGTCAACTTTCTGTTGCTTTAAATGTGAAAATAAATCGGGAATAATTTCTCTTTTGATGTAAAAATAGTTTCTGTGGTTTTAATGTCTGACAAAACTAATCTGAAATTTCATTTGACATCAGATGCGCATGGTCATGCAAGATAAACTAAGTTATAGCCTACAAAAAAAATAATAACTGCATGTAGTCAAAAGCATAATATGTATATTTGCCACCTGGACAACCAGCAGAGACTGCAGGGTGCTGTTGGTTTCTAAATAAGCCAGATATACAGATTTATCTCCATATAAAGATTTTCAGTACTGTTTCTGGTCCTTATTCTAAACTAAGTGAACTGCTGCTGTATTTAAGTGAATTGTATTCACAATTAAAGTGATGTAAAGTGAAATACTGTATGTCTAGATCCACTCCACTGTTCTTTACACACTCACACACACATATAAACAGTCGCACTTTCTGTTCTCCCAACACCAACATTCATGTGATCACCAAATATGAACATCTTGCGTGCTGTCTAACCTGATATTAGATACGAGATTGTGATTGTAGCTTATTTTCCATACCACACATGCACATCAATAACTGCTCATTAAACAGTGGGCTCTGTTATATTGCTTTCCTGACAGTGCATCGCTCATTTAATATGACTGGAAATTTCAATTACGTTTGCATCTTTATTCGAAGTCATGATCAGTTGGTTGTAATTGTTTTGGTGTTAAGGCCTCTAAAATCTGATCAGATGAATAATTTAGCATCACACAGCTAGAACATATAAAATACAATGGAGGTGTTGCAGAATGAGCGGCACCTTTGGAGATAATGTTTCTGCTTAAGCTTATATGTACGTATTTTACATAATTGTTTCTGCGTGAAAGCAAGACATGAAGAAACAAGACATGCTGCTGTCCTGTTGCCACAGGGGCAGTGAAAAATACTGTACCTTACATACTACTACGTTTATCAGAGAGAAAGACTGGATAACCCATAGATTACAACATGTATTATTGTAAAAGTGTCAGAAAAACAGAACAAAATAAGGAGATTCAGCACATTTGTTTGAATTGGGTCTCTCACACTATGTTTCCTACTTTATATGTACCACTTTCCAATAAGGTATAGATTTATTAAAGAGACTAAAAGTCAGCTGTCACGCTAATATCACCATGCTCACATTCTCACAATAACAATGCTCATTTAATTTTGTCGCAGGTGAAATTCACCTTAAATTTCAGTTTTAGTATGCTTCCATTAAATGTTGATAAATGACATTATCCACATAGTAAGCTTTAAGCTATGGCTCTTTCTGTGGAGGAGAAGTCATGGGATCTTCATTCCAACCAATTTGTTACCAGCTCACCTGCTCAACAGGAAGATTTGTGATGTCTGTGGACTGTGTAATACTGAATGTATAGTCATTGCATCTAGTAAATGTTGAGATAAAAAGTTGAACTTGAAGAAGAAAAAAAAACACCTGTGTACGGTTATGAAAATGAAAAGTATTTTACAAGCCCACAAAATATGACATAGTTTACTGAGAAGGCAAAATATGAATGTTGGTGTTGGTTTGGAAAAATATCCCTACAAGCTAAAGAAACAAACTATTGTCTGATGTCAAAGATACTTAATTAGCAATATTTAGCAATAATTCCAATCACGTTGTTCTTCAGAACCAGAAACAAAAGGTTTATTGTCATAGACATAGGAGAAACAGCCATTCCACTATGTCATGAAATTCTTATTGCTATATTACTCCCATCACTATGAATAAACGAAATGCTTGTGCATGCAAAGTAATCATATAGCTCTGAGGAAACATTCGAACACACGGATATGGGAGCTATAGAGTAGTGTTAACCTGCACATACCCTCAAAAAAAGCAGAAGTGACAGTAACATGCTCTGTGCTTCCTCTTTGCTTCTGTTAGTGCTCTTGAGCAACACAGTGAATCACCAGCTAAAATGAAAAACGAACACCATGGTTATTCCCTCTTTTTGGATGATTGCAGGGAAGACAAACCATTCACCGTACACTGTGTATGTGTGTCTCTGTGTGTGCATGAGCTTGTCCCAGGCTTACACCATGTCCTGAGTGTTCAACTGCATGCAGAAATGGTTTTCCCAACCTGCAGCGGGACAACTGTCAGCTGAACATATCCATCTTTCTCTTTATGCTGCTTCGAACACCTCATTGCTGCACTGGCTTCATACATTGTGGTCAAAGGACAGTACATGATGAATGAAAGGTAGAATGGGCGAATAGAAAAGTAGAATAGAGAAGAGAGTGTGCATGTATTGGTTCTAGGGGAAGATGAGAGGGTGGGCTTGGCCAAGATTGAGCTTTCCTATTGGTTAACTGGAAGAGATGAATGAAAGGATGCTGATTTGAATGAATGCTAGATGTCACTGAGCACAGGACTTGAAGCACCCCGGGGATGATAGGCGGGGGGGGGGGGGGGCGGACA
>JAUMHF010000021.1:14145395-14158437 GCA_032359275.1 Microctenopoma steveboyesi
CCCCGCCCCCCCCCCCTCATTCTTTGTCTTACCATCCATCTCTCCCTGTCCATCCATTTATCTCTCTTCCCTTAAGGCTGTGGCTCAGCTGACACACACAAGTTACAGCACAGACTACATATATTACATCTATACTGGATTCAAAAATATAATTTAGGAAATAGGAAGTGATGAATGCCAGGACTTTATTTGAAATAAAGTCAAATTTAAAAAAATTGCTCCATGATTTTGTGGATGACTACATCTGTGGTCCAACACAGTCCAGAATGAAATATCTCTGCAATGACTGGATGGAGTAACATGGGGTTTTTCTCATGACAGTCATACATGTATGTGCAAAATGCTAATTTAGACGAATCGCATTATCAAATATCTTAATCAGCATATTCAGTTATGTAGAATATAATGTTTTTCCTTTATGTAGACGTCTACATTATTTTTCACATATACTGTAGTAACACAACATGTAGTGAAATGTTATTAAATAGTGTAATGTGTCCATATCTCTGATATCCCTGCTTCATTCTCAATCAAACTAATTCAAAACTCAGCAGGCAGAAAATGAGTGTGAGTGGGTAAATACTATATCATTACATTCTCTGTGTCTTTGTTCTTTGCCTCATTGCAAATTCACATTTTGATTATGAAGCTCGGCTTCATCATAGCGTCTTTAAACACAGTGCGCCATGTCACTGATTCCCTTACAGCTCTGTTCACGTTCATTGTTATGTTTCAAAGAGACAGCTCAGGGCACAACCTTTTACTGTAGCGTCCTGGCGATGTCAGGGTATCAGACACCTTCTCATTACTGAACACACCAATTTATTTTCTGCAACCTAAAGGTTACTTGTGCTGTCTGTGCCTTTTTCCTCGCTTCCTTTCTCACTGCAGATGGGTGCCAGAGTTCTGGATTTGATCCTTATAGGTTATCATTAAACACAGTCTCTCTGTTGGAAAGAGCTTTGCCTCGGGAGCCAAAAAAGCACCAGCTAATCTTTGATTAGGTTTAGGCAGAAACACAACTGCACTAGGTTTGAAAAAAGTGAAATAAAAAGCACTTTATTTAGGGTAGCTGTCACTGGACCATGTTTTTAAACGATTGCTGACACGACGGATTGTGTCACACTTCTCAGGAGGACAGTGTCCTTATCACATAAGACACAAACATCAACATAAAGCAATTCTAACCAACCCAAAACGAGGCAAACAAACTGTATTAATCATTTTCTGGTGACTCACTTGTTGCTGCCACAGTCGTTCACACAGTGCACACACATTTATGGCACACGCAATACACACGTTTGTGTTTTCACAACACACCTACGCGCACACACACACTTGGACAGAGTGGAGCTCAGCATTGGGTTTTTTTACTGGTTAGCCTATTATACAATATGTATCTCAGGCACAGTCAGTCTTACTCTGACCTGCTTTTTTTCTCAGCTGAGAGGTGGAAAGAGACTGTCCTCTCAAACAGGCACGACTCACTATTGTCTGTCCAGAGAGAGAGAAAAAGAGAGAGCGAGAGATAAAGACAAAGTTATCATATGTGCCACAAGGCATTTCTACTGAACTATACTGACAAGGTATGAAGACAAACGGAATATGAGCCACTGCAGAAAAGCAACACTGAGGTAATGTTGTGGTGACGTGTGGTTCATTTCATACAAAAATGCCATTCTAAAGTGTTGATATAGTCAATAAAACCGAGGTGTTGAAATACTGTAAACAGGGTTCATTATAGGGTTGATGTGATGATGCAAACGTGAGACCTTTTTCTCCTTCGCAGAGAAGTACTGTTAACATACATTTTTTTTAAATTTTATTAATGCATTATATTTCCACATATTAACATATATTCAACCTCAAACATTCCTACATATGGTGGACACCAACTACACTACTCTTACACTCATGAATCTTTCTAATTTTACAATATGTATCTCAGGCACAGTCAGAATTTTCAATTCTGTAAACAAAAATCATTGTACTGCGGATGTGTACTTGTTTTTAGTGTTTATTCTGTGTAGTGGGCATTTGTGTGGACACAGTAGTAGAATTCAGATGCTCAAATAGATGATGAACAGAATGGAGAATTGCTTTACTATTGAACTTTATTGAGATTTATTTTTGAGACTTGATACATTAAGATACACATATTACAAATATGTGTTTGGAGACAGTAGTAAATCTTAAAGAAAAAGGTAAGAGTTTTACAGTAATTAACCAGAACAACTGCCCTGTGGGTTATAACATATATGTAAGATAGTCAATTTAAAAACTACAGACACTTAAAACAGGCTAAATACACACAGTCTAAATAATACAGCTCCTGATACTTTTCACTGTTGCTAATCTTTACTGTCTCAGCTCCACACTTATGCAAAACATCCAGAGAGATTTCATTTACCACGCAATGCATTCTTAACACAATGGTATTTTATAAATTTAGAGTGGCATAAGGACAAACTCTATATGAACTGGATACTGTAGGGAAATGTGGGTGTGCTCAAATATGCAGAATTATTTCCTAGACATGAAATTGGTCTGTTGGTTGGTCTCCAACTTTTTGATTCAGAATAATAGGTCTTTAAAACAATGAATGGATTTCCAGGAAAAGTGGCGTAGGCCTTTATAGCCCCCAAGATGATGACTTTAGTAATAGTCTGACTTCTCCAGTAACTTTTCACTAAGTGCACACTTTTCTGAGAAATATCTCAACATCTGTGATGTTCCAACATGAAACACGATGAAGACATCTGGGATTTATTCATAACAATATACTATAAAAGAAGTGATGTGTGTGTGTGTGTGTCATGTAGCATCTTTCTAAATTAGTTTAGCTTAGAAGAAAAATGTTGCACTCCACAAAGAAAGTGAAAAGTTAAAAGTGTGGACCATAAAAAAACAATTAACGACTATATGACACACAGTATGTGTGTGTGTATGTGCGTATTGCTCTGAGATTAGTGGCCATCCTTTAATATGGCAAATCACTGTCAGTTACTGTATCTGTCAGTTACTGTATCTCTGGACTTAATGTCTTACATTTCTGCATAGCAAATCTGGTTATGCAAACATTGTTACGTGAAACTGTTTTCCAGGTGTCCATTGATGTCCGTGCCTGGGTGTGTTTTTGACCTTCATTATTATTTGTTAAACCTCTGTGATGAGATACAGTGTAGTAAAAAATACGCAGTGCCAGTAACAAGGACAGGCTCCTCAGAGAGTTGAGTCATGTCTATTGATGCGGTTGTTTGGCTCGAGGTTTGTTCTGATGATTATCCTGCTTCTTTTCTTCAGGCCTGGACAAATCACTCGCCAGTGTCATTGAGTGCTTTGCTCTATACATGTGGTTTTCAAGGGTGACCTACTTACTAAACCATTTTCTAATTAGTTTGTTCGGTCCATTTTATAGACTAATTACAATTGCTAACAAATGTTACGCCAGGAATGGACGGTGAAGCGTCTTTAAGGAACTAAACAAGTCCAGTTGCCACCGAAAAACCTTTTTTGTTTCTGTTATAAATAGTATTGATGGACAACAACTCTTCTCCCAAGTTGCAGTTATTTTGCAGGATTTTCCTACATGTTGCTATATTCTATTATTCATTTATTCATTCAAAGAGTGTTCTTCATCATTAGATTAGATTAGATTAGATTCAACTTTATTGTCATTACACATGTACAAGTACAAGGCAACGAAATGCAATGTAATCAAATCATGATTACATTCGCTATATAAATGTAATCACGGTTGCAGTTTAGTTGCATATAGATTCGAAAATAGAGTTAGTGTTACAGTCAAAGTCTTCAAATATTAGTTAGATCATAGAGTTTGTAGTACATTCTAGTAAAAGCAACATGGCAATCAGCACCTCAGAACACTACTGTATAGGGTCACGGTCAATAACATAAAGCTTGGCTTCATACTAATTTATAAGATGCAGTAGTAACCTGAATCTTTCTGGCTGATTAATTATTTTCTCTTTTTCTCCTTTTGCTGTCTTGTCTTTTTCAAAACAGAAATCAATCTGCTGCCATAGTGTGTGTGTAATTACAGTGGATGCTCTTTGGTAGATGGCCTGTACATGTACAGCACACACTTGCTGCAAAGCAAGAACAGTGCTTACAGTTGGAACCCTGCTGCCGTCTGTGTCATAAGAAAAAAAGTAGGTCTCTCATCTTGTTAATCACACATATGCAGTAGTTGCTAGATGAAGGTGTGGATTAAACAAGTTGGGAAGCGGAAAAGAGAGCTGTAGCTTTGCCTCAGGATTTCTATAATGAGGGGATTTTCAAGTCAACTAAAAATCTCCTCTGTTTTACCTCCAGGATTTCAAAGAACACACACTGGACTCATAAAACATGAAGAATACATGAAAATAAAGGATGTCTGCTTGAATAACTGCCAGGTATTACAATGTATAGTATCTAACTCTTAACCCTAGAGAGACTACATGAGGGAGTTTGCCCATCCAGTCTACATGTGTTTTGTGAATTTGATGAAGGCGTATGTGTCCCTTGGGGTGTCCTGTGGAGATACTGTTGTTATGAACCATCCGGTATTTGAATAACAGGAGTTAGTTGTGTCGTTACTCTCAGCAAGAAATTAAACATGTTTTCAGTTAGTGTTGGCCTCCAACATGGTTGTCCCATGTCACCTATTCTTTTACTGATTTCTGTGGATCTTAAGTGACCAGTGTGATCTCAGAATTGCTTCTTTGGCAGAGGAGGAAAGGTGTGCACTATGGTGTTTTGCAGCTAAGACTAGATTGCTGTCCTCAGGTTGGGCGTGACTTGTGGCTTAAATGAAAGAACAGTTTCTCAGGGTGACAAGAGACGGACAAATGAAAAATTAGCTTAAAAGGCAGATTGGTACAGCCTCAAAAGTAGTCAAATTTTCAAACAAGCAAACAGATTAGTCAGATTATTTAACTATTTAAATTGAAAGAGAAACAGAACATGGGCACAACAATGTTAGTAATACTTCAGTGTACATAAAGTGTAGTACAATACTGGAGATATAATAAAAACTATTTAGGATCCTGCCAGTACATCTTACTTTCTTTCTCTTTATACTAGTAATATAAAGTAACACATTTCTGTTTCTTATACAAACCTTATCTGAACATCATCACTGCTGCAAGGAAATTGGACATTCCACCATCTGGTTTGTATCTGTTGCTATGAAAACTGACTCAGACCATCAGTGAAACTAGAACCATAACATTTTATCTTGTTTGAAAGCCCCATAGCCTCAAATTGAATCCATGAATGTGTCTTTTTTATGTAAGATGAAACAGATTTTCAGAATACTATCTAGCATTTAGTGCTGGTGGGAGAGCGGTGACACATCTGCAAAATTTCAAATCACACTGAAGGTATAAAATAAATAAAAACATACAAACATTTCCCCCCCATTTTATCAGTATATATCTTTTGGTAACAGCAAAAACAGCAAAAACAAGTCAGTTTTACTTTTCTTGACTTTACTTTACTTGGCAAAGTGACTTACAAGGAGAAGACACCAGCAATTACCATTCGAGTCCCGTAAAAACAGAGATACTACAACAAAGAACCATGATGAAGGCTAACTTGTCAAGACAAAGAACATACATAAGAATTGTTTAGTGCTAGACAATGGAATTGTCCATAACGAACACCATGTTCGAGCATAAGGGAAATGAGTGTGTGTGTGTGGTAGACTCATTTGAGGTACTTTTTAAACAAGTGAGTTTTTAGATGTTTTTTAAAGGTGGTGATACTCTCAGCCAGTCGAATGGGGCAGCCACCAACCAGGGACCACAAACAAGAAAAGACTGGATTGTGATCTATGACCTTGTGAAAACGGGATTTTTAGCCTCATTTGTTTCGCAGATGTGAGAGAGTGTGCAGGAGTGTAACTTACCAGTAGTGTGTTGAAGTAAGATGGAGCAGATCCATTGAGAGCCCTGTAGGCAAACATCAAGGATTTAAACTCAATGGGTGCCGCTACTGGGAGCCAGTGAAGAGAGGTGAGAAGAGGTGTGACATGGGTGTATTTCGGCTGGTTGAAAATGAGGCAGGCCACCACATTTTGGACCATCTGGATTGAGTTTGATAGTAACTGTAGAACCTCCAGCCAGGAGAGAGTTGCAATTGTCAAGTTTAGAGATGACCACTGCCAAGACAAGGAGCTGTGCAGCCTGTTTGGAGAAAAAAGGCCTAATCTTTTAGATGAAAGGAGAGTAAATCTACAAGACTTGGAGGTCACAGCAACATGCTCATTTAGGCTCAGCTTGTCATCTATCCAAACTCCAAGGCTTTTGTCAGACTTTGTAGGTGTTAGTTTTAGCGAGCCGATTTGGATTGAAATGTTTTGCTGAGGGGAGTTGCTGCCTGGGAAGACCAAGATCTCTGTTTTTGATAAATTCAATTGGAGGTGTCACTCAGACATCCAAGCCGATATGTCTGTGAGACAGGCAGAAATTTTTGTTGACACAGTGGTATCATCTGGTGGGAAGGACAGATAGAGCTGAGTGTCATCAGCATAGAAGTGATATGAAAAGCCATGGGATTGGATGACAGAAAGACCTATCGTGAAGATAGGAGGAAAACCAGTTCAGTGCGTTTCCTGTAATTACTAAGTCTGACAGTGTAGAGAAAGGAATCTGGCGATTGACTGTGTCAAAAGTGGCAAATAGGTCCAGGAGGATGAGGACAGATGATCTGCGGGCAGCTCTTGCAGCACAAAAGTCATTCACCATTGCCAGGAGGGAGGTTTCAGTTGAATGTTCTTTCCTGAAACCAGACTGAAAAGGGTCAAGTAGATCATGCTTGTGGAGAAATGAAGAAAGTTGAGCCAGAATGGCTCTTTCAAGAAATTTAGAGAGAAATTGAAGATTGAAAACTAGGCGGTAGCTTTCCAGTACAGAAGGATTTAGTGTGGGTTTTTTGAGTAGGGGAACAATGAGAGCCTGATTGAAGGTGGTGGGAATGTTCCTGTTGCGAGTGAGGAATTTAGGACAAGTGTCAGCAGAGAAATAATAGTGTACAGTATAGTGTACAGTGTATAAATAATAGACTTCTGTGCTAGTCACGAATTGTACATAACGAACACCATGTTCGAGCATAAGGGAAATGAGTGTGTGTGTGTGGTAGACTCATTTGAGGTACTTTTTAAACAAGTGAGTTTTTAGATGTTTTTTAAAGGTGGTGATACTCTCAGTCAGTCGAATGGGGCAGGGCAAGTTGTTCCACCAACCAGGGACCACAAACGAGAAAAGACTGGATTGTGATCTATGACCTTGTGAAAACTAGATTTTTAGCCTCATTTCTTTCGCAGATGTGAGAGAGTTGTCCATATACGAATTGTCCATAACGAACACCATGTTCGAGCATAAGGGCTTCTATAAGTGCACTTGGCACCAGGACGTCCAGGGTCGCAGTTCGTCATCTGATCTGAGGCCTTATGTCTTGGACATTCGGGTGAAGGATGGGGCTGAGCTGTCAACTGATCACCACCTGGTGGTGAGTTGGATCAGGTGGCGGGGGAGGCTGCCGGACAGACCGGGCAGGCCTAAACAAGTTGTGAGGGTCTGCTGGGAACATCTGGCAGAATGATCTTCAACCACCACCTCCGGCAGAACTTCGAGCACATCCCAAGGGAGGCAGAGGACATTGAGTCTTGATGGATTGCGTTCTGGGCCTCCATTGCCGAAGCGGCAGTGTGGAGCTTTGGCCGTAAGGTTTTTGGAGCGGTTCGCAGCCGAGTGTGAAGCAACGGGGATGAAAGTCAGCACCTCTAATTCTGAGACCATGGTTCTCAGCCTGAAAAGGGTGGAATGTTCTCTCCGGGTTGGGGACAGTGTGCTGCCTCAAGTGGAGGAGTTTAAGTCTCTTGGGGTCTTGTTCATGTGTGAGGGACGAATGGAGCGGAAGGTCAACAGACGGATCAGTGCAGCATCTGCAGTAATGCAGGCTCTGCACCGGTCCATTGTGGTGAAGAAAGAGCTGAGCCAAAAGGCAAGGCTTTCGATTTACAAGTCGATGTACGTTCCTACCCTTACCTATGGCCACGAGTTTTGGGTAGTGACCAAAAGAGCAAGATTGCGGACACAAGCGGCCGAAATAGAGATAGGGTGAGAAGTTTGGTCATCCGGGAGAGACTCAAAGTAGAGTCGCTGCTCCTACGCATGGAGAGGTGTCAGTTGATCAGTGGTTTGGCATCTGGTCAGGATGCCACCTGGACACCTCCCTCAGGAGCATGCCCCACTGGCAGAAGGCTCCAGGACACGCTGGAGGGATTACATCTCCCGGCTGGCTTAGAAACTCCTTGGAGTCCTCCCAGAGGAGTTCGAGGAGGTGGCCGGGCAGAGGACGGTCTAGGCTTCCCTGTTTAGGCTGCTGCCCCCGCAACCCAATGGATGGATGGATTTATTATATGTACAGCCAGTTGGCCAACAAGAAAATTATTTATTTAAGTTAAGCAAAATGTACATTGTTTTACACCTTTAAGAGATTTTAATAACGACAGTCAACATTTAGTTGCCCAGAGAATCACTGTTCAAAGAAATTAGCAAAGGTTGATAACACTGTTTATGAACTAAACTGGCTTAGCTGTTCACATACAAAACATTTTTTTAACCAGTTGCATTGTGAAAACCTGAGAGAAAACATTTTATCAGAATTAAACTGTAGCAGTTTTAGTTCTAGTTATTTGAAACATAATAGAAGTTTATATATTATGTTCCCCTTTTGTTGTCGCATGTGTATTATTGGCAAAAACATTTTTATAAAACAATGTACCCCATAGAGACTGTGTCTGCTCCCCGTCCAGCTAAATGATATGAACCAAAAATTAACACAAGAGTAGTGAATGATAAGAACCCAATAAAAATAAAAAACACTCCTCTTACTGAACATAATAAAAACAGAACAATTAAATGTGGATTATTAAAAAATTAGATCTCTCTCGTCTAAATCCTCCACCCTGAGGCTGGTTCTGCTTGAGGTTTCTTCCATTAAAGAGAGTTTTTCCTCTTCACTGTCGCCCAGTGCTTGCTCAAGTGGGACTGTTGGGTTTTCTGCATTGTTTTGTTTGCATATACACTTATGTGTTTGCAAAGTCCTAAACCTTTCTATGTAAAGTGCCCTGAAAATACTTTTGTTATGATATACAAATAAAGATTCATTGAATTGAATTGAATTGTATCTTATCTTGTCCAATGGGATGGGTCAGAACCTTTACACAGAACATGGAAAACAAAAATAAAACTAAGTATAGACATATTAAAATCTACCCCACTAACCATTGTCCACTGCACTGCTGCTGCCTTGTGTTTTCTTTTCTATTCCCAAATAGAGACCATGTGACAGCAGATCCAAGCATACAGAACAACTGCATAGACAATGTACAGGAGCATCCATTCATCATAAATTCGATCCATTCATGCACACGCTAATAACTCATCATGCACAGCAGTGAACACGCACCACACACTCGCTCATTTTTTTGTTTGCACATGTGCAAAAACATTACACCGAGACACACAGACAAGCTCACAAACTTGTCCATCACAGAAATTTTCTCTTTCACTAACTAAAGGTCAGTGATGTGTAAAACAGAGAAGTACAGAGTGTGACTCTTTTAATGAACAAATAGCTCTCAGCACTAAATGATTGACTGTTTTTGCATATGTGTATATGTTGTGTGTGTAGTGGAATTAATTCTCGCTTTGATCCCCTCTTGCAGATCACTCAGGACCCTAGATGGTTGTGCTTATGTATTTATGAGAGATAGAGAGCACGACAGAAAGGGTGCTTGTAAATCCCTCTCATTCAGCAGCTATTGTTTGACATATCATTCAACTACAAACGAGGCTTGGTAGAGCGAAGGGAGAGAGGGAGAAGGGCGAGGAGAACAATGGGAATTGAGGCAGAAAAGTGGAGCTGACAGAGATGAAGTGAGGCGGCATGAAACCAAATCTGAAGAAAATAATTTAGAGAAATGCACAGAAACGAGGGAGGTTAGAGAAGAGGTGGTCGAGGGATAAAACGGCATAGAGAGAAAGAGGGATGTAGGAGGAGAAAAGAGGCCTCAGGAAGGATAATTAGACTATAGGATCTACATTTCCTCTTCATTGATTAACTATGAATGGCGCTTGGCAATGCAGGGCACTCTTGCTTGCTTTCTCTCTGTATGAGTGTGTGCGTGTATGTGTGTGTGTGTGTGTGTGTGTGCTTCAGTTGAGTTTTGATTGTGTACCCGAACACACAAAAGTTGAGCACAAACGAAATAATCTGTGAGCAGTCACGTGATCAGCTCTGGTTCAAGAGTTTTTAAAGCCTCTGGGTAGTCAGAAAGTCTGATGTCAGCAGGGGGAGGTTCCAGAGGAATGGAAGATTGAAAAAGTGATCATATTTTTAGGATTTTGGACCAATCGAAAACTTGAAGCTCTAGCATGTGGCAGGATTAAAAACAACATCAGGTCTAGACAACAAAAACATGTACATTAGCGTTTCTGCATCTGCCCTAGGAAGAAACAATATGATTTTAGTTATGCTGTAAAAGAGAAGTAAGGTTTGTAATTATCAAATAATCAGATGTAATATTATACTGTAATATAATATACTCCAAATATGTATTAGGAAACACACTTTTGTTTTCATGCAAGATAATTAGCTCTATGTGTAATAAAATTATTTTTTTACATACCACTGTGACTATACTAGGTGACACCAATATTTCTAGTATTTATTCAGTACAGTGTTGATCTGAGCACTGTTTCTGATACTGGCGACTGAAAACACTATCTAACAATGCTGCTGTATTTCAAATTGATAAGTGTGATGCTTTTTGTTTTAGTCAGGCATGTTTTGTAGAGCAGGCCTGTGAGCTTCAGTTCCCATGAGAGCTCAGCCCATAACTCTGACTCTGTGCCAAGGCCCCCACAAACTATCGATTCTCCGTTGCACTTTAGCTGTAACCCAACTCTCAGTCCCCATCATTTCTCTTAGCCCCCCCCTTCACATCCCACTGTAGCATCAAAAACTGACTTTGTCCAGGGTACAGGGTCTAACTGGAAATTATTGATCCTGGCATGGACCATCTGATTATGATGTGTTTTATGACTCTCTGGATGGTAGCTTTATTGTTTTAGTGGCCGCATCTGGTTTCTGATGATGGACATGATGAGATCAGTGTCAGGGTGGGGGTGGGTGGGGGGTGTGGCAGATGTGAAGAACAATAAAAGAGAAACAGAGTGGTGTGTTAGAGAGGAGAGTTTTGATCGATACTCTAAAGCGTGACATCATCGTTTAGTCAGTCTGGAGGGACATCAGGCTCTGTGCCAGTAACCAACAACAACCAGATCTGGGCCCTGAATCATTAATGACATCTGCTCAGCCATCCCTCTACGCTGGTTCAGTCCAGTGTGATGTTACAGGCCAGGGCACCTTCAAGTGGCGTGTTTGTCAACAAGAGCAACAACTGTTTCAAAATGCTACTGATATGAATTTGTGAAGAGAAACGAAGCATGAGACAAAACACCACATGAAATTATTACTGCCACTACTTTGTTTTTAATACCGATTGTATTTGGAGTAGTTGTAAGTAGAAGTAGTACAGTACTACAGTAGGAGTAGTAGTAATGTCTAGTGCTGAAATTACTCAACAAAATTAAAACAAGAAAAACATTTAGGGTATTTTTCAAATAAAATGTTAGATGGCATCAGCTTTCGTTTCAATTTTTTTATTTACTTAAAGAAAGTTTAAAAATGAAGTTGGCAAAACCAGTAAGATGACTATAAATATAATTTCTTGTAATTGAGTGTTTGAAACAGTGCTATTTTGGTTCTATTGCTTTGCCTAGTAACTTTATATAACTAATAATATCACCACTACAGCTTCTTCTACTGTTCTTGACTGTCTTCAGCATTACTACCACTACCTGCCTTAGGAGCATCACTGTTTTCCAACACAGTATGTCAGTTACAAAGGTAGAGCTTACTATATGTTTATATGTTGTTTTTTTTTTAAATTAACAAATGTAATATTTCGTTATTACTGCATGTATCTTTCACACAACTCTGCATTTAACAAAATATCTCTCAAAAATAAAATACATGTTAAATGAAATGCACACCACATGCTACATGCTAAATTAAGCAACCCTATTCCAAGGCAAAAAGAGGACATACTCTATTCACCTGACCTCTAGGCAGGACTGGATGTCTCGTCTAGAGATCAGATTTATAAAAAAAATAAATAACACACACACACACACACAGGAATGCACAGGAACACACAGGAAAACTTTGGAGCACACAGGAACACTCAGGAACACCGAGGAACACTCTGGACCAAACAGGAACACACAGGAGCACTCAGGAACACTTTGGAGCACACAGGAACACTTAGGAACAATCAGGAACACTTTGGAGCACACAGGAACACTCCGGAAAACTCAGGAATGCACAGTAGTACTCAGGAACACACAGGGACACTTTGGAACGCAAAGGAACCCTTTGGAAAAGTCCTTAATGCACAGGAACACTCCTGAACACTCAGGAACACCCAGGAACACTCAGGAACACTCAGGAACACCCAGGAACACTCAGGAACACTCAGGAACACCCAGGAACACTCCGGACCAAACAGGAACACACAGGAGCACTCAGGAGCACTCAGGAACGCACAGGAGCACTCAGGAACACTTTGGAACACTCTGGAACACTTTGGAGCACACAGGAACACTCAGGAACACTCAGGAACACTTCATCCTGCTTCCCTCAACGACTACCGCCCGGTAGCCCTCACTTCACTGGTGATGAAGTGCTTCGAGCGACTGGTCAAGGACTTTATCACCTCCTCACTGTCAGACACACTGGACCCATTACAGTTTTCTTATCGCTCCAACCGGTCAACAGATGACGCCATATCTCACCTCCTTCACACCTCACTAACTCATCTGGACACTAGGAGGGGGAATTATGTTAAAATGCTGTTCATCGACTACAGCTCAGCATTCAACACCATCATCCCCTCCACACTCACCAC
>JAUMHF010000021.1:14175732-14192759 GCA_032359275.1 Microctenopoma steveboyesi
TCTAATGTTTATCAATAAATTACAGAAAATAATTAACTTTATCACAATATGCTAATTTTTTGAGAAGGACCTGTATATCACAACAACGTTCTCCTTTGTTCCCCTTTGATAGCTTCACCACACCCCTTCCCCTTCTTCTGTTTACAATCGCTTAATCCATTCTCAGATTGGTTTACTTTGTTTTTGGACAAAGATAAGATTTCTATGGGTATATATTTATAAGGTATAGATTTGTGCGTAAATGTACACAAAAATATACAAAAATGCATATAGACATACTGAAGGACTGCCCACACATGTTCTGCCATGTACGTTAACATACAAACAGTACATACAGTAGAAACATACATACTTTGTTTATCTATGTAAGTGTGTATGTGTTAAATTTCTTGGTTTTTGAAAAACTCAGCATTTAGTCGAGCTGGATCTCATGTGAGTAAATCCCAGATTCTCCACTTGGCACCAGTCAGCTCACCACAAGAGCTGAGACAGAAAGACAGAGCGGATGTTGTTGTTGTTTCCAAAATCAAGCACTGTTTCCATGTTCCTATCTTTGTATGAAGCTGTCTGTCCTTCTATGACCTTTGTTCAGTTTGTCAGTCAGTTAAGTCTCCTTATCTCCTATTTGTTACAAGAGATCGGTGCTCTACCTCCCTTTATGCAATCAATTCTGTGGAGGACGCCTAATGTAAGACAACCTGTCAGTTCCTTTCTCTGGGTTAAAAAAAAAAGATCACCCTTCCCCTTTAACGTGGCAAATATGACCTCCCGTGTCTCTTCAATGCTGTTCTGTGGCCAGGCTCTCAGACAATGAGCCCCAGGAGGTAAAACATTCATTAAAACTGGCTGCTCTCCTCCAGTGCAGCCACTTGTTACCATAGTAATAACACCACCTTGATGCCTCCCCTCAAAAGGGGACAGTAACTCCTCCAATTTTCATGTGGACTCCAGTGTGTCCAGTTGAAACACATTGTGATTGGTTGGGGTGGTGAAGAAAAGCTGGTCATGTGTTGGCGAGGACGAGTGGTTGTCGCAGGGGCTGTTAAGGCCCAGCGTCCGCTCAAAGTCCAGGAGCTGGCCCATAAAGTTGAAGTTGGGGGAAATGTTTGACTTTTTCCGCTTAACAAAGTCGTAGGCGTCATTGAGCGACAGGTTGAGTTTCTGCATCAGGTAGGCCACCGTGACAGTCACCGAGCGGCTGATTCCAGCCAGACAGTGGACCAGGATGCCACACTTTTTCGAGCGTGCCTCATCTGTGGAGGATGAGGGTGGGGGGGGGGGACAAAATACGACAGGAGTGGAAAAGATAAAAAGACATGAATACAAGAGAAGATATTATTAATTCTTTCCGATTTATACTGAGAGCACTTTATCAATATTAATATTGGAATGTAGCATAAAGCTGAAAGTGTGGTTTATTCACTTTCCAATTTCAGAGATACAATACAGAACAATTAGAAATCAATTGTAATATCAATATAAATCATCAGTTGTTGATAATTACATCAAACTAAACTATTCATATTCACATATAAAGTAAATCAGCCAGATGTTTGATGAAAACAAGTGAAGAATAAATCTGGACAACAGAAATTAGAAGGAGAACGTTATTGATCGTTCACATCAATTGCACTAGTCAATACGTCAATATTGTTTGGTTTTGGAGATTTGGTCAAAGAAAACAACACAAGTGCTCTGAAAAACCTACGTGGATGTTTTACCTTAGTAATGGATATTTTATGTTAATCATTTAAACAAATAGTAGTTAGCTGGAGAATTTATTACCATAATCTGGTGGAGTCACAAGAATTACCCACCTGACAAAAATATAAGTCTGTATCAATTTCTTGTTTTAAGTAAATTTCCAAACAAATTCTAGCTTCTTCTGTTCAAAAACGTTTACCTATTGTATTCTAAATCCAGAATGACCTTTCTCAATGACAGCAAGAACTCGAGTTTCATTCTGCTTCCTAGCTCTCAGTCCGTAGAAAAACCTGAACAACATCTTACATTATTAACAGGCCACATCCAACCACATTCTATCAGTTTCCAGCCTTTGCCCTTGCATCACTAGAGGCCATTAGAGCGAGAGTGAAGTGCTTCTTTTCTTTCTTTCCCTCTCGCGCCCTTTCATCCTCTTCTTTATCTGCCTCTCGGTGCCTGCACCTCTTGTTGTAGGATTGGGGTCAGTTGGCTCACAAGCTCAGGCTGCCAAGCGGATATCAAATTAAAGTTATATTTGATGTGTGCTCACTTTCCTTGATACAATAGAGTCCAAACATCCTCACCATGAGACTCAAACCCAACTATACAAGAAACAGAAGTCAAGTAGGTACCAGCAGGTGAGCTGATCTTCAGACTACAAGCACAATTAAACAGATTACATCAGGTTCGTGTGCTTCAAATACATAATAACTCACAAAGCTTCAATTTGACAGACTTACAGAATGTGCCAAGTATGCGCCAACAATCATTTAAGATATTTAAGGAATCTACATTTTACAATAGGAAACTTCACATCTGGGGCCTTTTTTACCTATAATTACCCTGCAGTTAGTGAAAAGATCTGATGTAATCCCTGCACTTCAAAGCCAGCCAGACAGCTTCATTTAACATGAGCATGACCCAAATCTGCCACGACCTCTGGCTCTGGCATATGTCTCACACTTCCTCCCACCTGAGCAGCCACATTACTCGACAGAAAGGAATAATAGCAGGGGCCTGGACAGGCTAAGACAAGCAAAAATGATTTGACACTGACTCATCAGACAGGGTATTTACTCATTCTCTGGGAGTTAAGTCAGAAACACAGGAAAATTACAGGAAATACTGAAAACAGGATGGGAAGATGCTGAAAACTGAAAGTTTAACAGGGGTGAAATCCATGTGGTTTTAGTAGGACCTGATTCTCAAAGAGAAATAATTGTATTCATAACTTTGCCCCTTTGTAATTTCACATTTGTATTTCATTAGTAACAGTAAAATATGTGCAGCAGAGTGTGTGTGACTAAATCTAAAACCATTTTCACAAAACCAAAGTTAATGATTAACATCTTGAATAAATACAGACAAACTGAATAACGTTTGGCAAACATAGGTGACATACTGTAGTGCTAACTAATGCAACGAATGTTTGAGATTTAACCAAAGTATTTAAGTAAAAATGTTCAGTTTAATCATAGATTAATAGCAGAGCTGTTACAGATTAATCTAATGAACGTATCTGTTCAGGTGTTGTCCTACACAGTAAAAAAGTATACAAGCAAATATTTGCTCATTGTGCTTGTTTATGTGCTCATGTATGATATACCTGAATATCCTTACAATAATTATAAAACATCACCTCAGACTCTGGAAATCTTCATGAAACGTTTATATTCTTTAAAACAGAATAATCTAATAATCAAGAAAACTGTAAGCAGATTAATTAATGATGATCATTCTCCATATACTCACCAATGAATGAAATGGCCTCAGGGAAAAACTGTGAGAGGTTCTGGCTCCAGTGATCAGAGATGGGGATCTGCTTGTACTTGAAGTCGCCTTCGTGTTCGAACATGTTGGGCAGGTTGGGCGTCACGTTGAGGATGTACTTGATATTGTACTTGCTGAGCACATCCAGGTTGGTGGAATCTTTGGCACAGCCCAGGTAAAGGTATGGCAGGATCTGAACGGGAAACGCTGGCTGGTTGTTTGGTAGTGGGCTGCCCTCCGACTCCGTGGCGCTGCCAGGCTCACGGTCAGATTCCCCATCTGAGCAGTCGGAGCTGATGCGGAGTCCGCCCAGACCGAGGACCGAGGCTGGTGGGGAGCTGCTGGGACAGGAGCAGTCCAAATTGGTTTCGCAGTGCTCAGGGTACTCTGACTGGAACTTACTGAAGCCCCCTGGAGGACAAGGGAAAGACCAAGTCCACATTACACAGGATGCATTATGAACATGAATGATAAAAAAATAAACATCAGCATTTTTTATCATAACAAATACAAAGAATAAGACAAATTAAATACTATGTGAAATATTCTTTATAAACTAAACTAATGGTGGCGGTAGTAAATAATGAGCAGGAATTATGATGATAGATATAGAAACGTATCAGGTAATGTATAGTGGGAGATCTTCAAGTCAAACCTGTTACCAGACTGTTTTTCTTCACAATGGACTTCTCTAACATTCATACTATACTGTGCACACACCTATCAAAGTGTTCAATCAACCCGCATGTGGCTCTTCCTCACACAGGGACGTGACAGATAATATGGGAAGAACGTGATGTTTACGTCACTGGGACTAAGCAAACAGGCCGGACAGATGTGCTCCATTGAGAAAAGCGGAGCCCCGGGGAGAGTCGGCGGCGCGGAGCAGGACACTGAGCTCCGCTGCAGCGCGCAGCTCTGCTCTGCTCAGTGGACTTTTTGTGAATGGCATCTCCGGCGGCGACTCCAGCGAAACATTTCTCACTGTTATACAGAAACCAAATGCACTCGTGTCTTCTAACAGCAGCATATAGCACACGTTCGGCGGCCGCTTTTAACGGGAGCCGCTTGTCTGTCCGTCCTGGAGGGGCACAGACAGCGCGTCTTCTCGGTTCATTCATGAAAAAAAAAGCGTCTGTCTTTCCCTGAAGGAGCACAACATGGCGGGGCCATTTTTTTGCAGCATTTAATTGAAAACATATTTACCCCTGCTTTATATATTCAGACACAGGACACTGCTGCACATTTCTTTGCATTACCCTTTAATTGACGCGGTTTTATCCTAATGAGAATAGAACTAAAGTTAATTTATGTCGGCAAATAAACTACTAGTCAAAGTTCATGATGACAGTGAAGTTGATTTGTTGCTATTATGCTATGTTATTAAAACTGTGACAGTGGTATCATGTGTTATATCACTACAAACTACAAACAGCGTGATTTTATTCTTTTTCGATTTATTTCAAGTGACATTAAAACGTAAACTAATGCTGCTGTAACAAATAGTTCTATTTTTGTTAAAGTTGATTTGAGGCATAAACTAGGTTGTTGTGGCGCTGGTTGTGGAAATCAAAGTGGGACAATCTCATTTAATCGCATCACACTTTAATTGCTATTGAGGCCGGCTTGAGCCCGGGAGTTTTTTTTTTTTTTTATTGCCATGAATTAAAATGCTCTCCTGTAAAACTAAACTGTGTCTGATCCTACCTTCCAGGTAGAAAGCCTTGCAGCCGTCGTCCCGCAGCTTCTGCAGGAGCAGCCCCAGCACGGAACTCCCCAGTCCGGACTCCTGTCGCTCCGACGTCGCCTCGTCGTACAGAACCACCACGTCCGTCTTACACCGCTTGACAAATTTCTCCTTGTCCTCGTTGTTGGGGATGATGGAGCGGATGGGAAGGTTGCCCTTCTTTAGCCTCCGGAGCATGAGCCCCGGGATGGCCAGGTTGATGGCCGACTCGATGTGCGAGGACTCGTACAGCTCATGGGGTCTGCAGTCCAGCAGCAGCAGAGAGCTGACCCCGGACTCCAGCTCCTCCTGCAGCCACTCCACGCTCTTACTCGACATCATCATCATAGTCACGATCACAGAGCCTCCCCGCAGACGATTAATTCTCATGAGGAAAACGTTAATCCGCCTGTCCCCTGCTGTGACGCGAAAAACACAACAGAACAGAGGGGAAGAGGACAAAATCACGGCGCTAAACTTCCCTTCCCGTGGCCAGCACCACCACCACCTCCACCTCCACCACCGCCGTCGCTGCTCCTGCTCCTGCTGCTACTACTGCTCCTGCGGGCGCGCGCACATACGCACCCAACACACACTTCCACACGCATCCAACACGCGCGCACCGATTCCCCTCTGGTTGGAGCAGGAAACTTGAACATGCAGAGGTTTCTTTCCCTCCTTCCTTCAGCCCGACAGAAGTGAAGCTTTCATTCCAGCCCATCGACGTCCATTTGTCGAGCCCGGTCCAAATATGAGGCGTCACCAGATGAATGAATTGGTCCGAAGATGCCTGGTTAAAGTTTCCGGATGAAAGGTTGGGACGAGGCGCTGTCGCTAAAGCCCATGATTACTGTTCTTATTTGACATGCTGGCCCGTGGGGCGCCTCTGGTTTGGCATCTCCACTGGATGCGTTAAAGAGGCTCTGCGTGCTTGTCACTGAGAGGAGGGAGGAGCGGACGGATTTAAAGCTACAGAGCTCCTAAGGATTCACAGGAAACTCGCACTTTTTTTCACCATAACACCATCCATTCATGATAGTCAGTGCTGTCTAACTGCGGACTGCTTTATGAATCAAACTATTCCACCTAAGCAGCAGATCATTCTCTTAATTTACAGGAATGTCTAGGTATTTTTCATAATGTTTAGAGGAATTTTCATTTCATTTTTTTAGATTAAAAGTTGGCGTTACATGTAGAGGTGGCAAGGCTTTTCTTCATTTGCAAAAAAAAAAAGTTTTTAAAGATGATTTCATTTAACTAGTGTTTTTAAACTAATATTAAAAAAAACATTTGTACATTATAAAATCCTCTGGTGACTGGGATGTTTCAATATTTTCCTTCTTTCTCTGAACTGTTATGTAATGTTTAACATTCACCAACAAATTCATTACTGACACATTCCTGACTGAAAATGATATTCTGCAACTAACCAGACAGAATAAATCAAGCGACTAAAGTATAGTTTGTCCACAAGACACATTTTAAAGTTTGTATGCTGTGACTTTAATGTCATTATTCATATAGTCCCATTTTCTCCTGTTTCTTCTAGTTTCTAAAAAGCTGCTGTATATTTTAGGAGGTTTTGTAGTTTTATAGATTTAGGGACATTCAAAACTTTGACTGTCAGAACTCAAAATCGTAGAAAAAATAATTAAAGACAAATGCACTTTCGGTTACCCTGCCAACTGCAGAGAGTTGTTACTCACTGTGAAGAAACATGGCTGTGCAGGCCTGTGATTTCAGATACACTACCGGGAAACTTGATAAAGGCATTATGCATATGTCCTCTGACGAATCAGGAGTAACAGCCAAGCCAGTGCCAATAAAGGTCACCTTGATTCCAGTGGGGACAGAAGCACAGAGTTGTTTACTCCTACTCCACTGTCACAAAACTATTTACTAAAATATAAAAAGGAAGAATGATTCAAAATTAATCTTTGAATTGTTCTTTTTTCCGTACGCGTGACTGCATTCCCAACTATTACATTCATACATTTATTTAATCACAACTAATGACAAATCATTCAGTTATTTAGAATATATAAATGCAAGCTAATGCTGGGAGTCATGTCATGTAATATCTTTATTGCCTATTTGTGACATCTCAATGGCGCTGGTGATGAACTACACAATACATTACTCGGTGATCACTACATTTCACCACGAATGACCTAATAAGGCATCAGCAGGTTGTGACAGAGGCAGAGAGGGGAAAAAGAGGAGCGTTTGATTTCCTCACAGCTGCACAGAAGAGGAGAGGGGGATGCACCAGCTGCAGACAATGGCTCTTTATGCCCCCCACTGGCTTACACACAAACACACACTCACTAACAAAACAGACACATACATACATGCGTAGACATGAGTACACAAACAGGCACACACACTAACTTTCTTGTGTTTCCACTCCCTGCATGGACAACAACAGGCTCTCTGAAAGAGTGTGTAGCCACTCTGTGTGTGTTTGTCTACAAACTACAAGTAGTAAACAAATCTATCGTCACTTATATTGAAATGTTGTCTGAATGCTGATTATGGCGAGACTCTATCAGAGTTTGCTGGGGCAGTTTAATCTGTTGCTTTGATGGCACCCATAGACTGTGCTAAGTGCTGAGAACATCTGGGTCAGACTCAGTATTACTTTTGGCCTATGCCAATTTGTGAATGCATAGTTAATCATAGCTCTATAATATGAACTGGAAATTATAGTTTACACATCTGTCCATTTTCAAATGCAAGCAAGTTCTTGCATGTGTCCAAGCATATGTTTGTCCCAGATTGATGGCATTGATGGCGATGGGACATCCATGAGGTTGCAGTGACCTTGACCTTTAGCCACCAAAATCTAACCAACTCATCCATAACACCTAATGACAACACAAACAAAAAATTGAATGAATTCCCTTCAAGTGGTCCAAGAATTTAGTGGCCATGATGATGCCCATTATGTTTAGTCACCTGGATGTGCCATTGAACGGCCGAAGCCTTCACTCAGAGCATTAAAGGCTTGAGCTGTTTTGAGCTTAATAATCAACCCCAGACCTAAACATTACAGTTATGGTTCATTTGAGGTCTCTCTCATCCAAACTGGAAAAATCAAAAAACAGTTTTATTTGTTATTTTATATGTAATTCTCAGATCTGATTTATTTCTTGAGTTAAAGTGATTATAGTGGGTGCCTTTAACATTCATGTAGATGTTGATAACTGTCTAAACAATGCATTTAATTCTTTGTTAGAGTCAATTGGATTTAATCAACATGGAAATAAACCCACTCACAGTATTGATCACACGCTTGATCTTATTCTGACATATGGAGTAGAAATTAATAACTAATCAGTTTTTCCTTAAAACCCTTTGTTTTCTGATCATACTTTAATAATGTTTGAGTTCACTATATCGGACTCTATATCAACTGGAAAAAAATTCCACTATAGTAGATATTTGTCTGAAAATGCTAACACCAAATTATCTTTTAATCCTGTGACATGTAGAAATGCAGAGGGCAGTAATCTTAGCTTTACTCCAGTACAGGTTAATTATCTAGTTGATAATGCTGCAGCTTCACTAAATACGAAGATGACAATGATGATGTACCACAGGCCTTTAAGGTAACTGTAGTCAAACCTATATTGAAAAAAACTGTGCTTGATCCAGGGGTTTTAGCAAATTATAGACCAATATCCAATCTGCCCTTTTTTGCTAAAATCACTGAAAAAGTTTTGGCAAAGCAATTATGTGACCACTTGCGCAGTAACAATTTGTATTAAGATTTTCAGTCAGGATTTAGAGTAAACCATAGTACAGAAACAGCACTGGTTAAAGTCACTAATAATCTTCTCTTAGCCTCAGACAATGGACTTGTCTCTATACTTGTCTCTAGTCTTGTTAGATCTTAGTGCGGCTTTCGACACTGTTGACCACAACATTTTATTACACAGACTGGAAGATGTCATTGGGATTAAAAGTACAGCACTAAGCTGGTTTAAATCGTATCTGTCAGATAGATCCCAATTTGTTCATTTTAATGATAAATCCTCAATGCATACAGAAGTTAACTATGGGGTTCCACAGGGTTCTGTGCTGGGACTAATTCTCTTTACCTAATACATGTCTCCGCTGGGCAATATAATAAGAAAACACTCAATAAACTTCCATTGCTATGCAGACGACACCTCTCAGAGTGCTGGGAGGCACAGCCTTTATCAAGCTTATCAAGCTCCTGTCCTGTGGAACCAGTTCCCTGTTAAAGTTTAGGAGGCAGACACCCACTCTACCTTTAAGATTAGAAATAAAAACTTTCCTTTTTGATAAAACTTATAGTTTTATATACTGTATAGTCTATAGTATAGCCAGCAAAAGAAACAAACTCTGTCAGATTTAGTCACCATTATGAGTCTTCTTGCTCATACATGAATCAACTGTTTTAAATCTGGAATTTTGGAAAGCACAGCAGCTTTCAGATCATCTTTGCACTCATTTCCTGTTTCTGTCTGTGACACTGTCAACAGTTTTCAGAAAACTGCCCTCATCCAAACCCACTAATCAGTTACAGTTCTCACAGTCAAATTAAATATGAACAATGGCCACACAAAGAAATATGACAACACATTCCAGTCTAATGAAACAGAAAAGGCGATAAATGAAACTTCTATATTTCCTGCTGGCTAAAAGAGAAATTACTCACTGCAGAAAACAAAAACAATGGTGTGTGGGGATTAGCTCCTCTACTCTAGGTTTGTTTTTCTGAATGAAAGTCACTTAAAAAAATCCAAAATACATGCAGAACATAAAAAACAAGAACAAACCTTAGTTTGGATTATTTATTTATGATATATTTAGAAGTCTTTTCTGGATTAACTAGGATTTGAAGAAACAAAAAAGACGAGGAGCAGCTATCCCTCAGAAAGATGAGATATATGCATTTACACATCTACTAAAATATACCTGGTTTGCAGTTGGTGCAGCACCTCTAGAACCAGGGTCTAGAAACAAGAACCGACATCAGGGGCAGAATAATCATGGCCAACAAGACCAACAAAATCTTTATTATAAAGATTAAAAGTAGTCTACTATGTAGTTGATGATATGCTGAATAATTACTTTTGTTACTGAACATAGTCATTGTCTATAGTCATCACACCAAGCAGCACAAATGTGGACCAGCTGTGAGGTTCACATGATCAGGAATATTACATGTAAAGAAATGTCACAGGCTGCTGTTGTCCTTAGTATTACCATTGTTGGAAAAGCAGAGATTTATATTGACATATTGACGTGACTCTGTGATGGCTCTCAAGCCTTTGGGAAAGTAGCCTGGTTCTAAGAAGATTTGCCAGTCGAACCAACACTAAACTGGGACTAGCATTAGACCAGATTTAGCACCTAGTTGGTCGAAAAGGGTTTTTTCAATCACATTGCAGGGCAGCAATACTCTTTGTGACATACCACCACAGCTGGACAGCTGAAAGTCATATCTCATACTAGCAAACCCCCCTCCTTTGTAAAATATAAGGATATAAAAAGCACTTTTGAAAGCGAATGGAAGGCTAATCTGATCAGTGTGGATTCATCTAAGCTTTCTCACCCATGAACAAGATTCAACAGATCATTTCTGAACCAGAAAACCTGCTCATATCCCTGGAAAATCACCCTGGGATGCATCCAGTATTTAGGAAAAGTGTCCATTCATCATAAATGGAACAGCTCCAAAACCTTTTTTCAGAGATTAAAATATTCTTGATTCAGGGTTCTGCAGAAACTTCACGCCACTTCACTGAACAGTACTTTTTCTGTCAAACGGTTGTAGCTCAAACTAATTAGGATTAGATGGGATTTGTAGTTAATAGCCCTGATTTTTAATGTTATAAATGAATACACTTTGATCTCTTGCTCCGTCTGTTATTATCCAAAGAGGCTGCACTACGGCATTATCCCAATGTAAATTCTCCCCCTCTCTTCCGAAAGAAAACTAAGAAAATAGGAACTCGGCACTAACCTCTGTTCCTGTTTCTTTGTTTCTGTCTGAGGTGTCTTTAAGGTAGGCTGTACATTAAACCTACTGAACTCAGTGATAGAGTGAGGTGGTCACCACTCTCCTACACAAACACTGGTATTTCCTCTGTGGTTTCCTTTGCCCCCAAACATGCAGGTCGCCAGCACAAATAAACTGGTCTGGAAACTGTATCAAGTAATTTGGTGTCTGTTCACTTGCTCTGTGATTTGTCTATCTAATTGAAAACATATGCAGACACTGCGATTTGTACACGATGTGCTAAAGGAAAAGCTTTAACTAATACTGAGATACACCAATTGAATAGAAAATTCCAACTTAAACTATTTACAGTACAGGTAAAGGTTTAAGTGTTATTCTCCAAGATATGTCTCTTTCTAACCCAAAAACAGTAATAATTGCAGGAGTATTGCATTACATTAGGGTATAAGTACATATTAGATTACAGATACCTGTCTGACAACCTTTGTGCGTGCTCGTTCTTGTGAACAATACAGCTGTGAATGAAAGGAGAAACTCCAAATTTCTCCAGCAACTGAGGCTTAAAGTAGTGACTAATGTGAGAGTTTGTAACTTTGTAGAGCCAGTGCAGTGTAGTTATTTTAACGCATGCATGGCGAGGATCTTGATTGGGATTAGTTAGGCAATTATACAGACATACCATGGCACCTTTTTCACACTACACGTTTGTTGTCCCAAACTTTACTGCAGGTGCTTTGATTTGATAATGGGCTTCATTGTTATTTGTTGTGTAACAGCAGAGACACACCTACGAGCACTGGCATCAGATGTTGGCAATAGACATTAATCAGACATGCCGAATGATCCAATGACTGTAATTACTAAAGATAATTGAATGGTCATTAATCAAAGACCTTGTTTGTGTGATTGATAGTTAATTTTTGTACCATACTCACGCACATCTAGGAGCCAATTCCATAGAACTGACATGATGTAATTTCTACTGTTGGATCTTTAACCAATCCTAGACAGGTTGACCTATCTTCTGCAATCTCATGGATAGTGGGAGTGATTTTTGATTTACTACAGTGAGATGTTAGACAAAGAATGTAAAGTATCGAAAACAGTAGTAGTAGTATGGTAGCTACATTTGTACTAACAAATCAGGACTAAAAGATGATGGACTGATGCTTCAGCGTGCATGTAATGAAATATGTGAATGCAGCCTAAGAGGTTTTGGGCGAGGTTGTCATGAGAACTGATATGTTGATATGTTGAATGTTAATATTGATTTCTTCAGTGAACATGTGAGCACTAGCTGTTATGAATTACTAAGAATCAGAGAGCTAGTTCAAGTGTGGATAAGTGTGTCGTGAAGTTCATATGTGGTAAATATAGTGTGTGATTTTTGAACATGTGATCACAGTGAGGTTTCCGAATGAATTCATTATTAAAGACAAAACTTGAAACAGATAGAGGAACTAACATAACACAGAAATTTGAGAGCGAGAGATAAAAAACAATCTTGAGAATCTGACCAAGTAGAGAACATGACTATGTACACCAATTATAAACACACATTTTTTGTGTATATGTGTCTATTATGTTGACTTGTGTTTATCTCCAGTCCCTGAAGTGTATCATGCTTAACACGTCAGCATATTTAAAACATAGTAGTTCAGTTTAGTCTTGTCGTTGCTACATTAAAAGAAAAAGTTACGAGTTATGGATAGACTGTGGTTTTGGTTAGGTTTTTAGCTCTAGTCAGTCCACTTTGGTCCAGACAGTAGGTTTACAACTTTTAGATTGTTTTTTGTTTGTATAGATTTGTACAGATATTTGTGAGAAACCTGTGTGCTGCACATGTATACAACTGAGACTGTCAAAAAATGGGACAAAAAAGGCAAAAAAATTCCGTAATATTCTGCTCACAGACATGCAGCGTTTTACTTCACTGTCTTGTGCAGCATATTTGATTTATGATGTGGTCAGTAAACAAGCAGTGCAGTGCAAACTAGTTTTGAGAGATGTTCTTCCTGCCTGCTAAATATTGTGTGTTGGAGAATTGTGACTGTGAGCATTTTGGCACAATGTGATTGGAAATCATACCGAAGCACTGCTGTGCCTATAGAGCCTATTACCGAGTTGCGATGCTATTACTTTTTTTGAATATTAACCTAACGTGGAGTAGAAGCCTCCTGCGACGCAAGACTGAACAGTACGGACAGCTGTAACCAGACTTAACTTCTAAAAGCTTTTAAGTGCAGAGAAGAGCATGGTGGAGTGTAGCAGATTGTAGCAGAGCAGGAAGAGGAAAATCAGAGCAGAGGGAGAATTTCAAGTCTCATGCGAGTGCTAGCTTAAGTTGCACTTTTTAGCTCAGGTAAGTAGGGCTGAAGGTGTTTTCTGCCAAAAAAAGGGAAAATCTTCATTCAGTACGCACCGCCCATTAAAGAGATAACAGTAGAAATCCACCCTCACCCAACCTGTTCTCAGAATCACTCTGCTGCTGTCTAAATTGGGAGCAGCTCCAGAAAACACATTTGACTAATTTTGTTCCCAGTTTGAGTGAGTATTTAATAAATCACTGAATCAACATGAAAAAAAAGCTATATTAATTCTGTTTCAGTCTCTCTAAATCTTTTCTAACCCACCTGTAATCTTCAAACCGCCTACTGTATCTAATCAACCTGCTGGGCAAACATACTGTACCTACGTAGGCAAGATTGTAAAAGCGCAGAGTTGAGTCATTGTGTGTTAACTCTGCCTTTACCTCGCTCTCTTACACACACACACCTTCAACTTAACCCCATTATATCACTATGACAGCAGAGAGGCAGGGTAATAAAGTCAGTTGGTCAAAAGTGCTCAAATTACACATTAATGACCTGTTCTATCTCCTGCTGAATTTCACTTTCTCCTTCCTGTTTCAGCTCAGTTTGTTCCACACCAGCAGGAGTTGACTCACAGCTCGGCAACACGACCTTAGTCCAGCTATTTTAGGTATATATAAATGTCCTCTTGACCACAAACGTTACATGCAATTTATGCTATACGTATATGGCAGCACTTAGGTATGTAGTCACACGTGCATGTAAATAAATTGGTAGTTAATCAGTTTGGTTGAAATATTTGATTATTGTGGTTATATAACAAGCTGAACATACACTTACTTAAAAATATATTAATTATAGATTTTACTATAAGTCACAAAAAATGATAAAATATTTTGATGGGATTTAATTAGATATATGACTTTAATGTGGCAGCTAACAATTATTTTCACAATCAAATTTCTTTGGTTCATAAAGACTTTAGTTGGACCGCGTTGTAAGAGACACATTATGATTCCACATAAAATATGAAACATAACTGTGGACACAGCTGCAGCTACCTGTTTATTTCTTCAAAGATATTCTCCCAGAGATGCTTCTTATTAAATTGATGGGGACAATATCCATGGTCCATAGTGAATTTAACGTTTTCTGAGGACAAAATTAGTAATGTTAAGGAGCTTCTTAAGTTGCATGAAAATTCCCTCTTTTTGTTGCAACTCCATGGTACAACTCCACAGAGAATCACTACACAGGAAAACACGAGTGTTGAAGTCTCTTATTAGCTTTATATACACCTTTTAATACAGGTCTATGGATTTTGGCCGTCATACTTTCACCATTGTAATGTTTAAGGAAGGGATCAATTCATAGTCTGTCAGACAGCAGCAATATTTATAGCATGATAATACATCTTTCAGTGTTTGTCTGGGCAAATGAAATTGAAAATCGTGAACTCGTGCTGTGGGTGTGTTCCCTAGTATTAGACTTTTACAGAGGCGACACTTTGAGAGTGTTATTACCAGGCTTGTTTTAAGGGTTGGCCCGTTGTGTCATCAGGTCATTAGTTTTACACTCATTATCATACACAGCGTGAGGCATGTGTGTTTTTGTGTTACCTGAGCAAAGTCATTGCGGATCATGTGGATTTAGAGCTGAGTTTAGGTTACACTACAGACACTGATGTTTCATGTTTTACTGTACAAATGTGATTCTCAGAACTGAAGTGGTATTATAACTAACTATATATTAAGTTCTTAGATGAATTAAATTCTTTGTTGAGAAGCAGATGAACACAGGTCAGATTTGTCCACAATAGTCTGACAACAACCAGAAATTGCATTTCAGATTAACTGCAGCTCCCTTTTAAATTGCCATAACAAGCTAGTTGGTCAACAAGATTTTTTTGTTGTATCGCATTACAAGAGAGAGAAGAAAATTAAACCTCACTCCATCCACCCATCCACTCCCATTGGGAGTAAATGGACAAAAAATAGTTTTGAAGCAGAAGCTAAGGCGTGGGTGGGAGGAGCAGAGCGCCAAACTACAGCCACGGATGACAAGCACGGCTCAGTCTCAGAGGGGGGAAGGAGTAGGAGGTGACATGGGGGGAGAAAAAGGGGGAGATGCGGGTTGAAGGAAATGACACATATGGGAATACTGGCAACATCAAGAAGTCATCAACGAGACATAGCAGTAATGAGGCTTAAACAAAACATTTCACCTCAACTGTTATGTGACAAAACCAAACTATCTGTAAACTTTGTATCATTTTGTTTGTTAATGCAACTTTTCAAACGTTGATACATTGTCATGGGTTTCTTGACCTTTTCATAAACATCCATTCATCCATCCATCCATCCATTATCTTCCGCTTGATCCGGGGTCGGGTCGCAGGGGCAGCAGCCTAAGCAGGGAAACCCAGACCTCCCTATCCCCGGCCACCTCCTCCAGCTCACCTGGGGGGACCCCAAGGCGTTCCCAAGCCAGCTGGGAGCTGTAATCCCTCCAGCGTGTCCTGGGTCTGCCCCGAGGCCTTCTCCCAGTGGGGCATGCCTGTAACATCTCCTGAGGGAGGCTTCCAGGTGGCATCCTTACCAGATGCCCGAACCACCTTAACTGACTCCTCTCCATGCGCAGGAGCAGCGACTCTACTCTGAGTCTCTCCCGGATGACCGAACTTCTCACCCTATCTCTAAGGGACAGTCCAGCTACCCTTTGGAGAAAACTAATTTTGTCCGCTTGTATCCGCGGTCTCGTTCTTCACTACCCAGAGCTCTTGACCATCTGTGAGGGTAGGAACATAGATCGACTGGTAAATCGAGAGCCTCGCTTTTTGACTCAGCTCTCTTTTCACCACAACGGACCGGTGTAGAGTCCGAATTACTGCAGATGCCGCACCGATCCGTCTGTCGACCTCTCGCTCCATTCGTCCCTCACTCGTGAACAAGACCCAGACATACTTAAACTTCTCCACTTGAGGCAGTACTCTGTCCCCAACCCGGAGAGAAAAATCCACCCTTTCCGGCTGAGAACCATGGTCTCGGATTTAGAGGTGCTGACTCTCATCCCTGCCGCTTCACGCTCGGCCGCTCCAGTGAGAGCTGGAGATGGTTGCTGGATGACGCCAACAGAAGAGATTGTGAGGTCACCAAACAGCATCCCCTCCGCCCCTTGGCTGCACCTAGAAATTCTGTCCATAAAAGTTATGAACAGAATCGGTGACAATGGGCAGCCCTGGCGGAGTCCAACCTCAACAGGAAACGAGTCCGACTTATTGCCGGCAATGCGAAGCTCCTGCTCCTCCTGTACAGGGACTTAGTGGCTCGTAGCAGCGAGCAGCGAGCCCCGTACCCCGTACTCTTGAAGCACACCCCACAGCATCCCTCGAGGGACACGATCGAATGCCTTCTCTAAATCCACAAAGCACATGTGAATCGGTTGGCAAACTCCCATGCCCCCTCCAAGATCCTGGCCAGGGTGTAGAGCTGGTCCAGTGTCCCACGGCCGGGACGGAATC
>JAUMHF010000021.1:14199299-14209917 GCA_032359275.1 Microctenopoma steveboyesi
GAGCGGCTGTATTCATGGCAAACAATTTCCCTCTGGGATTAATAAAGTGTTTTGAATCTTGAATCTGAATCTTGAATATGAAGCAGAGCACCCAACACACTGCAATAGAGAAACGCTCTGCTCGAAGGTTGTTACAAATGTCTGTGGGAGCTCGAATGTGGTTCTGCATGCCGCACAGCTCCACGAATACAGTAATCCAGCTGTGTTTCGTAATTGTCGACTGTGGTCGTGCACTGAACTCATGGCGCTACATAACCTTACTCACGCAGTCCGACATGAATAATCAAACAGATCATGAAGGAATTGACAAAGGCCGATGAATCCCTCAGATAATCTCATGCTCATGACATACCACATGCCATCGGGTTCAACAGTGTGTGGGCGAGTGGTGCTATCTTTTGGGTCTTTTGAGCTTGATAACATCTCCTGCTATTTCATACATGATGAGAGAGAATGGGCTTGTATTTCCTCTTTCTCTCCTTCTCTTCACCAGTCTCCGTTTTCTAGATCAATACTACCTCGTTTATCTTACCAACCTGATATGGCTACTCAGCCCTCAGCTTAGTCTGCTCTAGGCGTCTGTGCATGCGTGTGTCGGGGAAGATTCTCACTCGTCCAGGTGAGGCATTTTACTACTCATTCAAGGTTCTGAAGATATGTAATCCACACACTCTTGCAGCCATTAACTGTTAACTGTGGCCTTCCTGGTAGATGTGTGACATGAGTGTGGTTTTGCACGTGTCCCCAGGCAGCAGCAACATTATACAGGCCTATAGTTTTCATCTGGAGTAGAAACTAAATCTTTATGCTCCTAAAAATAGAGTGGGCTGTTTTTCTTTTCTATCCAGAACACATTATACTCTCCATCGCCCTGAGCATTGCTGGCCTCAGTTGCAAAGTCTCATAGCTTTGGTATGACCCACGCTACAATAGACTGAAAGTCAAAGACAGACAAACTGGTGCAGATGAGTCAAGTTTACATATGCTGCTACTAAACTAACGAACAAAGGGCAACAGATCAGTGATGGTGTTTTACTAAAATGTTGTGAAACTGATTTAAAAAATAACAACAAATACAAAACCTGATAGACTGATGGTGTAGAAAGTGAAACCATACTAGAAACCTGCAGGTGTGGAGAACCCCTAGTGCTCTGGTTTTAGACCAACAGTGTTAATATCCATAATTAGATTACAATCCATTGTATGTATTGTCAACAGCCACCTGTTAAAAGCTTAGCATTACCATGCTTAGTGAGGTTAATTAGTATGGTTTGACAGGATGAAGCTCAAACAAGCAGCTCAAAAAAAGGTCAGCCAGTTTTTTGTTTCAGCCAAGTGTTGAATAAAGAGGAAAAATGGTTATAATGCTAGTATTTACAATAAGATTAAAGTTGCATTGTTTGTATTTCAGATTACTATATTTCTTGGGATTATTGTACAATCACCTTATATTTTCTTCCTTAAACTAAATGGTGGCAATTTTAAGAGAATTGCTTTCATTTACCCAGAGAGCTTCTATTAATTGTACATACATTTATGAGACCAGTCCAGTTCCTTAAAATCAGAAACACTGTGGTGTAACTGTTACTATTCTTCAGAGAGTGATTGGTTAGTGAGCAGTTCTGTGGTTTCTAAAAATCCAGAATCTGGCCTTGACCAAATTGGTCAACGTCTTCTGAGAAACATCTGTGAGTCAACATACAGGAACACCCTTTCTCACTTATCTCCACTATTGCTAGTGCTTTATCAGGAAAATGGATTTGGTGGAATGGTTGATTCTGTATCTGTTCATCAGACTGTGTATGATAAAAATAAAAAAGTGGTGTTCTGTAACGCCCTTTCAAAGAAACAACAATCAATCAATCATTTTTTCTAAATATCCCATATTATAGACTAAGTTGATAAATATCTTCTCTAGCAAACCACTGTCCAATAGTGTATTGAGGAAGACAGGGCTATAGTACTTAAATTAGTAAATGGAACAAAATTCTTCATTCAAGATTCTTCATAATCAAGAGAGAGTGTGAAAGTGGGGGATAAGTGTGATTACTGCAGGCGTAGTGTTAGAGGACATGGGAAAGGAACAAGAAAGGTGCCGGCGATGGTGATATGAGGACCGGGAGGCAGACAAGTGAAAAGCAGCTAACGCAGCAAAACTGGCTTTGGAAGCTTCAATCTAATGCTGAATAATTCATGATCTTTCCTTTCAATCTCCTCGACTGTAAGAGTTACAAAGAAAATTAATGCTGGGGAAAAGGACAAAGTAAGGAAAGAGAAATGGAATTAAAAAGGAGCAATGAATAAATAATGTTGCTTTGCCAGCCTGATCTCCACATGCTCCATATTAGTAACACCTGGTTGTGTATTAAAGACAATATTATGAATGCATTTAAGTTGTAAACAGCAAATGAATGGGCTGAGTCTGTCCGACAAATACTTGGCCTACATTTAACATACTTGTTGTGCAGAGTCTGTATTTTAGGGAATAACAAATAACATATCACAGGTGTCGCTTTTTTTTTTTAAGCTAAACCAAGCATTCTATACAGTATACTAGTTTTTTAGGCAAATCAGCCTCTGCAGTATGCTGCCAATTTTGAGCCTCACGAACCATTGTTTCCTGGACAATATAGTATGTTACATTACTAAAGTTCCAATGGTCAGAGTAGGTTTTTGCTTGCTATTTTACATAACATGATGGTGATCACCGAACTACAGAAACCACTGTTTAAAAGACCCATCCATAAACAGAGTAAAGCAGCAGATGGGAGGTGAGTGATTGCGGTAACATCTGTGTTAAAGTGTCAAAAGTTACTTATTACTGACCAAACATATTTGTATGTGTGTTATGTATACTAGTTTATACTAAAAATAGACTTTTTACATCTCTGTTATGATTTGGATTTTTCTTAATACATAATATTTGCTGAAACAGCCTAAGCAACGGTCAGAGCAAAGCGCAGCAGGAAATGTTTAAGGAGGGACCATAACTGCAAAACATAATGTGAAGTACCAGGAATGTATGAAACTAAGATCAACACCCTCCGCATCCTCAGACAAAACTGAAACAGCTCCACATTTTGAACACGACTCTGGACGCAGATAGATAGTTGCTTTGACTTATTTTGGTCACCTGTGAGTGAACGCATGTGTCTATGTGGATGCATCGTTGTGGATACAGAGGGCAGAGGAAAATTGATGGAAAAAATGACATCTCCTCTGGTAAATAAGACAAATAACATTAAGGCTACTAACCTGTTGAACGATAGACCATTTTATAGGAATTTGCTTGAAAAAGACGTACCCAAAATGAATTGAATATATCTCAGGAACTGTAGGGTTTATTTGAGCAATCTTGGTACCAAAACAAAGGCAAGACTCCAGAGAATGCTCTAAAGTTCTAAAATGTAATATTTATGTCACTGAGTGAGAGTAAATGAATTTGGAACACAGAATGACTTTGTAACCGGAAGTCGGAAGCGGACCCGGTACCGGGTCCGTCGGGTTTAACAGGTTAAGAAAGTTTAATAAAAGGACACTGTATAGACCTGTTCTACAGGAATGTAACCTGAAGTTACTTCTATTCTAATCTTCTCTCAATCAGCGCAAAATATGGCCATATGATTACAACACCAACTCATGAGTGGGGAAAAATGGCACTGAATACCGTAATTTTATAAAATATTGTGATATAGAATTTTGATCATATCAGCCAGCTCTAATGTGCGTTTGTGTATTTCATTACAAGATGTTTTCATAAAATATTTTAAACAATTCCAAACATGTATTATTCATAACCATATAAACTAAATTCTTTTCTGCCTTTTGGTTGTCTTCTCTGGTTCACTGCTGTGCTGTCTGGCTGTATTACCTGTAGATCAGTGGATTCGTGTAAAGTTGTATGAGAAAAATGAAACCTCACTTTTACATTTAAACATAAAGTGTATCATTTGACCCAAGAATATTTTGTTAATTTTTCTTCCCAGTTGTTTATCACGTTGTTTTGACTCATATGTACGATCATTCAGATGATTCGGTATTTTGCTTGGTTTGAAATTGACTTTGTTTGTGTGGTATTTTAGTGACACATGCTGTGTGACACATGGTTCAATGTTGTTCATTCAGAACACGGCACAACATAACAAACTGGTGGAAATGGCACAATCTCTGCTGTGTCACATTTTGAGAAATGTGAGAATATCCAAAGCAGAGAATGAATAGATAGCACTGAATGATGCAATCACATTAACGGTTAACCACACTATATGATATAATTATTGACTCCCATCATTGACACATTATCTTCTTCTGGCTGCAGAGTTGCGGTGCTGTGTGGTCGGCACCCAAACATTCGGTTTCCTGGAAAAGCTGGTTAATTCATTTATTGAGCTGTTTCGTTCATGCATCACTGTGACAGGCACAGCTATTTCAGTGTGATGAGACTAGTGATGTGACTGGCTGACAGTGTGTATATTAATCACCACACACCTTTTGATTTATGTTCAGCTTCACCCACGTGTCTCACCCTTTCCTTTTAGACTCCTACACAGTCTGTGTGTAATGGGCATACTGCTTTGCACTTGTCGTGGCCCTTCTGTGATTAAAATAGGAGTGCTAGGATTCAAAGTTTTTTTTTTGCTCAAGTCTGAAATAATTTACAGTCTATTCTACAGCTCAACAAACAAAGTGCTATTAAAACATGTTCCATGCCAGACAAGGTCAAACACAACCAAAACAGAGCAATGCTTTTTCCATAAAAATCCTGATATGAACTATTACTTTAAATGTTTGAAAAATTTGCATCTATTTAATATAAATTCAGTTGTACAGAAACCACCATACATCATGTCAGTATACTACTTTAAAAGTTGGTAGGAGTCAGCTAGCTGCTTAGCTGCCCTGGCTAAAATGAAACGCACAAAATCCATGAGGCATTTACACACACCATCAGTGACTAAAGCAGAGTGCTGCCAGCAATATACCTTAAGAAATGTACATATCCTAAGCTTAAAACACAAAGAAATGTGTGGCTTAACTAGTGCAGCTGGTCTTTGATGAAAACTAGATCTTAGACATTTGCTGCTCAGATTACACACCTGAGAAGAGTTTCTGGTTAAAAGTCACGCATCATGCACTTCATTAGTCTTGGATTTTGTTTAACATACTCACACTAAATACTTCACAGATTTGCAGTAATTACGGGAAAACTATTTAAATGAAATAACCCAGCTATTATACAAATTTGGGTTCACATCATAAACAATGGTTTTATAGTAGTATATCAGGAATGTGAAGACTATAATTATACTATAATAATGCGGTTATCAGATCCTTTCCAGGATCTGATAACCCCAGCTCTATGTTTCATGATGAAAAATAAAAGTCTTTCATTTTACATCTGCAGATAAAGTTAAATCCTTAACACTGAGAGGAGACCAAGCAAAGTAGATACAGTACGTGCAATCAAAGATAAGATAGAGGGTTAGGAACATTTGGCACTGAGGTGTGTCCTGCTGCAGTGCTATAATGCAGCCGAGTCAGTAAAACAAAAACCATAACAGAAACAAAAAGATGCTGTGTGCCCACTAACATCTGCAACAATGATTAAGAGAAGCTGCAAATCATTAATACTGGATAGCACAGTCAGCTAAATGGTAGAGTTATAATCGTGATTTCCATTTTCACATTGAGTGTGCCTTCAGTAGAACCACAACATGTTTAGCTGTATTTGCCGTATCTATCACCAATCACAACTATGAAGCTCAACTAGATCACACAATACAAAGAAGACGTAAGCTGATAAGACGCAGACATTTGGGTCTTAACTGGTTTATGTTCCTTTCTGTTTTTATCAGCAGGTTCTGGTGTGGTCTGGTTTCAAACTGTGTCTGGCCTTCACCAGCCATGAGAGCAGAGATGAACTAAAAACACGACCAGCGGTATCTATGTGTGTTTTTTTTCTCTGGTCTTCACAAGATGGACATGATGAATTAAAAAAAACTGGAAAGTATCTCTTTGGGATAGATGCTCAATAAAAAATATTTTACTACTGTTGAAGAGTAAATAATCTTCACTTGTGTCAAGTTAAAAATGTGTGAATATGTTGTTGTTTTATGTTGTTTTTAGTTAAATGTACTTAAATTGTAAGAAACTAGAATCACCACTTCACCAAGTTTATGCATCCTAGTGCATGGTTGTGCCAGATGTTAAGAAATTCCATCCAGGTGTTTCTCAGAGAAGAGCTGATGAAAATGGGACATACAAGAGGTCTCGGTGACCGTGACCATCATAATAAAATTAGTTCACAGTGGTGACAAATAAATAAAAACAACCCTTAAGGCATCGAGTTGCATTGACAGAAACTAGACAGACACCTGGACAGATGAATGGAAAAAATAAAAATAGGTCAGCTTTAACTCTGAAGATGAAAGGTTAGAACATGAATTTGATGAAGGTGAGGTGACTTGGACCAAAGTAAAAAGCTTTGGAAAATTTTAAACAAATTCCTGACACAATGAATCCCGCCGAATCAGTCCACAAGGATTGGATGACGGAAATGTCACTACGAAACCCTGTCTTTCAACTTTGCCACCAAAAACAAATTAGTTCATCTCTGACTTCCATTACACAGTTGTACCAAATAAAAATACATTTCTTCCAAATGATGTGACATAAAGCCTGTGTGACCTTTGACCAACAACATATAATCAGTTCATCACTAAGACTAATAGTCAGATCTAGAAAATCCTGTTTTTCACATTCACCTTCAGAAGTATTGAGAGGCCAGAAAACATAATGCCTCTGGCTCTAGCTAGCTGCCAGCACGGAGGCATTTGAGTCAATTAAAAAATAAAACTGTATGGCAATTTGGCAATAATGCTATAAGAGAACTCCAGGTAACTAGATTGTCCACAGAGCTAAATGCAAGTATTATCGATGTTTCCTACCACTTTTTGAGTAGTTGGTTGATTATGCAATCTATTATAGAAACATACGCTTGTATGGAGGTAGTGTGCCAGTCTAATGCAGTGTGAAAAGGGTGATGCTCTTCATTATTTTTGTCTGTGTTGCTGAAACCATCCTTGCCCCACAGGCTGACAAGTAAAGGAAGCATTTGTTCTGAACAGCATGAGTGGGAGGCACAGTCAAAGAGCAGCGCATGATGTTAGCCATGACAGAAAACACATCTGCTCACCTGAGTGAGAATATCTAGTTGACCTATGATGTGTTCCAGGGTGCTGGCAAGACCTGGGGGAATCCCTCCATCTGAAGCCTGGGACGGTACTTCAACATGGGGTGAATGCTGCGGTAAACCCTGAGTCTGCGTCTGGTGGTGGGTGGAGGAGGAACTGCTGCGGTGGTTTCTGTAAGTGTGGGAATGAGATGCTCTACTGTGGCTGCCACTGCGACTGCTGCTCTGAGCGTGGGCAGTAGTTTGGGAGTCCTGTCTGTTAAAGTGCTCTGATTGTTCAGATGCCTGAAAACAAAGACAAAAGAAGATGAAGGTTGTTCAAAATGTTTGCTTGCAGACAGACATTAAACATCTTAATGCACTATTCCTTTGTTATTTCATGAAATTAAAAAAGAGGAAAATAAATAGTAATTGTGGCATGTGGTAACTATTAAGCATGAGGATGCCAGTATTATTCTCTGGGGTTGTCTGGCAACCAGAGGCTCAGGTAACAGTGCATGTGTATAGAGAAGAATATAATAATAATGGAAAACTAAATATCTGCAAACTTTCAGTCAAGAGAATAAAACTGAAATGAGTCTGATGTCTACAACAAAATTACCCAAAACAATTCACTTATCTCTTTCAAGATGCACAAGTTGAAGGTTTAACAATGCAGTCCCCTGCCCTGAAAATCTGTCTATATATTGTGGCGTGAAAAATCCTCAATTCAAAGATTCTTTGTTAATGAAAAGTGCCCGCTAGTGGTATCTACTAAAAGGAGAGTTAGTAAGTAGTGACTTAAGAGGTTGTTCAAAGTTTTCCATAAACGTTTAATGCTGCAATGTGTTCAGCAAAACCTAGATGTATAACACAATATAAACTGCTGTATTATTATGTTCAACTATAATGTCAGAAGTGATCAATGGCCCTGAACAGCTGTTCATTTATTCCTCAACACCTCTTAAGAGCAGTGCCAAATAAATAACAGGTCTTCTAGCAGAGGAAAATGAATCACAGACTAGTCATTATGTCAGTAAACATGTTAATATGACACAGAGCCCACAGAGTCAGGATTTCCTACTCCATAACACATACTGACAACATTTTTTATCATCGGCATAAATAACTAACTTAGCTTAAACATTCGTGATGCCTACTTTTATTAGCTGAGTGTGTGGTTGATACCAGACTTGTGAGTCATAATTCTTCGCACTACAATGATGATCTTGCATTTAACCATCAAATCTTTCTCCGCATACGGTTTTTAAATGTGGTCAATGGTAAATCAATGTTCAATGGGACCTTACTGGAACCAAGTTCCAGTAAGGTCTTAATTTTCTTTTAGCATTAGCATTAAGGGTATGGTTTTAAATCGTGTGACCGATTCATTTTTTCAAATAAAAGGACACACTTTCATCACCATAACAAATCTTTACATCTAGAAGATTTTACCACAGAGTGTAAGAACATAATAGAAAATGAACATAATCATAGTCGACTTTGCTTGAATTAATTTTCCTCCAGTGAAAAAATAGAAGCACATACGTCAGAAAGAAGTCAGAAGAGGAAAAACGCACACTCTCTCTTTCTCCCAGAACAACTTGCCAGTCAGTCAGCCTGTACTATGATTAATTCATCGAGACATAAACACATGAAGATCAGTGACCACATCTCTCCGCCACCATGTGTGTATGACTAAAAGCTGTGTGCACACATCTATAGGTTTCTAAATTTTCTGTCTGTCTCAGCAGACTTCTGTCTGGTAGTGTAGAGTGTGTGTGTGTGTGTGTGTGTGTGTGTGTGCGTGCGTGCACATCTGTTCCAAGACGTCTCTGCATCTGTGATGTAAGAAACAACTGCTTTACACATCACCATACAACAGGAAATCTATTCGCCATCATCCTACCATGTTCACAATTGCAGTGTCAAACTGTGTCCTGTTCCTAAAAGAAGCCAGATGACCCTGCTCGGCAGATTAGCATCAGACAGAACACACACCAAACCAAATAGGCAATGGTACCCTAAGGTCTTTACTGTTTTGATTCTATATACATACAAACACACACAATATATATATGATAACATGACTAACAAATGGATGTGGATGATGGATGAGTAGACATAAAAATATATAAAAGAAGCTGCCTGTAGAAAGACAAAGTGGGGTGTGACAATTATATCTTGCTGTCAAAATAAGTTTAATACTACAAAGGTTTCATTTTTTTTAGATTGAAATTACAATTGAAACTAATCAAGTGCAACCTTTTAACTAACCTATCACACAACTGTAACTTACATGACAAAGTGTCTCAACCTTTAGCATATAAAAGATGTAGCCAGCACCTGTTGATATAACTGCCACCTGTCTGAGGGTAAATTTACTCAGTATTTATTTATGCTGCAGCTGGTAAAAAAGCAACAATAAAGAAACACCTGGCTGTTGTCTGGTGAATAGAGCTTTTAAATAAAAGATATTCTGACATACCATAAAGAACGTTCAGGGTCCTTGTATTATGTACGCTGATTCACCGTTAAACAAAGAGCTACCTGTACTGCTTACTCGAAGACACTAAAATGCTCAAGATGTAGAAAGAAATTAGTGTCCTGGGTGATTTTGAAGAACGATTTAACAAAAACAGACCACTAATTGATTTGTCAGATTTGTCATTAATGAAAAATGATCATTACATGATTGACATATTTTAGCAGTTTGTTATTAATATTGCAACTAAAACTATGCCATTGTCATAGGTTTTGAATGACACGATTACAGTACTCTGTCACTGTTTATGTTAAAAATCTGTTACTTTTTGACAGACATTATCAACAATATCATATGTTGTTTATATGATGTTTTCAGTGATTATTATCTCCGCTCTGTTCAACTCTAGTGAAACGTCACTGGAAATGAAATATGATGTGACAATCATATCTCGCAGTCAAAATAAGTTTAATACTCCAAAGGTGAGAATGAAGTGAAGTGACTTACGCAAAATGCATTTAGGAAAAACTAAATAAGAAGTCTATTTAATAATGGCTCACTTATACTAGTATAAACAGTGTATTTACAAGGCAAATCAACCTAAAAAATCTACAAATAAAGGTTGGTATCTCTAGTCACTGCTCTGATATGCTGGGTGACTGTACAAAGAGAAAGGAAGGGAAGTGAAGTGGGTTATATACCACTGTGAGTTTACCATACTGCAGTTCATATTGTAGCCTCCTTTACAGGGTAACAGGTATCAATGCTGTTGCTAAAACATTATATATCATATATATATATATATATATATATATCATATACAGACAGACAGACAGACAGAGACAGACAGACAGACAGACAGACAGACAGACAGACAGACAGACAGACAGACAGAGAGAGAGAGAGAGAGAGAGAGAGAGAGAGAGAGAGAGAGAGAGAGAGAGAGAGAGAGAGAGAGAGAG
>JAUMHF010000021.1:14216606-14244582 GCA_032359275.1 Microctenopoma steveboyesi
TGTGTGTGTGTGTGTGTGTGTGTGTGTGTGTGTGTGTGTGTGTGTGTGTGTGTGTGTGTGTGTGTGTGTGAGTGTGTACGTGTGCGACATCTGACAAGAGCTTTAAATATTTAAACATTACAAATAACTGAACTCCTCTCTCATTTTCTGTTTGTTTCTCATGACTCATCTTTTGGTAAAATACTTCTTTAAGGGATGATCTTAGAACCAAAATTAATTTAAGTGAAACAAGGTTTTAATCAATCACAATATGGTGCATGGGAACTATTTATAACAGCATTAATTCATTTGTTAATTCATTTAACCGCCTTATGGTATTTGTCTCATTTACCCAGCGACATGTCATTTCTTAGTTATGACATGCTCTTCTGCTCTCTTTCAGTCGTCCTCAGAGTGGTCAGGGTGCCAAGGCCTTGATCAAAATAAGTTAAAATAGTTGAGTCTCCAAATAGCACACACTCCACTTTGCTTTCATTAAGGTGTAGGTAGTTAACCCGGCTGCTGTAGTGACGTGCCCCTCAGAAATGTCAGATGTAGATATACTTGGATACCGTCTTCGTAGCAGTGGAAGGAGAACCCACGTTTGTTTAAGACAGATCTCAATGGGAGCATATGCAGTGTGAACAGACTTAGGACAGGAAAAGAGGGACTGAAGAAGAGGAGCAGGCACCAATGTTGACAGAAAAACTTGTTAGTGAGGTTTGACCTGAACTAATCAAGGGGTGACCAGGCTGGACAGAAGGATCCAGATCTAGAAGATACCAGCAGGACAGAGTCCCCAGCATCTCTGGCCAATAAAATGTCATTGTTAATTTTAATAGTGCAGATTCAGTGCTGTGTTTCGATTTAAACACAGAAATAAGTGCTCTTTGGTTTTGACATAAAAAAAAAGCTGGGTTCCATATAAAAAACACAGGCTGCCACTGCAGTTATTGGTGTTAATCACATAAGTGAGTAAGTATAGTGAGTTATAGCATAGACAAGATGATTTTTATCTGCTCTAACAGCATTTATTGATAATACATCCACCTCAACTGTTCCAGCAGCTATTGTAGCTACACACATATATTATTTGTAATAATACAATTTAAAATAAAGACAGATTCTCAGAGCTGTCAGAAAGGGTGTGGGAGAATCAGTGTACCCCTACTGAAAACCAGAGAGTGGTATTCTATTAAATTACTGTCATGAAAATGGAGTAGATGATGCAAACTGTCTTTTTATTGCATGAATAATATTCCAACTCCTTGGTTGTCAAGCTAAGTAAAATACTATGTACCAAGACAGCGTAGTAAAGGCAATGCCATTACATGAATGTTTTACCAGGACTACATAGGCCAAATAACCACAAGCCAGTCACAGAGACTTACCTTTTTTGATTTGTGCTTAATTTCAGCACATTAGTTGATTTATGTTATTAGTGATCCTAGTTTGTAGAAAGGGAATTGATGATATAATTCTGAACATAATCATACTTTCTTTTTGCTACATATTCTAATACAGTAAATTATCTTTACATTTTAAAATTAGAGAAAGTAGCCTGAAGCTGAGAACAGATTAGTATTTCATCCACTTCATGTGGTGGGAAATATGAGGAAAATGTCCTTCATAACAAAGTGTATGTGAAAGAATAAATAGGTATTTCTTGCCCAGCATGTGAGATATGAATATAGCTGTGGGCCACATTGCAGACTTCAAAGGAAAGATATGCATGAAGGCAATAAGCCGGCTGCAGTGACAGCATGAAACAGGTGCATTTGGGCATGTGTATGTGTGTGTCCCTCTCTTTCTGTTCATTTTTGAGCCAGTGCACACAGAACCCGTGTGCACACTTGTTTCAATTAATTCTAATGCTAGCATTTACACACAAACAGTAGAGACAGTGTATCTGTGAATATACAAACTCTATCAACAAAACGATGAGACTGTAACTCTTTTACAGTGTTTAGGATTCTTCACTCAAGTTTAACTACCTTCAGGACATTTTCTTTACTTTACTTATTACACACAATTTAATTGTATATATTTGAATTTCAAACTGAGCTTGCCATGAATGTCATACGTATTGTCTGTACGAGCAGACAAGTCTATATAGAGTGTATATGTATATACATGTGAACTGTGCACATGAGGGAAAGGAATGCAAACCTGTTATGCGACTGGTATATGTTGTGTGTTATATGTTGTGCAAAGGAACAAAGGGGAGACATAAAATGCAATTGACCTTACCTGAACAGATGGATGTGAGTTCAAATTGGGGTGAGCTATGGATCTGGCTGGTGGTGCCTGCATGCTGGAGGTAGTTTTTTGTGGTCTGACAGTGTCACCACACTCACTTCTGTCAAAGTTGGTCTTCCACACCATTACCTATGAATAAAAAAATGCTATCTAAACACAGTTTTGCCTTCTCTTTTCCATGCCATGTACAAAGAAGCTGATCAGCCTGATTATACTGGACTGTGGATCAGTTAGAAAAAGTAGTCCTTACCTGTTCATCAGATCCTCCAGAGGCAAAGTACTCTCCTGTCCTAGAGAAGGCCACACAGTTTACTGGACCCTGGAGACGTGGAGAAAAGAGGTGATAATACAGTAATATCATATTTTGTCATGCATGCATCCTTAAACTCCAGTTGAGCCAGATCCCTTTTTAACAGCATGGAGCAGCTTTTTAACTTTTTTTAATGAGAGAAAATAATTTTATTTGCTGTTCTGGTTTTGCTGAGTGTCTTGTGTTTTTCAACTCTATTAACCTTGAGTTTGTTTTAGAAGGAGCATCCTGAATGCCTCCAGTTCAAAACTCAGAGCAGAAAAGCAGCCAGTGTCATTTTCCATTGTCCAATCTGTGTCAGGTAATGAAAATTAAATACAGCATGGCATGTAACTGCAAACAAATGGACAGACAGCTGAATATGTTCAGAATTTGGACGGTTAGAGAAAACATTTAAGTTGAAGACATAACCTTTGAGGTTTAGAAAATTTTAAAACAGAAGCTCTTGTCTGTGTGTGGATGAGTGTGAGTGTGTATATAAGTGGAGGAGGTGGGTCAGGGGCTGTGGCAGTGAAATCAATAACAGAAAGCAGACACTCCAGTAGGATGAGGTCACACATGGTCAGAGCCAAAAAGGATCACCTGCGGATATCAGGAGCCTAGAATGCCATTTGTGTGTGTGTGTGTGTAAAAGAGAAGTTAGCATATCTGAAATCACGCTTTCTCCTGGCTATACTCTCTTTTCTACTTCACAATGCTGAACGGGGTCAGTGATTACACTTTTAGCCCTCTGACTGTGTTCAAAGAGAGGATGAAGGGGAGAACAAACAACAAGGAAAAGACACGGACAGTGAGGCAGCTGGAAAGAAAAATAAAAGAGTGTGTGTCCTGTGGCTGGCACCCAGACGGGCTGGTTTGGGTGAGGAATGGTTTCCCAGAAGCACCTGAGAGAAGCAGACACTGTCACTATAGCAACGCGACAGCCTGACAGACAGCGTGTTCTGTCTCTGCTCTGACTAATGCCTGCTGCCAGGCTGGCACTTGCCATGGCCAGACACACACACACACACACACACACACACACACACACACACACACACACACACACACACACGGAGAGTCTGACGGGGCACTGAACCTAACTGGCACATTTTATGTACTGATAAATGAGCAGGGGTACAGAAACCAGACAAGACCCACATGGTGCTCTCCATAAAATGAGGACTAACAAATATGATGACATGCTTGTTATGTTTTGAAAGTTGAAGCATTGGTATAAATTACAATGACCTTTATAGTTAAAGAAAGGAACAAAGAAAACTAATGGGAGATAGGTATAGTATATTATAGGTATAGACACTAAAAATTGGACTAGTTAATCAACTAAACAGTCAATAGACGGAAAGACACTGTTCCAATAGTCAATTAACTGTAGCTATCATTTGGCAAGCGAATAGTGAACACTCCAGAAACAGACTGTCTGGCCAGAGGGGGTTGTCTTGGCAGGACTGTTTCATAAACACTGACTGTATTATGTTCCAACAAGTTGGTTTCATTGAAGGCCAAACTGATCAGGAAGAATACACGGTGACTGGGGCAAGCTAAATGGCTGCACCGATGATGCCACAGACCTCTTCAACCTCCCTATGGCCCATGCAGTCATCCTCAAGTTTCCCCAACATCATCCCAGTAGTAATTAACTCTCCCATGTGTCATAGCACAGAACACCTGATTATAAAGACGAGACATCTTCATCTTCAGCTGGCTGACTGGCTAACCAACACCTTCCAGGGAGGAGTAAGGCCCACTAACAATGTGGTGTAGTCAAAGGATTTGTAGATATTAGAGGATCTGACAATGCCAGATCTTGATCATTCAAGCATTAAACTGCAGTTGAACTATACTTTATTCAAACTATAAAGTGTTTTAATAAAACTTGCCAACATTTGTCAACTTTGTTTCCTCTGCAAGTTTTCATACTGAAGACAAACATAATTGTAATTTCTGTAGTGATTTTCAAGACAATTGCGATAAAGCAAATGTGCACAACACACACAGAGTCTGTACCTTGTTCTGGTCACCAATCTTGCACCAGAAGCATAACTCATATACCTTCTTTATGAGTGCTATTTTTGTGCTTTCAATTTGACTTTGCCAATGATGTAACACAATGTGTCAGGGTCTCTAGAACATTGATCTGTGAGTCAAATATACGGCCATTGACCAACACAGTTTCTAATGTAATATTCACTGACAGAGTCAAGGTGGTGTAGCAGTTAGCAGTGGTTAGTCGCAAAAAGTCGCAAACCCGTGTTTGTTATAGCTGGTTGCAGGAGGTTTTCTTTGGGTACTCTGACTTCCTCCCCCTGCCCATAAACAAAAACAAAACTAGGCTCACTCTTAATTAATAACACTGTTGTATAAAACTCCAGAGAGCACCTTTAATACAGTAACGGACAAAAGGGTGTCACAATTTGATTTTGTCATACCTACATCTTCCTTTCTGAAATAACACTGGCATAACCTATGATCAGCTTCAAACAGAGTGTAGAAATAAGACTAGCATCTTGTGTTTTAGTCTTAAAAGCAAAAGATTCTTATTTACCAAGATAAAAATCTGTTTAATAAAAGGCTTTGGATCACAATGTAAGAATCAATTGCCAGACAGAGAGCAGTGAGACAAATTACCCTAAATTAACATGATTTTAGCCAGCCAGGTAAAGTCCTCCTGAGGCTAGGTAAACAAAGCATTTGTCAGATCCAACAGCAAAACACTCCCTCAGAGTGCCTTTGTGTTTTCACACATCACATCAGGACACATGGAATCAGTCAGTAACATAAATCTCATAAATCTACACACCCACGTCGAACAGATTGGGGTCTCTCCCATCTCTAGGTAAAGACATTTAAAACCTGGAATGCTTTGAGCACAAACAGTCTGGCAAAGTTATCATGGAAACCAAAACATAGTGCAGGAGATGACAAATTTGGAGGTGTGTGTGAAAGAAGAGGAAAAAAGTGTTGTTGTTTCCATCTCAGCCAGTAGAAGAGTGAGAGTGAGACAGGCAACATATCATGAGATTTCTGCAACTAGCCAGCTGTTCAGAGAAAGATCAAGTCACTCAGTTGTCCGGTCAAAATGTTCAGCAGGACAAAATGAGAGTCCATCAGATGTAGGAGGACAGGAGGAGGTAGCAGCAAATACAGAAGGTTAACGGGGAAAAAGAGAATGATGGTGACAGTACTAAAATACACGTAGAACATGAGGACGTGGAGAAAAGAAAGAAGACGGGACAGAAACAGAGGAGAGGATAAAAGGTAGTAGAGGATCCAGAGAAACGGAGTCAGGAACATAGTTCTGTTTCCTTCCAACCACCCTGAGATGAGTCATTGTGAGTGGGCTGCCCGCTCGCCTGGCAAGTACTAAAATACATCAAGTACCAAAAAAGCCATTATACACACACACACACTTCTGAGAACCAAACATGCACAAAGAAGATGTCAAACACACTGACACATAACTGTCTACACACAAACTCAGGAACACCAGGGCAGACTACAGACGTGACCCATCGTCTTCATGACTGAGTAAACCGTAAAGTTAGTCCTGAAAGAATGTGTGCGTGTTTGAGTGCCTACCTGGTGTCCGTGCAGCGTGTACAGTAGCTTCCCCTCTACAAGGTCCAATATCTTCAAGGTGGAATCACCCGATGCAGTGATGAGGAAATTACCAGCAGGATGGAAAGACAAGCTGTTGACCACACCACTGTGGACTGGAAGCAAGAATTGTTTAGATGACGCAGCTTTAATTATAACACACCACACTCTTAATGAGATGACCATCACAACTTTTGAGGTTTACACACCACAAAAAAAGTTGGGAAACACCTACATACCGTTTTTATTATGTTCTGTTTGTCTTTTCAAATGATTGTGAATGGGTCTCAAAATACAATAAAAAATAACAATTCATTGTTATTAGCTTTTCTTTCAGCCCTTGGTATTTCTTAAGCACTTCATGTTCCTTCCTTCTAATTTTGCCATCACCTGGGATTGCTACATCTATTACTAAAGCATCGTTTCTCTGTTTGGCCACCGCTAGAATCTTTGACCTTATTTGTGAGGTGCCCTGAGGTGATTCTTTGATTTGGTGTTATAAAAATAAAACTGTATTAAATTGTTATGATTGAGCGTGTCTTGCTCAAGGACACTACAGCAGGCCATAGTTGTCTTTATCACACTGAAGTACTCTGTGCAATTGCTGTGTGACTTCAGAATGGCGTTCAATCAGGTTTACATTAGTATAGTTAATTACATTCAGTAACCTACAGCAAGTAATTAAAACTCACTAATACATAACAATACAAATAAATAATAATACCGAGTGGTAAATGGATTTTTCATGCAGATAAAATGAGGACAGCATTTGAAAAGTGGTGTGGTCCCTCTGCTGGCGAAATCATGCTATGACACAATAGACCATACATACACAATATATCTGAAAGAAAGGTCATGAAAAGCAGCAACTTAAGCATACTGATAAAGAGGGCTTAGAACACAAGGTTTGCACCCTAAAGGTTGAAATAACAACCTGAAAGCAAACTAAACAGGTAAACAACAAATACAATAGAGACATTTTGTACACAACACTATTATTTAAATGCTTTGACAAGTTTTTAACTTTACACTATACATTTATCTGCCATTTATCTGTTTTTAATTTCTAATAAATCTAATATATTGTTCATCTAACAGTCGCCTCACCACACTTCTACCACAATTTAATACTTAAGAGTGGCTAAATTGGTAATTAACCACAGTGATGTGTAGCACTGTGGAGAGAAAGGGAGAATATAGGAGAGCAATTATTAGATCATGCAACTGAAATCTATTTAACCGAGCGGATTAGAACCATCAGAGTGAGTGGCAGCCTGCCAAAAAAGCATGAACACTGGCTTTATTGAAAACACAAAAAATCATGTATCTTGATTACTATTTTAATCCGGAGCCTGAAGCACAATTTTGTGATAGTGTCCTTTCAGTCATTCGGATGAAGCCCTGCTATATTTGCACTGTTAAATGTGAAGCTTTGCTCTTACAGAGTGTAATGACATGAAGACAACAAGAGGAAAAGCAACATACGGATTTCCTGAAGCAAATACTAATCTAGCATTAAAGTGTTTCTAACACAAACTGAAGCAAATGATCATTCCTTTTCAAATCATTTAACTGCCACTAAGATCCTATATACTGTTTTTGTGTTTTACCTTGGTAGTGTTGTAGCATCTTATGGGATCTAATGTCCCACACCTTGACAGAGTTGTCAGTACTAGCTGCAGCGATGCATGTTCCACTGGGATGAAAGTCCACATGGCTCGCATAACTTGGGAAAAATAAAATATGCCATTTATAATGTGAGGCATTTTCTCAAACTTTCACAGATATAAGATTCTCTAGCTTATCAAATGTATTTAACGAGTAGATGAGTAGATAATAGACCAGAGCCTCAACTAAAATACCAGAAAGAAAAACTGAAAGAAATAGAAGTTTCCTACTTTTTCCAACACACACACATAAAACCTTACTAATGCACCTTTTTCCTCTCATGCACCATTCTAGTTCCAAGTGCTCACCCAGCATGTTCACAGAAAGAATGAATACACTCTCGGCTGTTCTTGTCCCACAGCTTTATAGTCTTATCATCACTGGAGGACACAATCAATCGATCGTCTGGAGAAAACCTGTAAGAGATGTGTTGGAAAGATCAAACTGGACGAAGGCTAAACAGTTAGGGTTAATATGGGGCAAAGGCAAATATAAATACTAAAGAAGACATTTTTGTACAGTCTATTAGAATAACACACATGTGTGGTATGCTGTAAAATATGTGTAACAAATGTTTTTTATCTCATACTTTGCACAGCGGACCCAGTTGATGTGCTGGTTGAGAGAAAACAGGAACTTTTGCCTGTGGACAGTCCATACTTTAATGGTCTTGTCGTCAGAGGCTGTAACCAGAGTCTGTCCATCACCAGAAAAGTTAACAGTGCGCACGGTGGCAGTGTGAGCCCTGAATACTGTGGACTCAGCCTTCCTGTACAAACAAACACCAACAACCAAAATGTTTATGACAACAATCACAAACCAGTGGGTGTTGCACGATGTGTGTTTTCTTCTGACTGTCTAGCTGTGTTGCTTTTATGAGTCAGTATTATTGTCCTCTGTGATAGCATTCTAGAAGAATGTAACAGTTGGGGGATGTTCAAAACTTTAAAACGTACATGCTGGGCACCCAAAGCCGTACTGTCTTGTCTCTGGAGGCGGAGGCAACCAGGTGTCCAGAAGGAGAAAACTGAACAGAAATTACAGCATCTTTGTGTCCATCAAAGCGATATGCTCGCATCTGAGGTTTCATGTTCCAGATCATCACACAGGAATCCATAGAGCCTGTGGCTGGGAAAGGAGGGAGAACAGGTGAATGGAGTCCACAGGGTGACCACAGAAAACATACCCAGTACAAATAAAACACAGGCACAAGTACACAGAAAACTGAGAAAAAAAGCAGCAGTAACTACCAATCTGCTTCATTTTGCAGCTGAAGTCCACACTTGTCACAGTGTCTCTGTGGCCCTTGAAATGCCTCTCTAAGGTTGGATCTGACTGTGTGAATAAAGAGACAGAGATACATGTAAAGACATTGTCATTGCTGACTAGAACACATTGATTATTAATTATCATTAATATTATTATTATAAAGATAAATGTAAGAATGGATTTCACATCGGCAAATTCTGGATACACAAATCAGAATATGTGGGTTTATATTAAACATACTGTGTGGGCAAGCCTAAACTTTTGTCAGACAATTATATGATTTACTCATCCCTAATTGTAAAGAAATCATGTTTAATGTTTGTTTGCCTGATGCAGTATTTTTTGCTACTCTCATTTTGCTAAAAGTAATAAAACAAAGCACCGCCGTTAGGTGGCGCTGTTTTGCAGTTTACTTGTCCCTAGACTCCAAAGCCAGTTTAATTTACTGCTAACTAATACATTAACTATTGTTTAGGGTAAGCACTGTAACTGAAATCAGTCGTCGCTAATGGTTGATTTTAAAGTAATTACGTGTAGCGATAACCTGTTTTTCCTCCAGTAAACTAATGTATTATGAATGAGGCCACATCATGCCAAACCGCGTTTTATTTCCCCTGGGTTTTGCCTGTCATGCAGCACTTCTAATCTAAGATACCAACAATCATTTTCACCAGTTAGTTTTGAAATGATCAGGTTGTGGAATAGCGCGCCCTATTTTGGTTGAATTTTGAATGTGGGATCTATGTGTATCCTGGCCGGAAGTTCTGCCTGAGACACCGAACTCAGGCCATATTTTGCCCACATCACTTGCCTCGGTTACCAAGGAGACGTGTGCGGTGTTGCTAGCCGTTAAACTGTAGAGACGGAGGAGACGGAGGAGACGGAGGTTCCGGGGCCGTATGTTTTCCGTGAGCTGACTTGTGTGACATGGCAGAGCTGCATATTATAGGGCAGCTAATCGGGGCTAGTGGCTTTCCGCAGAACAGTCTGTTTTGCAAATGGGGAGTTCACACAGGAGGAGCATGGCGTCTTCTGTCTGGTCTAAAGGAGGGTCAGACCCAGGTGGATGCCCCGCAGATCGCAGACATGGCGTACTGGAGCCACCCGATTGATCTGCACTATGCGACCAAAGGACTCCAGGGCTGGCCGAAGATTCACCTCCAAGTGTGGCACCAGGACTCCTTCGGTCGCTGCGAGCTGTACGGATACGGATACTGCCATGTCCCGTCTAGCCCCGGTCACCACCGAATAAGCTGTGTGACATGGAGGCCGCTCGGTTCCTGGCAAGAGCAGTTGGCGCAAATGTTTGTTGGCGGAGGACCTCAACTTCGCAGCCCGGACCTGATATACAGCGGGGCGGACAGATACAGGCTGAACACCGAAGCTATGGGGACGGTGGAGCTGGAGCTCGGTGTTATCATGAGGCACTTTGACAAATATGGCGTCGAGAACTGACTGGATGAAATAGAAAGAACTTTCCTCGTGGGTTATACTGCATGTTGTTCTGTACAGTAATGTTTACATTTTTTGCTTTTTAAAGGTTTTGTACGTTTTTTTAAGATACATTTTTTGTGTTTTTATAATTTTGGTGTATATTAAAATAAACATATATCTTAACGAAGTTGGTTCCGTATTGGTATGTAATTTCCAATAGCCTAAATAAACAAATTTAATATAAAAGAACGAAACAAAAAGTGCTTAGAATCAAAAATAAATGCATACATTGCATACATTGATTTCACTCAAATCAAGTTTCAATCGTTTAAACAACAATGTAAAACATTAACAAATAAGCAAGGATTTGTTTTTCCTTGTCACAGCTGATAGTCAACAAAAGGAATCTGAAGATATCACCGGTCTCTACGATATTTTTAACAGGCATTTTACTGTTTTCTAAGATTAAACAAGAAAATGGACTTATTTGACAAATAGCTGCATTAGTTAATTAAAGCTCTCTCAAAATTATAAAAAATAATATCAATAATAATACACTTTACCACAAGAGACTGGCGCATTCAAAAGCTCAAAACTCATTTAGTTTTAATTGTGTTTTATTTATTTATTGAATGTAATAAATACCACTCACCTGATCGGGTTAAATATCTGCTAAGAGATCAAGTCTGAGGTTGTATGATGCATAACAACTACAATATGAACACGATAACATATTTATGTGATAAATTATTATGCTGCTCTGTGATATGTATGCTATGTGTAAATCACATGACAGAATAACAGCAGCTCACTAAGAAATGCACACGCAAATGATTTCTTATGCTATTGCTCAACTGCTATAATCTCATCTGTAAAGTCTAATGTTACTAATTCCACAAGTAGCAAACTGCAGCATTTTGGATATTTTTTTAACAAACGTTAAACAAGGTCTCTCTTTACTGTGACTTTATGAGCCACGGTTCACTTAGACTACCCACATTAGGACTCAAACTAGGTCATTTATGATTAAACACTGCCATGAAGTGTGGTAAAGTAAATTATGCTCGGATACATTTTCGATACAGCACAAAAACAGCATGTATACTTTGAATCAATATGAATCCATTACGACTGTGAAACTACAAATAAGACGACAACTTCGGCGCTTTGCTCCAACTAACGTGCAGCTTCACTCACCAGTGCGGAAGTCATCTTTTCTAATTCAGCAGATAAACACCCGGTGCCAGTGACTTGTCGTTTGTTGTAATCGTTACCGCAAAAAACGTGTTCCACTTTATTATTACGACGACTGAGACAAACGACACTGTTCCGTTGTCATACCGGTCGGCTAACGTTAGCTTACATGTAGCTGCTAGTTGCTAACAACAACAGAGTTCAGTTTACCCGCCGCGATTGGGCGCTGCCATCTGGTCGGACTTCTTAAAGGGAAAGTCCTGTGTTTTTTTTTATTTCTGTCGACTAAAACGTAACTGTCACGGTTGAGTCGCAACCACTGGTAAAATAAAATACTGCACATTAAAATTATTTGGAATGATTATTAGTAGTTTTATCATAATGTTAAACGAAATAAGTAAGTTGATTCCTTTTTTAGAATGCACTGACACACTCTCACCACCAGGTGTCAGCCGTGTAGCATTTTTAATATTGTCTGGGCCAAAGATAAAGTTTTGAGTCAAAAGAAATATACCAAGAAAAACAACAGCAGTTCCACTAGTTCCCACAAAGTAACTGAGGCTTTACATATTTTAACATTTTCTGTAGTACTCTCTATCTTTAAATCCTGACCTGTAAACAATGGGTCATTTCCATGCAAGAACTATAAGGAAGAATACAACAAGTGCTCTTGAACAAGGACTGCATGTATGTAATTTAGGTACTTGTACATTACTTTTCATGCTGTGGTATACTATACAATAATTTTATAAGGACTCTAATGTGCTCACATCTTTAAAGGTTGTATCAATGTTTGAGTACATAGTCTTGGGGCAAATTGAGCCCCAATAAAAAAACCTAATTTAGTTAGAGTAGTCCTATTTTGAAATATACCAGGCCCAGCTGTGGAGTGTGGTAACTAGATTAAGATGAAGCGATGGAGGATAAGTTGGAGTGGACACAAGGACCCTCCTCCGAATGAGGTAACAAAGCAGGACCAACCTTAAGACAACCTCAAGGCAAATATACTGAACTTTAGTGGATGTGTTGTCAGATTTTTAACAAACCAGTAGAAGCGCTTGGGCGCTGAGGCACTCACCCACATTTTCTAGCTATAATCCATTCCTGTGTGTTGTTTTACCGCAGATGCACAGCATGTTTTATCACAGTAGAGTCCCTTACCTCAGTGAATGTAGGTCAAATGCTGCCATCTTACCTGAAGTGTTATATTCTTTATGAACTAAAGGGATAAAAGCTACACTCACATAATAATAATAGTAAAAATATTTATCGAGTATAGTAATCAATATTAATTCAAGAATTGTATTTCACGGTTAACTCAGTTAAGGAGTTACACATTTTCATCCATCATACCCCCTGTCTTTAACTCAATCCCTTGTGGGCTTTTTCAGCCGGATGGTTGCTTTGTCATGTGCAGTAGTTCACACCACAAACACTAATATAAGTCACCTTCCTTAGTCTATGTTTGTGTAATATGACCAGCTGTAATTATGTTGTTTTCCGTTTTGTTCTTTTATATTCTCACAGTAGAGTTCAGTCATCTCAGAATGCTTCTGAATTTATTTACAAAAACACACAGCTTCCCCTAGTGACAATCTATCTACAATGTTGAGAAGGAAAAGTTCTGTATTGACTTGAAGTATTTAAAAACCTGCTGAATGTGTTCATTTCAGTGTCAGATAGAGGCTGTTGTTAAGCTGTGAGACCGTATCACAGACTTATAATTACTCCATCACACCTAATGTATTAAGATAATACAACAACTGGCGCATGTCACTGAGACAATAAATAATTTTAAGTCAGAGTCTAATCCTGATACCAAAGATTGTATTTTTGCTCAGTTTTGAATTAAACAGTTATTGGATACCTAGCTTATTAAAATCATCAGTTTGGGAGCCACTGGAAGGTCTTTATTTTCTAAAAGACTGGTTTGGTTTTTCTTTGTGCAGCTCAACATGGTAACAAAACCATCTACCATACAAAAGCACTTTTTAGTCATTTTTGAGACATTGGCCTAGTAAAAAGCTCTGAAACACTGGAAGGCATTTGTTTGTTTATTTTGGTAGGCTGTTGAAGGAGATTTACTTTGTCTAACTCACCTGACCACTGTGAAAAGCCTTGCGGTAACAGTTACTCAGGTATTTAGAGGAGTGGACGACACTTAGGAGGGTGTGGCGCCAAATTCCCCACATTACACACTCACACTAAATCAGAAGAAACGTGAGTTTAGTTTTTCCCGCTGTGTGTGTGTTATAATGGAAGCAACAGATAACGATAAAGGCAATAACCATAATGGATATTGTTCATAATTATAGATTGTAAAAAAACATAACTAAACTAAAAACATGTAAACTTGTAATAGATATTAATCCAATAGGTAAGTTATGTGGGAGGAAAATTTCACAACAGACAAGATCATACTAGGAATTTAACTCTATTGTTTTGCAGTGAGGATCAAGGAAGTCTAAAATAACAACAATGCTACTCTGTAGGCGGTTTTAATTTTAAAGGCCAAAGGAATGATGTTGTGGCACATGCAGGAGGAAACGTGAAGGCTTGTGAACCCATTAATGAATTCATGACCCCATTTAAAGTTCTGCTCTATTAATCTTCTGCCAATACAGAATACAGGTTTTGCATCAAAAGAGAAAATAAGGCCTATAGCGATGACAAGCTCATTTGTTGAGTGTGTTTGAACTATGCTCATTTAAGGCTCAAATATTAACAAGGCAAATAAACTTTACGTAACAAAAAAGCTTTTATTTAACAGCAGAAGCCATGGAGCAAAGTTCAGACTCATTCTGTTTTACTGAGACCAAATATTTATTTTTCTGCAAAAATACCAATTTTGAAAACATGTCACATGCTAAACTATAAATCACATCAGTGACAGTGGATTATTTAGTAGGACAGTCATCTACGAACTCCAGGGTTGGTTGTTTGACTCCCACTTCCCCTGATTCCTGTCCACATGTCAATCTGTTCATGGACTAGACACTGAACCCTGATCCTTGTCCAGCAGCCCACAAGAATTTAGAAATGAATTATGCATTTTATTTTTTTAGGTCTGATGTTACAATACTGTAGAATGATTCCTACATGATTATATTACACCTAGTAGGTGCCTTCAGTGCTTCCAGAATATCCTTCAACTGGATTTGGTCATTGAAATAAGCGAACGTGCTGAGAACGTGCTATAAAATCAGTTTGTTTATTAAGTTGCTGCAGTGTAAAGCCATAACCAGGTCACTGTAGTTATCTTTAGAGATTAATGTTTTTCGATTTCGATTTCTGAAGTGACACCCTTATTGTTGTGTCCAAATAGCTGACTGTGTGCTGTCAAATGAAAAGTAAACAACAGGATTACTGCTTACACACACACACACATACACACACACACACACACACAGCACTTTGAAACTAATAGGTAAGTGCTTCACACTGAGATAAGTTCAAATTAAAATAGCACTTTATAATGTGAAGAACAAAGTGTAATGCTGGTAAAGGGTCAACGTCTTTTCCACGTACTTGCCTGAAAACCCTTTTACCTGCATGTTGTTGGCAGCGTGTCTAAGCACACACAACTTAAACTGTCATGCCTTCTCACCCAGAATGTTATCAAAGTACCTTTACACATACTCGTGCAATTATTTCATTGCAGTTGCCGTCATACTTTGTTCTATGTTCCCATAGTTAGAGGACAGCTTTTTTATCACTCACTCATTGAATTAATTCCCCTGATGTTTTTACTGATTGGGATATGACGGCGTTCATGCAAATAAGAGGTGCACTCCTCCTTTTCTGCTGGAACGTATCGGCCTACATTCTGTGACAGATTTGTTTAATGTAACCACTTTTCTACCAACAATTCTACCATAGAAACAAGGAAGACTGGGGGGCTGTTTGGCCTTCAGAGAGGAAAAGGAACGACTGACCTCAGCGGCTGTGTCTGTTATCCTCTTATCAGCCCTTGGTGTCACGCACATGCATACTCTGTGTGCTCTACAGTCAACAATGCTCTCTCGCTCTCACTGATTGAAAGTGCTCAAACCACGACAGACAGGAATGCTTCTTTCCAACGTTGCTGCCTGTGTACAACAGATGAAGATATAAACGTCTGCAGAAATAATCTTTCATCAACTTTTCCTAGAGCTAAAAAGTGCAGCTGCTGTTGGTACACTAAAAAGAGTCCAAGACTTTGGGGCACAATGCAAAATTTCAAAGACTTTTTATTGATTTTTAGAGTTCAAAAATGTTGTGTTGTTAAATACTATTCATTTTTTTCAGCCAAACAAAAAACTATCTTGAAATCTTCTCTGGAAATATCCGAGAAGGAAACGCCAGCCTGAATACAATAAAATTACCAGAAATGTGATTCAACCGCTGTGCCAGGTCTGCTGGTATTTTCTGAAGGTCATTTTTGCACATCCTCGTTCCTTGTGTGGCACCAGGCGGGTGTGGGCTGTTTCAGGTTTTTCTAGAATGAATGTTGCACCAAAGAACTCATTAAGATATTAGCAGCTTTTACAAGAACAAGTACTACTGCTGCCAATAAGAGCAATTAAAAACCAGCTAACATCCAAGAAGTCAATGGTAAACATAAAACATTATTACTAACAGGAATAATAAAATAGTACATATACAAAAAAGTCAAATTTCTTCTCTTTGTAGTTTTGTCACTGTTGTAACCTCATCGGTAACATAACCTTGTCTGTCTGTGAAGTTGTTTCTAACCAAGGCAACAGACATGAAAAAGCAGAGACCCATGGGTGATCCTGGACTCTGGGGAGTGAGCAACAAGGCCAGTCTTATCCTAAAAACCTTCAAATGTGACGAAACTGTCAAACTGTTAGACAGTGTTTTCTTTTTAAGGTCATGACCTCTGAATAGCCACCTGATGATATTTAAAATGTTTGCTGGGAAGAACTATTAATGGAATTATCATGAGCAAAGATATAATGTCTGATTGGTATTCACCTAATCATTTACCTGAAACCACCACTGAATGCACAGCTGATCACTTAACTGTGAAACGACCGTGTCATGTGACCATCTATCGTCTACATACAAACACGATTTTTGTCACATATAAAGGTTACATATCATCCAATAATAAATTCTCATTGCTCGAATGTACGCTTTTGTATGTTTGAATAATTCTTTGGTTCAGTCTCATGCTGCGAGAACTGGCTTTAAAACCACACACACTGCATATTTAACACGCAATCATCTGACACACAATGAGAGAGATAATTGTCTCTGATGTATTTAGCGGTACAGTCTGGGCGGTGACCACGTTGTTTCATTCCTCTCTCTGGCTTCCAGTAAGCCAAGAGGAAATCTTTACCATCATAAATCGAGTAAATGTAAACAGAGCTTGTCAGTGTAGTTTCCTGTATGTTTCACCCACTAACGTCTGTTAATTATTAGTGTCATGTCAAAAAGACTAATAAAACCTTTACAAATACTGTTTAATAAGTAATTGTGAACAAACAAAATATAGATTAATGAAATGATATGAGGTGAGAATGGACGTAGAATGTAAAATATTTATAAAAGTCTGTTGGATGGAAAATCACAGAAAATCACTTGTCTGTTAGATTGTTTTAAATAAGGCATGACATTTTATTTATGGTGTTTTAGAGACAGATTTGTTACTGTCTGCTGGTGCATTACAAGAACAGATGTCTCTCTTCTGCTGAAGTAGTTGTGCAATGGGAGCTTTCCTCCGCTGGTCAGCATATGATAGTTTTAGTGTGACTCAGTCTGTGTTAGTAGACTCTGTGACATTCACCGACACCATTTAGATAACTCTGCCTGTCCATTTAATTTCCCTTACTTTACTTTACATTGGTAATATATTTTGCTCCTTTTTTAAAAGGAAAACTCTTCAGAAGCCCGATACCCCACACGTGAAATCATTGAACATTTCTGACACACGAACAGTGTGTGACACCATAATGAGCTTATTTGTGGCTAATCACCACACTGGGCTGAACTTTTTGAAATATGATTTAGAATTTTACTGTCTGCAGGAACTGTGTGATGATTATAGTGGTACTGAATAGCTGTACATTGACTCTACTGTGCTGGTGCACAGAAAACATATTATTTCCCCAGTTTTGTTTGCAGTATTGCTCAAAGGATTGCACACAAGTCAGCCAGGCACATGAACTCCTCGCCTTTGAGACTTGTTGAAACGATGAAAGACTCACATGATAACATTCCTAGAAGTCTGGAGGACTTTCAATTATCTATCCTGGGTGGTAGCAGCAAAACAACAACTGTGCACAGTGTCAAACACAGCCAAACCACTTTCAGTCTCGCATTTTAGACTGCTTGTGCTAAGACAGCATTCATACACATTGTAATGAAGTCATGGAAATCTCTCTCTTTTAGTCATGGAAAGGAGAAATGATACTAAGTCTCAGCCTGTGCATGGTTTTGTCTTTTTTATTTGGGTATGATGTCCTTCTGTAGTGTCTGCTTCTCGTGCACATAAAATTCAGCTTAGACTATTCTTAAATTCCACAGACCAGACAACGCTGACCTCAATGAGACAACACTTCTATCTACTATGATTTGCTGAAAGTAGGGGGAGCATAGAGTGATTCGTTGATGGTGTTTCATTTCAAAGAATATTAATCTAGATAGATGACACTGCAATCCTAATAACGGATGGATTGTTTTCAAAATGCAGCTGCGAAGTGGGCAGCTGCCTGCACACACTACGCCAGACAGACACATGATGACAAATCATGAGAGATATTTTAAAAAATTACAGGTGTTCCTGTGCTGAAAACACACAGAGGATGCTGGATAATTTAACCAGTGCATTGTCCGATGAATGCCTTCTCTCTTCTCTGAGATTTCTGTGAAATGAGGAAGTGACACTTGTGAAAGAAATAAGCTTTTACTCAATCAAGTGGTGAAACAGTGGGCCCCCAGTTTCTACACTGCTTCCATAAACAAAACCACCAGTAATGCTGATTAATTGCTAACTGAACCTTAATCCAGCCTGTCTGTCCTTTAAAATTAAAGGCTATTTGTTTTCACAGTGTGATTTAAGGTAGTTTCCAAGCAAATACTATTACATGTTGGAAGTATCTTACCTTTTGTTTACCTCTGCCATGATCCTGCTTTTGTACAGAGCCTGGCATCATCTCACTAAAGCATTAAAACATGGTCCAAAGCATATACAACACATTTCTTTTGTGATACTTAGCTGTGGGAATAAAATCAAATGTGGATTCTCTAGTGTGGCTGTGGACGTGCTATTACTGTCTGGACATGAAGATGAATAGATGGGAAAGCTGTTGCAGGTGACTGCAGACAATGTGGAACAGAAACTATGTGAATAGCACAGTTTTTTTTACCTTGTCCCGTCACTAAAAAATGCTGTGAGTGTTTCATTCAAACACTCAGCTTTCTATTTAACACCCAGTGTCATGTGTGTGGTTTTACCAGTAGTAATATGTTTTCATTTTTCTACTCAACCTTCACACAAAATAATCACACAATGCAAAAGTTCACCAACGTTCATCCTGTGAAGCAAAAAGGCCTTTCTGCTTGCTTCGTCCTTTTTGATACCACAAACGTTCAGAGATAAAGTATGTGCCTGGTATGTTTTGTACCCTAAAAAGCTGATGTGGCCATTTTAAGCACATTTTCACCTCCTCGTGAGCTCAGTTGAATTAACTTGAGCTTAGTGAGTGTGTATATGGATATTAATGAGTCAGCTCAGAGGTGAAAGCATCGTCGTATTTACTCAAAGCAGTGGCGACATTCTTATTTGTAAGAGAAAAAACATTTCATCAACATTTCTTCCGCTTCCAGACGACCTCACAGGAAGCAACCGTGCTTACAACACCTTACACTTGTGAAACGGTTCAGTTAATAACGTCTCTGCACATGAGCCATGTAGCCTCACATATATCCTTTAGGTTTATTTTAATTGACCTATGAATGAGTCCTTCGTCTTTACCATGTGTGTGACAGTGAGGTTGGGATGATTTTATGCATCTAAAACCACAGTCAGCGGTGAACATGAGCCGTTTCTCAAACACTCTGAGGCTTATGTCAATCTCGAGGACGCGATGTGACCACCGTGACCTCTTTTACTTTGTGGATCTGGGTCGTCTCACATCTCACAGCAACATTTATGTCACCTCCATCTGATTTAACAGGACAGTGGGTTAGTAGGTCTCCACAGACAAACACAAAACAAGATTTCACCTGATAAAACAAAGCAATCTGTGTAATTTTAGTAGGCTGAATGATTCTAGTTGTGTGCTTAGGATAGTTGTAGGACTGCACAACTCCCTGTCATGTCCAGGATTAATACTGTGTCATTGTGTTTCAATAGACCTTTTAAAAATCACAATGGCAGAAAATTGAATCCCAAACAGATTAATTGCTAATTTGTTTTAAACTGCAGTGAAACACTGTATTGTTTCTTCTACGTGTTTATCGGTAGCAAACAGGGAAAACAATCTTTTATGATCAAAAGCACAAGTAGGTCAGTGGATGAAAATAATCAGCGTTACTAACACTACCATCAGTACTGCACAAAAGCCTTTTCATCTGCTGAGCCAAAGCAATTGTTGTGACCCATTTCTATAGCCTTACAAAGTTTTTCAGTTATTTTTATTGTCACCTCTTTTTAATGTAATTTGTCTGCCTTTATATCACAAATTCTAATAAGCATCATTAACCCATTCCACATCAGTGCATCAGCGGCGAAACAGTCTGAATACATTACATCGTTTTGTATTTAAGGGTCTTTAAACTACACTGAAGCAGATTGTACTTCCTGTAAGAAGAAGAAAAAGGTCACTGTGTAAGTAATGGGGACTGAAACATTACTTCTCCAGTAATGAAGAAGAAGCAGCTTTATTTGTCACATACATAGTTACACAAAGTACAACACACAGTGAAATGTGTGTGCCCTTCTGCATTTGACCCATCCCTGTGGGGGGAGCAGTGGGCAGCGACAGGCTGCGCCTGGGGAGCTAGCGCTGAGTGTCTTAATCAAGGACACACCTGGTATGGGGGATGGGCTGGTGCCATCCTTCCACCTTCTGCATCCCAGCCTTAACCCACGGAGCTACCAGGCTGTGGGATGTGTTTAAGAAAATCACCCTTTAGGTAAAATCTTCCAATGTTTCAGACTTTTTAGTGCAGAATTCACTTTTGTTATTTATCTGTGAGGATTTTCAGTCATCCAGGTGAATCATGTCAACTTCTTTCTTATTACGCTGAAACTCATCTGAATAGCTTATTCCCTAGGATCTAATCGTCACCTCTCCTATGAGCCTTCCAAACGTCAAAAATAAATTGTTAGGTGTGGATGAGACAGAAACTGTCAATTTATCATGCTGCTCTTTTATCGATGCCCAGGAAAATTGAGGCAAACAGGAAGGCCGCACCTAACGAATGGTTTCTGGCTCCTTTACTTCCCCTTTCAGTACTCACACAGACGAGACAGAGCAGTACCGAATGACAGACCTTTTTTATAGAAGAGCATTTCACTTCTTGGTCGTGTGCTAAACTGCACACTTATTGGTGGCTCTAATCCAGGAAAAGAAAACCAAACAGACTTGCTTCCTTTCTCATATTTTATTTGAGCATATAGAACATCTGATCATAGAATATTTTAAATATGTGTAGGAGGAGAGCTGATTAATACATTCTATGACGTGTGATAGAGGATTTGGCGTGAGCCAGTAGTGTTATGCGCAGGCTGAGATGGTGTGGCTGAGGCCAGTGAAGTACGATTTCTCTCGCTCACTCATCAGCTCAAAGTGCAGCGGCTGCTGACAGAAAGTGCACTCGGCTGACGAGTGGGGCTTCAGCTGCAGACCCACCTCCTTCCATGTGTATACCAGTCTCTCTGAAGAGAGAAAACATAAGAGTGCGGGTCAATTTAAGTACAGTACATATTTTAAAGTATCTATTGACATTTGACTTTTACAGCCAAATGGAGTGATTGGATTGAAACACAAAAGACATTAGAGAAGATCATAAAAACGGACATAACCTATGTTATCTTACCAACAAAGTATTTCATCATTTCAGGGGTGTGGTGGGGGGTTGGGGCGATACGCAGGAGCTCTTCTCCCCTGGCAACAGTGGGATAGTTGATGGCCTGCACATAGATGTTGTGGCGACTCATCATGATGTCACACACTTCAGTGTTTTTCTCCGCATTTGACACCTGGGAATAGACACACACACAAAAACAACCATCAACATAGAACCGCTTGTACTATCTGAGAGTTAAGTTTGATGTTATCAGGTCAAAGTCACAAGTTACCCGGACTGGGATGATGTGGCTGGGACAGTGGACCACAGGCAGCCCCGAGTCCATCAGCATCTGTCTAAGAAGCTTGACATTACGCTGGTGTTTACGTCTCAGTGCGCGTCCTTCTTCCCCTTTAAGAACCTGGATCGACTGCCTGGCCCCAGCCAATAGCATCGGAGGCAGTGAGGTGGTAAAGATAAACCCAGCAGCATAGGAACGCACCGTGTCCACCAGGGCACTCGTACTTGCGATGTAGCCGCCCACACAGCCGAAGGCCTTGCCTGGGAGAGGACGGGACACACAGGTGGTTTCATTCAGGCTGCTGCTGCTTTAGAGACATGACTTCGTATCTCTTAATCTAAGGTTTTTGTTTATAAACTGTCAATAAAACACACTCAGTGGCCTCTGCTTAATCCTCCCATTGTGATCGCTTCAACTCAATATTTCTGAAATGTCAGCTGTGGGAGCAAAAGAGCTGCAAAGCTCTCAGCCAGAAATAATCGTCCCCTCAGCTTCACAGACACGGAGAGTAATTCAATAAGAGCGTAACAAGAGCCCACAGTCTCCTAGCAACAACAGAGCTGCTCCAGCTTCTTTCAGCTCTCAGGCATATTGGGTGACACAGCTCAGGCCTGATCCTGATTACAATAAGAAAACACAGAACGAGGCCATTCCTGCCAAAGGTAATACTCTAGCTGTTGTTTTGATGCAACAAAACATACAAGGTAGATGTATATACTGTGATATAGGATATGGTTTGGCTCAAAAGCATATTATATTATGTATTACAAGTTTATTAGTAGAGAATACATGCTGACCTAATGTTCCTGAGATGATATCCATTTTGTGCATGACACCATCCCGGTCTCCAATGCCCCCTCCTCTGGCGCCATATAGACCCACAGCGTGAACCTCGTCTACAAAGTTGATGGCACCAAACTCGTGGGCGACATCACACATCTCTTCCAGAGGACACACAGCACCTGTTACAGATGGAAGACAAAACGTTGCCGTAATTCACCGGTGGAAAGGTACAAAAAAAACCCAAAAACATTCTAGTCTGTCCCAACCTCTCTCAAATATGTGTAGCTTTCCAATCAAGATTATTTAAATGGTTTCTTTTGATCAAATATAGTTTTTTGCAAACCAAAGCTACAACTAACCATCCATTGAATGAACGGTCTCAAAAGCCACAATCTTCGGTTTGGAGGGGTCGGCGTTCTGCAGCAGCTCTCTCAGATGGGCCACGTCATTGTGGCGGAAAATGAATTTCCTAGCACCACTGTTCTTGATACCTTGGATCATTGAGGCATGGTTGCCTGCATCAGAGTAGATCTCACACCCTAAATTAGTTCAGAGGAGAAAGAACAGAAAGACTTCAGAACCAATGTCTTAAAAGTAGCGTTCAATGGCTAACTATACATTATTTGGATTTATGGTACAGTAAACGCTTTGTATACCAGGCAGCATCTTGGCAAGAGTGAAGAGGGTTGAGTCATTGGCCACGAAGCAGGAGGTGAAGAGCAGTGCGGCGTCCTTCTTGTGGAGGTCAGCCAGTTCTTGTTCCAGCTCTACATGAAATTTACTGGTTCCAGAAATGTTCCTGGTGCCCCCTGCCCCTGACCCATGCTTTCGTAAGTTATCCCTGGTAACAGAGAACAAGAAAGACAAAAACATGTTGGTACACGCTAGGCCAGGTACACTCATCCAGGTGTTTCAGGAGCTGTAAAACTATAATGAAGTAAACATTAACTAAGCCTATATGTTGCTAAGTAATAACTGGCTCCTTGTTTGAATGTGTCACGGCTGCACAGGGAATATAATAAATCTGGACAGGCTCGAACAAGCCAAAACAGAAAGAAGAAAAACATCACACCTTTGCCGAGTCCCTTTAGATTAAGATGTCAACCATGGGACTGTTGGGTTTTCTGCATTATTTTGTTCATATACACACCTATATTTTGCAAGGTCCTACACCTTGCTATGTAAAGTGCCCTGAAATGACTTTTGTTAGGATATATAAATAAAGATGAATTGAATGGAACCATAGTCAACAGCCACATAAATCTAACGGGATCACCCATGGGTGATAACTGACAGGCAAAGTTGTCTGAACCCAAGAGCCTTAATCAAGTGTTTTTCTAACAGTACAAACACAAACAACCTCCTACTACACTCACATGATTGACTGCACAACTCGAGGGTGTCGACTCATGCCCAGGTAGTCGTTGCTGCACCACACAGACACCTCCCTCTTATCCTCTAAAGAGCTTGTAAAGTCATCGGCCATTGGGAACTCACTGGCCAGACGATTCACAGTCTTAAACACGCGGTATGTGTGGTCACTCTTCTTCTCTTCGATCTTCTTCTCAAAAAAGTCATCGTAGTGGAAGCGGGACACTGTGAAAAAAGGAAGACCAAACAAATAAAGCTTACTTGTGGTTTACATGTGGCTCAACACCAATTGCACTGTGATGGGTAAAGAAATGTCAAACATGAAGAAAGCCTCAGTACCAAAGACTGGTTTGGCAATGCTGTCAATAATTTCAATACTATAATGTCTTTGTTATAGTTTAACTTACTACTGCCTGGTAAGTTGTCCTGCAGCAAGTGGGAGACCCTTTTAGGTCGTTGTTTCAGAAGGGTCCTCATCAGATTAGAATGCTCCCTTTCATTCACCTTAAGGGAACCAACCAGGGGCGGCGCCTCCAGCTGGGCAGGTGACATTTCTGATAAGAGTCAAGAGAGAAGAAACACAACATAGTGTCAGATTCTGAATAAAACAATGCTCACCAACAACAACAACATTAATCATTTTATGAACATCTCTTACCTTTCTGGACAGTGCGGACTTCCTGAACATCCTCTTGGAACTCAATGCCAACCTGGCGAACCACGCTGCTGTTTTTCTGGCCCATCTCAGCAGCCAGAAAAGGGCATTTGGAGGCCACGGCCTGGCCTGAAGGTGGCACAGGGTGACCAGCAGGCAGCTTTGGCTCCACTTCTTGTTTAGGGGCTGCAAGGGAACAGACGTTTTACATTTCAGCTATAGCAACACTTAGAATCTGTAAGCAAACTAACTCTCAGCCAAATGTGGTCATTACAATAACTAATATATTTCAAGTGTAACAATGTATTTATATCTGATTTGGATATTGACGACTCCCTCACCTTCGGTGGCTGACACGGTCTCCTCAGGCTTCTGGTGAGAGGAAGAGGAGGAACACAGGGCCCGTGCCATTGATGGACCCATAGGCTTTGAAGCCAGCTCCATCATGATTGGACATTTCTGGGCATAAACTACCATAAATTTTTTGGACTGCTGAAAGAAGGCCTGAGGCACACGTGCCAGGAATGGACAGCGACGCACAATTATATCCATTGTCCGCAGTGACGACGATGATTGTCCAGAGATCTAAATGAGACAATTGAAACTTGTTTTAGATTCCTGTTCTTAATCCTGAATAACACAAAAAGGACTTTTTCGTCCTTTTTAATAAATCCATACAAACTGTTACAACTGTATGTAGATTCACATACAGTTCTTTACCAAAAAAAACATTTAATAAAACTTATCCCTCTCTCTAGTTGCAGTAACTGTGTTGGCCATAAACTGTAAACTATAAACTATGTAAACAGCTTCCAACGGCTGTAAGATTCGTTATTATTAAGGTGCATTTCTCACCAGCTTTTGTCAAAATAACAGTCCAAGTATGTAAAGTTTATTATAATATGTAATGAAGAAAAGCAGCTGCCAACTGAAATGCATAACCTTTAAAGATAAATTGTTTTTGCTATTAAAAAAACTTGAATTCAATTTGATGTTGTTAGTGAGAATATAAGTATCTAAAGTTTTTGGCCAGGTGCCATTTGCAACTTGAGTCTTGAGAAAGTCCTCTGGAATTGAAGGGTGAAACGTTGTCAAGAAACCAGTTGCTTTGGATAAAACCTTTTTGAGATAACCATTACCTGGATGACTGAGAAACTACACAGACATTTACAACTGTAATGACAATCACACAGTTTAGACTGAACGGACTGCCAAAGCTTGTGTTAAAAATTAAACTTCATTGCGTAAACTCGGGAATTTACCCTTCACCCAGGTACAGACAGGTCTACATTCTTCGAAACTGTCATCACTCCCGTGTTTTATTGTCTTAAAGTTCGGAAAAAAGCAATGTTCCATTAAAATAATCTATTTATGTTATAATATTGGTGGCGAATATCTGAGATACACACATAATCCATACTGACAACTGAATTCAGACTCTTTTCTATTTGTGTAGAATAAAAATACAAAAAAAAATAAAAATCCCTGTAATTATTATAGGATAAAAACAATGACACAAACGGCATATAACATTCCGCATGTATCATATGCTATTATTTAAAGCTCGATTATTTTAGTAACACGAGTAAGTTAAGTGTTCACAAGGTGTTTCAGGTCGTGTCTAGTCGTAGCGTTCGTGTATTTAGTGGTTATTACACATAAGGAAATAAAGGTTCGTGTGTCTTCAGCGTCCAATAATGATAAAATAATAGAATGCAGTTATACCTTAAAAGAAACAAATTGCAAGTGTGAAGCCGGAAAGTCACGATCTTTGCCGGTTCACCTGGTTTATCGTAAGCTAGCTAGCAGCATTAGCCAAATAGCTAAATACAAGTAGAAGTGAAGTTGAAGAGGCGGCAGCGTTAAATAAGAAACTTACCTGCTAAAAACTTCAACCTAAACGGAGTTCTGCTCTCGTTCGCTCTCGTCGCGGTCAAGATAAAGGCAGTGAAACCAAACTAATGCAACACGACTCGTTTGAGTAAGTGAGTTAAGGATGTGAGTGCTTCGTTATCCTGCACTGAGGACGAACGAAAAGGACACGGACGTGCCGCTGCTTTTATGAGCATCTACTATGGCCGACTACGAACTGAATCATCGCGAGATTTCATTCGTTTACGTCAAAGGTCATTAGTCTGTCGTTCTCCAGTCATGCGTGAAAGACGTCACTCGACGTCTTTCACGCATGACGCATGAAAGAAAAACTAGTCCACTGCATGTTGAAAGAACGTCTCAACGTTTTAATGTAATATAAGTAATAGGTACTTACATGGTAACTAAACCAGTTAGCTAAATGTAGTGGAGTAACAACTGTAACATTTCACTCTAAATGACAATTCTCCAGTACGAGCACATTAAAGCTACTTAAGAAGTGTACTGGAGTGAAGTATAGAGCTAGTATAGAATATTTTGTTGTGTAGCTTGTGTCATAATTTATTTGCAGGTTAAATGATGGGTTTCAAAGCAATAAGGGCTGTCAGATAAAGGTAGCAAACTTATAAAGTGACGTCAAGGACAAAAACCTCAAACCTCTCAGTCTCGAGGGTACAGTCTTTAATGTATTTTCTCAACAGTACTCTTTTCCTCTAATGTGTAGTTTGAACATCAGACATAACATCACCTTTTACTGTATATATATTTCATTTGATCAATGTGAGTTTGTCAGTGTTACTGATATTTTAGAGGAAATTTACTTCCAGAAACACAGATGTATCCGTAAACCTTATGACAAAATAACCCTGAAACAGCTTCATGAACACGTATGTGATTTGATTTAAGGTGCACAGGGTCAGTTCTTACAGGGCAGGAATTATATCTGCACACTTGTGACCTCTGGTGCTGCAACAGAGACATTGAATGTGAAGTGATTCTTCTTGTATTTAAAGTCTATAGGCCAACACAAACCTGCGGCGGAGGGAACCTTTTGTGCGCCAGTGTTGCATCAACACTGAGAGTGTTAAATTCAACTCTACCAAAGTGTATATATGTGTCCACGCTTTTTAGTGTTAAATTAACACTTTTGAAAGTGTTACTTTTTGACACTCACCTAGAGTTAATTCAACACTGCGTAGAGTTAGAATTTAACTCTGGCCAACACTGAGTAGTGTTGACTATATTTTACACTGGAGTTAGT
>JAUMHF010000021.1:14244676-14303281 GCA_032359275.1 Microctenopoma steveboyesi
TTGGGAGTTAAAATAACTCGGAACACTAAAGATTTCAATGTACACTGGGAAATTAACACTGGCATATTTGCTGTGTACTGTTGAGAGTAACTAATTTGTTGTGTGACTTGTCGCCTCCTTTGAATGGACTGCTGTGGCTCTTTGCTGCCATCTACAGAACCTTTTCGTCTGTGAAAGTCTTTGCATTAATATTCTATCTTTAAGACATAAATGTTTTCTTTTAATCTTTATAAACCTAGCAGAGCAGCTTAGTTACACTGATAACTCTTTACCTCTGTGACAGAATGGAGGATATAGGCTAGAGACACGGTTGCCCCTTATAAAACATTAGTGAAAATAAAAGTAATCCATGTTTCCACATTTTAACACAGCCACAAGCACGTTTTAAAACATTTTATTTAACTTTGCAGGATAGGTGTGGATTTTAAACAAAATGAAATAATACGCATCAGCAACAACTGATTGCTTCCACAGGTTGGTAGACAGGTGGTAGAGGTTGCAACTACACCTTCATTCAAACAGTAAACAATGGTGCACTGTGCTTCTGACACCTGTTGATCATGGCCAGTATTCCATTTATACCACAGCAGTAAAACCACTAGCTAGAATTAATGCTGTGGCTGATCTGTGTATATTTTTCAACCTATCAATGACATTTATTCCTTGATTATGAAAAGATGGAACAACAATTTTCACAAAGAACGTAAATGGCTATGTTCCACATATACATATATTAAAATGGACACACTCAAATTAAAGCCACCTTGAAGAATCAATACTGGCCAAAGAACTGAAATCACAGAACACAACTGTAATGGCAGATTGCAGTTGAATGGGAAGCCTACAGTGAAATGCACAGACAAAGCAATTGGTCGATGTTAGACCAATTATTTACACATTTCATTACAAGTAAACTGCTTTGTAATTCACAAAGATGTATGCGGACAACTAGTCTCAACAGAGGGGGTTGAAATAAAAAAAAATGACTCAAAACCAAGTTCCGCCTGGGTAAACGAAAAAAAAAGGTCACTTTCAACTATTTTCAAGTAATTTCAGTTCACAGAAAGCATCAGTAATGACCTGCAGGTAAACAGAAGTGCCAAAGCAGAGCAGAGCGAGGGAGGCTTATTAATTTAGTTTTAAGAAATATTACATTTCCAAAAACCTTTACGCTGGTGGAATTTGATGAAAACAAGAAAACAAAAACACTTATTGACAGGCAAATAAGTAAACACTATAAGAAAGTGGTAATACCAACATAACAAGACCATTAAGTTGTAAGTAAAGAAACTAAAGTTGAAATGGCAGAAGTGTTAAATAAGGTGCATTGCAAAATAATGTAAAAAGACAAAGGAAATGAACACAGTTGAGTCCAAGTATCAGCAACATAGACTACGAACACTCATGAATAAATATAAAACTAGATTTTGGGTGTTGTAAATGACATGCATGCTGTAGTTTCATATAATAATTATGATCAAGAAGGCACAATTGTTTCTTGCATTTTGTTTCATGCCTTGTTGTTGTTTACACTATGTGAATGCTTGGCAGATTTCTGAAAAGAAATTATTCTCCTTTGGTTAATTTAAACATGGTTAATTCAAGCTGCTGCAGTGTAGCTGTGAGATGCAAATGAAACCAACCTGAGCAAAGATGAAAATATTGTACCCATCTGAAGTCCCAGCTTCTCCCACCCCTCCCTTTCAATAGCGAGAGAGCCTGCAGAGGCCGACATGTTCCACGTTGTTCTCTACGTCACAAAAATGTAAAAATCCCTCCCAAGAGCCTGTGTATGTTCTGTGCTACTGTAGAAACACGAAGACCTGCTCCCTTTGTAGATATAAAAGGCTCATTGTAAGTTAAACTGCTTTCAACTTTCATGTGATTAAACACTAATGAAAAATATGCAAATAGATCCCTCTCAATCCTACGCACCACATCTTTAAAAACAAAGCAAACTTTCTCAATGTCAAAGGTCTGTTTAGTTGAATTTGCCTGATGAGATTTCCCTTTTGCATTAGCTTTACCAGAACCCCCATTACCAGCTGTAAAGTACATAAAAAAGAAAAGAGTTCAAAGCACTTAATTAAGTCTGAAGTAAAGGAGAAGGATGGCAATGGGAATATGAAACTCTCTCTCTTCGAAGTCTGACCACTGAGACTGACTGCAGTCACTGGAGATAGTAGATTTAAGAGGTTAATTAGGCCAGTGCAAAGGTAAAAACAAGCAGCAGGAGGGAGATGTTGAAGCATCAGAAAAATGTTGACGCACTTCGCCTATTAACTACACCAGACTAAGTGGTCTTGTATAATTCACCAAAATGTCTATAATGAAGTCATTAGAAAATATACAAACATTATCACTATCTGTACAAGTCCATGCAACAAGCCAAGAGGTTTCACTTTTTACTTGGCAACTCCTCAACAGAACAGATGCACTTCAACAACTATAGATGTGTAACAATAACTGGATATATAACAAACAAAAACACGACTCAGAATGGTCATGGACAACTCCCCTCTTGATTCAGGTTACATATTCCCAGTTATGCCAAGTTCCAGAATCTTGCAGCATGTTTAAAGTGGCTGAGAGTGCGGCACTGTGGTACGTTCCAGTCTAGGGGTGCGGGCTAATATAATCCGGGTTGTATGCAGGCTGTGCTTGGTAGTCTGTGTTTGAGGGTGGAGCGTTGGGCTGCATCTGGCCAGGAGGCTGTAAAGGATACGGCGTCTGGCCAGGGGTAAATGCAGCCTGGCTGTAAGGCATTGGGTTGGGGGGGTAGGTAGGCCCTGCTGGAAACAAGAAAACACAAAATGATGAAGGAGAGGAATTGGGCTTGAACGGGAAGCACATTTTAACTTTGTCTAACATTTTCGAAATGCAGATGACTCAACTGCACACTAGCAGCACTTATTCCACCTCCACTTCCTATTGCAGCTATCCTGAAAAGCCAAAATTGCATAATAACATGTCATTACATTATGTTAAAGGGTGTATTTGTGAAAATGCCGTTTATGACCGCATATCCAGAAAATAGAAAATCACAATTTTCTTTCTCAATGCTGTAAAGCTTCATGTGCTTTTAGAATCTTTAATTACACCCTGTGTCTCTCTCCTCATGCCACAGCTCACATTGATCCTGGATGGGCTGCACTACCTGAGCACTCGTGTGGGTTCACTGTACTCAAATAACCTCCACAGTCAGCAGATCTCAATCAAACAGAGCACCTTTGGGATGTGGTGGAGTGGGAGATTTGCATCATGGATGTGCAGCCCACAGATCCGCGTGATGCTATCATGTTAATATGGACTAATATCTGGTCCATATGGACCAATATGTCTGAGGATTGATTCCAGTACCTTGTTGAATCTAAGCCACAAAGGACTAAGGCAGTTCTGAAGGCAAAAGGGGTCCAACCAGGTACTAGCGAGGTGTGCCTAATAAAGTGGCGTGAGTGTATATATGTATATATATATATATATATGTCACTTACTGGCTTCCTGATATGTTGGAGGTGGTCCGACTGTATATGGTTGTCCCTGGTATGGCACTGCGGTGGGCGTAGGCTGAGTTCCATAGCTCTGGACCATGGGATGGGTTCCATATCCTGGCTGCACTGGTGTCGCATTATATGGTGGATACTGGTAACCAGGAGTCTGTACAGGTGCAACTGGCTGCTGGGGATACTGCTGAGGAGTGGCAGTAATCACTGTTGTGTGGGCAGTGGTAGTTATCATAGCTGTAAGCAAACACAACACAGAAACATATAAACACTATATTATACACACAGAAACATATAAACACTATATTTAACATTGTTTATTTGTTGGGAAATCAATAATTTCCTAACAAATGAAAGCAGTCTGACAAGAACCAGAAGCACTGGTTGCACTGTACCCAATGGAACAGAAAATATCACTGGACTACTCTCATGATGAACAAAAACAGATATATTTATTTATAAAATAAATATGTGGTCTGGAGAGATAGGTGCACGTTGTCTATGGTTTATTCTGATGGACATGAAATATAGTCTCTGAAACTTTATGTACCGGCTCTAAATATATCGTTTGTCACACAACACAATCATTGCTGGACTGACATTAACCTCCATAAATTTGAGACAAACCTACAATTTTGCAGAGACTCATAATGTTTCCACGTCAAGTAGTAACTTCATGATTTGTCATTGTGCTAAATGAAACTGAAAAAGAGCACAGTTTGAAAAAAAAAAAACCCTGTTAAAACCCGAGCACCATCAGCTATTCAACAGAGTGGGAGTTTTATGACCACTTCCTGTAAATGCCGTAGGATGGTCTTGAGTTTTCCCCACTGTGGTTGCTGTGGAAACAATGAGTCATCCGAGGTGGAGCTCTGAAATTCCTCAACGAGATCCCGACACGCAACACAGAGGGAATCCACACTCTAGTTTTGTGTTTTACCCTCCTACTGTCCACTGCCAGGGTGTGTTCACTGCATAGTGAAATCAGAACAAGCTGGCTAAAAGTGTGTAGTATTAATAACAGTACACATGCTCAATTGTGCAAATACAGTTCAGTACAAGTCAGGTGCTTTCCTTCACTCAGGGTAATTTTAAGGACAGATCACATGAACACAAGTCATACTTAAAAATAAGAGATCACGAGAAGAAGTCTGCCAGTAGAAAAAATGGGTTTTGGAAAAAAACAGAAGCCCCCCACACACAATGGAGGGAACAGTGAATAGATCACTACAATAAGCCTGTAAAAACAAGGTGTTGAAATCTTAGGGACTTAATCTGAATTAATGTTTTGGGAAAATTCCACTCATACACAATATCTTCTACTTTTGGTTAGGATTAGGCATCTGAGAAATATAAGAAACAAAAAAAGCAGCTTGGTTGCACAGCATGTGAGAGTGTAGGAGAAAACCATGCTCACTAAAAACATGTAAAAATTTGAAGATAATAATTGGGGGGCTTTGACACTCACAAACACCGACTAATTTTGGATGGCTTGTCTCAAAAACACACGTTTTATGGGAACACAAAGAGAAACACGTTTAGCAAACTTGGAGTGGTTACAGCAAAGCTGCTCCTCGGAGGCAGGCCTCACCAAGTACAGCAAGGCCTATGACCACAATTATGTAGTAGAAACATCTAAACTTACACTATGTATAAAATATTTACACCAGATGCAACAGATATAGCATAGCACAGCTCATGTTTACACCTGATGTTACTCTTGACATCCTGACTGCTTATTGTCATTCTAATCAAAGACAGGTAAATAAGGGTGTTACTGAAATCTGTAATGTAAGTAATGCAAATAAATGTGCATGTAATGCTTACATCCTTATATGAGATATAAAAGGGAAGAAAAAACACAATTAATCAACATTATATTATCATTGAAAAGATTAGGCAGGCATTATTCTGCATTTTCCACGATAAACGAATCCTGCAAACAGATCTTAGTTTGTCTCTTTGATTCTTTGCAACGTCCAACATTTTTATCCAAAGGGACTTACAGGTGAGGTACAATGCAAAACAGTGCTATGACACAAAATGTGTGTAATGACACGTTTAACATGATACTTTTTAACAATTCAGATTTTTTTTGTACAGGAAGCTATGTAAGTAAACTAAGTTGCATCAGACTTTTGACTTCAACTATTTAAGATAGATTTTAGTTTGTAGATATTGGGAATGAAATGACTAAATGTGCAGAGTTGGTGTCTTATACTACAATTGCTGGACTACTGAAGTGTGGAGCTTTGTTTGGGGTCTTTTGGTGTTTGGTGTGGGTATAAAACGCTGACATTGCTTTTTTTACTATTTATTCAAGATATTTGTTGCCAGATTTAACTCAAGTTGTTACGCATCTCGGCGCTGACAGACATTAGGGCAGAAAATTGTACTTATGCCATCAATGTCTCAACAGACTATAAAGCGTCATCAACTCTGCTTACAACATATGTCATGTGAAACTTTGCATGGGATGTTGAATGATGACACATATAAATATCAACTGAGGAACTTCAGAGTGTTCGACTTATTACAGTTGTCAGTGTCACATACTGTATGCCGTCCTCTGCAAGTCTCTGCGATTTCTTTGAAACATCAGACCAGTGACGGTTATTAGTCAGACCAAGAAACAGCGGTGATGAAAATCATGTGGTGGGTGGGCCAACAGTCATCAACTGAGTCCCCTGATGTTCTGCTCGCATAACTAGACAAGTATACACTCCAACACACTGGAAACCAAGAATATGGCTATGCCTTAAAAAAAAATACTGCCTCCCTATATAGTTTAAGAAGCTGTCAAAGTGCAGTTAAAAACACAAAAGGTGTCGAATGTTGCACACAGGCAGAAAAATGCTGCAAAAGCAACAACATCACCAAGTTTCCAATATAGTTTTTCGTGGTTTTACTAATTAATTTTTAAAGATGCCAATAATTCTGGGAGAAGGATTATTCAGCTATAATGTGTCATAGGTACAGGTTAATCTAAAGTGGTTAATCTAAAGTTTCTGACTAATGTCAGGAAATGCATCAGGGAGGGTTTAGTACACAGTTAATAATATAAAAAAGATTCCATTCAGAATTATTTTATGTTAGAGTAGTTATATCTTGTTATAGCTTCATTTTGGAAAATTGAAAACTGAATAAAACAAACAAATTTGAGTAGATTAGATGCCTTACAGAACTCAGTGGAATTATTTATTAGGTGCCTGCCATATAAAAAGAATGGGAGTCAATGCATGGCGAAGGTAGTCCCTAGTTTAACTTATTGTTTCTCCTAAACACCTGCCAAACCACACTTTTGTAAACTTGCTGATCAGGTAGATCCAGCATGTGATCAAATCAGGATTTGGCTAAAGAACTTGTAACCAGTACAACCAGAGATACTAAGACAATAGTTGCAGTATTCTCTGTAAATATTTAATAGTACACCACATTTATGTTGTCCTATGACAAAAACAGACATCCTTAACTGAAGGCTACTTACGTCGTGGCTTGCGACACATCTTGTACAGGCAGCAGCAGGGACAGACACAGCAGCAGATGAAGATGAGCACAGCAAGGATAGAAAAAGCAATACCCAAGATCATCGGCAATGATCTCTGAAAGTAAGAAGGGCTATTGCTAAAAGAGAAGAAAAAGAATAAACAAGTTACCATTTAGATTTAGAAGACCTAGACTTAAATTTTATATCATTTTTTTGTAGATCCCATTAGAATTCCCAATGATGTTACTACATAAATAAATGTAACCTCAAACATGTTTAATATGTTAATTCACTTGAACCTGAGAGATTTTAATGCAAGCAAAGATAGGTTGTGGCTCTCAACTTAAAACGCAGTGTGTAACGAATCACCAATCTTTGTTTGTCAAAGGCATATCTATACAAGTACATCACACAGTAAAATGTGCCCATTTCAGACCAAAACAGTTGGATGTGTGGCTTTGAGTCCTCAGACAGCATGTACACGGAACTCTAATAAGCAGGTAGGGGGCTTTACATCAATTCTTAGCAAAGAGATCCAACAGGAGAATCAGAGAATGTCAACTGCAGACTGTTCACTGTTTCTTTGTACTTTTGTCAGAAAAATAATGGTTCAAATGAATTAGCAAATCACAGATTTGGGTTTTTATTGCATTGTAGAAAAACTTGCTAGGTTTTGGGAAATGCATGGCATATACCAGGGGTCTCAAACTCAATTTACCTGGGGGGCGCTGGAGGCGAAGTCTGTTTGAGGCTGGGCCGCATCAGGATTTCCACAAGAAAAGCACTGATTAAACATTCCAATGTTCTCAAATATCTTTATTTACTTAACACTAAATAATGAATTAAATAAATAAATAAAAAATGAATTTAAAAAAATCAATCAGGAATAAATAAAGAAAATATATACCATGGCAAAAGATTTTTGTTAAAAGCAACACTTGACATTTCAGTCAATGAGCTTCCAAGGTACTATAGTATAAAAATACTGATACTAAGTATAAAAAATGACTTTTTAAAGAATCTTTCTCTGGCGTTTTTAAGAAAACCGAGCTCTGTGGTTAGAAACCTTGTCGACCCTACAGCAAGCATCAAAGCTAAACATACACTACAGTAAAATGCCACATTTGCTTCACGGTGGTCATTGTGCACAGGAAGAACTGCTTCCTGTTTCTTGGCTGTGCAATATGCTTAAATAAAATCTCTAAAATATAAGAAGGAAAATCCACTTTCTGTTACAGCGTGAACCTTTTAATCTCACACACCAACATGAACTAAAGTTAGAAGCTATTTATTATCTATTAGATATTAATAAAATACAAAAGAGTACCAGTCATCTTGTTCATCCTCGGTAAGCTGTAAATGACGATAACCACAGCAGTATCTATTAGAGCAGGAACCACAGCAAAAGGTTCCATAGTAACATTTCTGTGACGAGCGGTATGTGTAGGGTGATGTGAAGGCCTTACAATCATCACCGCCCCATGCTAAGAGAGAGAGAACACAAATAACAACAGAAGGATTAGCCTTGTTATCATATCAGATAAAGCTATAATTTTAGTTTAATACCTCAAATGTCACCATTAAATTAATAATAAACCAAATATATTTGTGTTTCTTGCATTGTACCCTCCATGTTAAAAGCTTTAACATATACACAATGTCCTGACATTCACAGTTAAGTGTTGCAGTTATATAATACAAGAAATATTTGTAAAGACGAAAAAAAAAACACATTCACCACACAACACAAATCTGTGCAGCTCTCAAAATATACAACTCACTAGCTGAAGGCGATGCATCTTAATAACTGTTATAACAGGCTAGTAATAAATCTTTGCTTTTAATGTAGTGAGGTGATGCAACAGTTGGGAACTCATAAATTATCAGAAAAGTGACTATAAAAGTGCATATTAGTGTCCAAAGCTGAGGGTAAGAACATAAAAAGCAAGTATTTGCTATTCTCTTATCAGCCTAAATTACAATGTCATGTTCCCCTGGACACATACACATAAAAGCCACTTCAGCCCTGCTACATAGCAGGAAAACATCTAGACTTTGCGGTCAGTCAGTGTCCGTTTTTGCTTTCTGTAGTCGTTTTACAGTTCACCTTGTTTGTGCCTCTCCTAACAGAAAAGAAAGACACAGACTAGCTTCCACGAAGCTAAATGAGTGAGGTAGAAAGTCTGACAATGACTAGTTACATTTTTGCTAAACATGTTCGTTCGCGTGTGCCAGTGTAGCTGTTTGAGATGATAAAAACGGGAACCACAACCGCTAAAATAGGTTAAGAGACAAAAAAAAAACAACGGTAACTTTAAGAAGACAACCAGCTTCAGGCGGTAACGTGAACGTTACCGACGTGGTCCCGACTTCGGTTCGTTTGAGTCCGGTTCGGAACGTAAACCTCAGCTCGCGAACGATGTCGCCATTACGTGTGCTAACGTTAAAACACGCAGATATTCCTGACGACATCGTAGCGTTAACACGATCCAAAAGACACTTAGGAACTCACCGGATGCACAAAGAGACAGGACCACACATAAAGCCAACACAGGGGCAGACGGGCCTGACGCCATGGCTACTTGAAGATTCCCGGATTGAGGCAGGACAGTAGTGAGCTCCTCCGGCGGTTGGGGAGAGGAGGACGTCTGGTCTGAGCTGGATCGATCTGCTGTTGCGAAGATCGTCTACGCACACAGTTGCCTCACACAACCACGATCCCGCCCACCTCAGCTCCCACGGCCTAGTATTTCCCCCTTTTGTCTTCGGTAAAGGTATTCTCCATACAATCAACAAAAGAAGAGTTAGATTGATTTTAAAAAGTCTAAATAACTGATATTTAAATATTAAAAGACTAAAATGATCAAAACAAAAAATCAATTGTACTTCATCATTTATAGTTTTGTCATTTGCTATTCACCGAAAAGAAAGAACCATAACCAGAAAAGAGTAACACCAACACAAATATTAAATACTCACTTTACAGATCAAGAATAGGTAATAAAAATAATAGAAACTAGGTAATTTCAAGATAAAGCAGTTCAGTGTATGATGCGGTGGGGTAATCTGTTTATAAATTTAATAAAGAAAAATGACTTGCTTTTGGTTAGACCTTATTCAGGAAAAATAACCTAGCTCAGTGGGTTAAGCATCTGACTGGGATGCAAAAGGTGGCAGGATCGAATCCCAGCCCAGACTCCCAGCCCATCCCCCATACTAGGTGTGTCCCTGAGCAAGACACTCAGCCTGGGTGCCCCTTGGCTGCTCACTGCCTCTCCCAAGGGGGGATGGGGAAAATGCGGAAGACGAATTTTGTTGTAACATGTAAAAATGTAATCAACAATTACGACAATTCTTCTTTTGGTCACACTTCATCTGAGAAAAGCCATGCTGTGGTTAAATTGGTTCATTTTCTGGTTATGGCTCAGATATTTGTTAGGACTGTGAAGTATTGAAGCGAAGAAAAAAGAGTGTTTAGTCGCTGCAGATTGCAACTTTACTTTAGAGCAGGGTGGAGCTACTTAGCTATATTGAGTCCACATGCAGTATTGCTTAATTTTACAGGAATAGAAACTGAAACTGAACTGAGTAGGAAAATATAGTATTCCTGACACTTTAAATAAGACGGTGTACCTTTTTTCTGATCTATTTTTACTAGAATATTCCCACAAAACCATAATGTGGAGGTTTGTAGTTTCCTGTGAGTCAGATTTTTAAACAACACTGACAGAAAAACAAAGATATTTGTTTCTGAATGTTATGAATTATGTTCCTCTTTCAAATGAAACACAGAATTTAAACTATTTCTGCTTCATTATTAAGTTTTGGAGAATTCTCATTTCTTGTAATTTCATGAAATGACGGTGTAGCTGCAGAACCAGCTGTGCATTTAGTCGTGATGATTAGGGTGCGTTGTGTGTACAACAAGTAACGCCACAAACCTTGCTAAAACCAAACTAAATACATTATCCAGTGACAAGTCTGTTGCCTGAGGTGAGGAATGTGGTTGTGTTACTTGCCATAGGGTGGGACAGACAGGGTGAAACAATATCCCTAGTGTTAATCAACATAAGTTCACTGTCACACTGCGTTATGGCAGGTATCATTTTAAGTGTCTTGTCCACTCTTGTTGTTCTGTGTGTACACCTGCTTCCAGCTGTATGGGGTAAGTTTAACTTTTTTTTATAATTAATCTGTTAAATTCAGTTAATAAACAGGTGCAAGAGTTTCACAAGTATGACTTTGACTTTGCCTCTCTGGCAGGCTACTGGCAGTAATACTTGTTTTGAGCTTGTTCGTACACGTAGGCCTCGCTAACACACAGATCAAAGCGCCCTACTTTAGTTCATGTTACAATGTAAGTCTGTTATGTTGTTATATTTTAAGTATGTAGCCTCTCACTCCCACTACTCTTCACCACGACCCTGTATTTTAGGTCTCAAGTATTCCTGTAGCAGCTACTGGGATAATGATAATTTCTACCATGACACTCGGCAATGTGGATCTGAGTACTGCTGTGGAGACTGCAACAAAAGATACTGCTGCAGTGAAAAAAAATATCGTCTAACAAAAGAACAACAAGATCTCTGCCCTGCGAGGTGTGTTCATGTCAGGAATCTGTCTTTCGTCCAGAAAGAGTGTCTTCACGAGCAAATCACCTCTGAATGTCCTTAAACAAATGCACTTTTTTAAACAAATGCAATTGTTTTTCACCATTATAACTGTTAAAATATAATTTTTCTGTTGTTTTTCTGAGGACTAGTGGGAACAAAATCAGCAACACTGCCATAATCCTGGGAGCGGTCTTTGGGTCTCTTGTTATGCTCATACCCTGCGTGGCTCTAATCATCTGCTGTGTGACTCCTTGCTGCTTGATCCACAGGAAGCGTCAAGAACGGCGCAACCAAAGTAGGCAACAAAGTCCGGCACTGTTACGGTTACAGTTAGAAGAAAGAGGAAATGCAGTGTAGACACTGGGTAATACATTTATGTACATACATGTTATATTGAGTATGTCAGACTAAACTAAATCCCTGAATTTAGCTCCGATAACCACCATCATCAGCATGCCCCAGCAACCACATACACCCTCTGGGTATCAGCCATCCCACCCAGGCTACCAGCCTCAACCTGTCCAGCCTGAGTTTGGAGATCCACCCATGCCGTCAGCACCGCCACCTTCATACCAGGAAGCTAGTGAGTTCTTCCCTTATATTAAACATGGGTTATTATGTTATAAACTGTAGACTGTTGAGAGGAGTGCAGAGTAAATGTCACTTACATAAAACATGTGATGATAAGTATAAGTTTTTAAAATACTGTTTAAACTTTACATTCAAATAGCAGCTGTTATTTCTCTACCTAATGTTGGAATCCTGTCTTGGAGACTGTATAGCTACAAGAGGAAGCTGGTGGCAAAAGTGGTAAATAAACCTAAGATGGTTTTGTTGTGAGAGCAAGCAAAAAAGATCCAAACTATATCAGAACTATTAAAAATATATTGTATTGCTTTGTACCAGAGACCTATTAAAAATAGATCACTGAGCCATATGTTACCACTGGGGGTCGTGTTCCTCCATTCCATATGGGCACTACATATAAAATAAACCAAACATGTATCAACCTGTATAGTGATCTGGCAGTTTAGAGAATTATTCAGACTTCTAAGACCATATAGTTGTCATGTGCGTGTGAAAAACTTCCTCTAAAAAACTATTGCGGGAAGTGTTGACATAACTTGCTGAGAGGACAAAAAAGGTTGAACACTCACATTTTCCTCTCACAATTATTGTTACAGGCTAAAATCTGTTTATAATTAGAAAAAACAAACAAATATTTGTTTTTTCTCTTTAGCTGATCCAGCTAACTTTCCAGGTCCATTCACTCAGGGACATCCAACGTACCCCTTCCAACCTCCAGACTATCCGCATGAATTTTCACAGGAATCGTACAACCCATCTTATAATCCACACTCCTGAACTGTTCGGTGGATAAAATCACTGATCCACTGTCATCCTCCTGGAAACATGTAAAAAGTGTCTATTAGATTAGAGAAATATATTTTATAGTTATCAAAAAAAGAAACCATTGTGTTGTATAATCAAATTCCAAAACCTTGATGCCTGATAAGGCTTTTTGTGTTTAAAACTCAGTCTTAAATTTTGTTGTTGAATTTTGAAAAGTGCTAAGTTTCAGGAGAGAAATACATAAAAGATACATTTCAAGTTAGAAAAACAGAGAACAGAGAGAAAAACAAAAACATACAATTTAATAATAGGCACAAATCTTACATAAAGGCTGATTCAAATTTTTTCTTCCCATTTCAGTATTCCCATTAATTTATTTAACTAACACTCCAGATTGGATTTATTGCACTTCATGATTGAATGTAGCCTCATTTTTACATCACATACAATGTAAAGTGTTTTTAGTTCACTTTTTAAAATAAAGTCAAATCTGCCACTAGAGGTCGCCTGTGACTTCCCTTTATTCTGTAGTAAACAGTGTGTGACAGCATTTTTAGTACATTGTTTTGAAGGTAAATATGATTTGAATGAAAGTATAATTAGATGATGTCCAGGACTAAAATAAAATCACAGATGATTTTGATTTAGGAACATTAATTTTCACATATACATGTTTGATCAAATATAGGAATTTCCATAATTTTCCCAAAAAAATTCATAACTAACTATTCCATTCCTGTGGCTGAGCAGCAGTTTACCAAGAATGTCAAATCATCTGAAACTCTGAAAACAGATTGACTACACACCAAGAGTACATCAAGTTATTTTACAGTGTCATACTTTCTCCATAGATGTGAAATCATCTTTCAGTGTGGTGGTAGAAATGTGTAAACATTACATATCTAATTGGCACTCATTGATGTTGAACGTCTGGTTTGTTGCAGTGTGCTTATTTGTATTTGGGAATGTGGTTTCTTGTTTAAGTATATACATATCTGATGACTGAACATTTGCCTCTGAAAGCGTACAAAAGAAATAAAAACTGTAATTAATAAGGTTGCACAATATATGAGCACCCGCCTGTGACAGAACCACTGTGCTCCAGTTAGTTTTTACCATTAAATCACAAAGTCAAATAACCAGAGGGGGCATATTTGCATGTGATACTATAATAACCAGCACCACTCCCTCTTATTATAGCACCCTGCACTATCCATTAGTCAATACAGTAATAGTGCTGACTTCAGCATTGAAGTGACGGGCTGTTAAAATGGGAAGAATGACCCTGCTCACATGTGGTTCTGCCTATGTCTAAAATAAGCTCTCTCCTTGAAGTGTGGTTCAGACTGCTAATGAGCACTTTTGCTGGGATGCTAGAGTCAAGAGCAATGTGGCAGATAATCTTTATAGCTAGCAATCACTACTGTATTCTCTTTTTGTTCTGAAGGCATTCTCATCTGGCCTCATGCCTGAGCTGCCATTAGGATGTTTCCAGCATTTTCTAGTCATCCCACACTATTCCTCTCTTCTTTCTGTGAACTCTTCTGTGATGTGTGTGTGTATTTATGTCTCCCATCAGAGCTGCCTAACACATAGACAAAGGACAGGGGACACACAGTGTTATTAGGTATCAGTCTGGATCAGGTTTTAGTTAATAATATCTGGGATTCTTCACTGAACCCATGAGCTGTGTGTGGGAGCTGCTGCTGCTGAGAAAGACAAATTCCGCAGCGTGTTCTCATTCTGGCCAAGATGTGCCAAAGAGATAGAAACATGCCAAACTGCATGGAAACACAAACAAACTTTATTTATGATTACATTTTTAATAATCTGTTCTAATACCAAAGATAAGTGATACTAAATTTCCAGCACTGTTTATATTTTGATATATTTTATTACATATTTCCATCACTATAGGTGAGTGTTAGCAGACTTCCATTTAAGGTACAGAAGGCTGAACGGAACTGATATGAACTGCCATTAATATGATGATATGCAGCACACATACCCCCTAAAATATCACTAACAACAACAATAACAAACTCATGTAACTCTCATACCAACAACAGGGCACCAAGATCACATGAGAACCCCCCCCCCCCCCTACTCTTCTGATTTTGGACTGTGTGGACACTGATGATAGTGCCTAGAGACACTAAGCTTAAATCACTTTTAATCCTCTTTATTGTGAAGGTTCTGTGAGGGAACTTTGTTTCCTCTTTCTCAACACTTAAAGCTTCTCAGCTGAGAAGCACCGACACCAAAGTCCACAACACTAACCACAGGCTCTCTGGAGGAAATCAAACAACTTAAAACGAAGACATACTTTAACGAGTCATAATGTAATAATCACAATAATCAAATAAACTGTGCTTGGATGAGTAGAAATTGTTAAATTACCATGACTACGCTTAAGGTAATAATACTAAGTTCAGATGACAATCAAAGTCAAATACCAGATTATTACAATAAAACGGAAGCTTTAATTCACCCTGTTCTTTAAAAATATTTTATTGAAAGACAATGTAAACTTATACTAAGCAACAAATAAAGAGAATGTGAGTACTTTAGATCAGAAAAGTCTCAACTTGCCACAAAAAAGCCTTGGTAAGTTTGACTTAAAAATGACAGAGGCTCTTATTGGGCTACTTTTTTTCAGGCAAATTTTGCAACCCTGCTTTGGTGATCCACCTGCAGCACGTCACTGACTTACTGAAATCCCATGCTTCATCCCTGTTTTCTAACAATATTAACCCATCCTAAGTGGAAAGGCAACACACAAAAGCTGCAAGCATTGGAATCTGTGCAGTGAAGTATTTCACCTGTTCATGCTGTTGGTGTGCAGTCGTGTGAGGTTTATTGTGTGGAACAGTTGAGGTGACAAACTGACAGCTGCAGACAAATTGACTCGAGAGCAACAGAAATTGTTAAACGTAGCAGCTGTGTGTGCTGTTGCCCACCATGGACAAATAGCAGACAGGGCACAACAGACACAGACGATGTTTGATCTGAAAATGCATGAAAACGTCGAATCAGTGAGATAATATTTAATATACTTTGCATGAAACCTGAATTTTCTCTGTCTGCCTCTGCAGATGAGCTTAAGGTCTGCAATTACGTTTCCTGGGTCACTGTGCACATTTCTGCCCCTTTTGTTTTGCAGATTCATTCCAGACCACTGCCACCAGAAGTCAAATGTCAGAGCTTTCAAGCTCAAAGTCTGAGAGTAAAAAAACTGTGGATTGTTTCTATCTGCTCACGTTTTAACTCTGTTTTTTGCAGATAATGTTTCTCACATCTACAAGTACCTGCAATGAGTGGCCACAGAAGGGGGCGGTCTGGACCGTGTGAACCCCACAGATAGAACAGTTTGATGTCTTTGCACCCTCTCTCTCTCTCTCTCTCTATTCAATAGCCTCTAAGTATCTTGACAACCTTGCCTGGTATTTTGGCAGCAGTCCCTTGAGTGTTGATGTCAGCTGAGCGAGGGGAGGGAGGGAGGAGGGTGGAGGGACTGAAAGAGAGAGGGGAGGGGGAGGAGTGAGCGGGCTATTCAAGGCACTTGTCCTCTGTCTCCCTCTGTGCATAGAGGAGGGGGAGGCGCACATGCATTGAGAGAAACCCACTTACACATAGGAGTAACCGCCACATTTTCACAGCCTGCTCCTCAGACTGACAGCAGCAAGCGGATTGAGAGGCAGCGCGACAGGGTGAGGGACACAGATAAACAGGAGAGGCATCCACAAAGTGGGGAAAAAAGAGGAGACTTCCCAAGGATTTGCACATTTGTTCCGTTTTAGCTATCTGGGAGCCATAAAAGGAATCACCCCTGTACTCTTCTTGAACTGGACCTGCACCCTGCTATGGCAGCCCTGATGGGACATGGGAACACTGTCCCCCTCTCACCTTGTTCCTCTCATCGTTGGACTACCCTCCTCTGGGTGCTGCTGACTGTTCTCAGCCAAGTGTGGGGCTTTAACCTGGATACTACCCACACTCTGCATAAGTTGGGAGACCGTGGCACCTTTTTTGGTTTCTCTCTAGCACTTCACCAACAGCTCACCCCTGAGCCTCAGAGCTGGTGAGTAAGTGAATCCTGCACTGATATTGTCCTGTGTGTCCTGTGAGAGTTGTGACTCAGTCCAAATGTGTTAAATCTTGTGTCTGCACCAAAATACAATCTTATTTTAGGGTTGTTAAAAGCTGAAGTGTTAGTTGTGTGGCTACAACTCTCAGCATTTCTATGCTGGCCCTGCCCAGATCTGCTAAATCATTGTTACGCTGATAACTCTGAACTGGGTGCAGGAGTTTTAGCATGTGAGTCATGTACAGTGAGAGCTCTGAGTTAATAGAAGAAGATTTACAGTAAGTGGAGAGTGGATGAGAGTAAGCCTGCTGAATCAGCTGCCAGGCAATGATTCCTCTATAAGGAAGAAATAGATTTTTTCAGGTCTCATACTGAAGATGCTTTGATAGAACTTTCCATGCTCACAGGTGAGAAGGAGATGCACATGCGTGTGTGCAACGCGTTGGTCCTACATGCATATTTGCTGTGGACAGTTTGTGACTGTGTTTATTCTCTGATTTGTTGTTTGCCAGCAGCTGTTTTGCTGTGTCGTTCAGTGTGAACACTCCAGCCACTAAACCTTGTTCCTGTCCTGCACAAATCATGAATAAATTATAACATTAGGTCTGCTAGGAAATCTTTGGAAGTGCACATTTCCATTATTTTAAATAAAATGCACTTTCCTCTCCTACAGCATTTCTGTACTTTTTTATTTAGGGATGGGCAGAAATTGAGATATTTAATCTTATTAGTGTTGATATTATACAGCATTTTAAGGTTTTCACATAAGCCAATAGATGCACTGCACTAAACTTCACTGGGCACAGTTTTAGCAGTGATACATTACCGGGGGTGGAGAGGTAAATGTTAAGACATTACACAGAAATATGATACATCAATATCTCCAGTGATAGAGGAAGATTTCATGTGATTTACATATAGCAGGTAGCAGTGCACTCATGTAAACGTACACTTACTGTAGAATATTATTGTATTCTATACTGTTTTACTCTTTTGTAATAAAAATACATTCCCTGTCAATAGCATTTTGCTGTTAGTGTAGCTACTCTTTATGACACTTTTGATGAATTGAATTGTATCACTGTATCAAAAACTATAACACTGACTGTATGGTATCATTTAAAATGAACAAGAGAGTTAATTTACTACAAGTTCCTGTTTTGGAGTTCCATATATAACTGTTGGCTCCTCGGTTTACCCAGGCGAGAGTCATCCTGTCGCCTGGTAAGACCAAGAGAGGCAGACACTAGTCAGTCAGAGATGCAGGAGTCAGGTGACCCCCTGAAGCCTATTTGTTGTGCAGCAAACCTTAGGATTTATTTATAAAAATCTTCTGAGAAAAGGTCTGTAGTTTTGTGTCAGTGAATTAGCCTGATGATGCCTCTACTGGAAATGGTGGCACAATCAGCGCTGCTGCCACTACACGGTGAAGTCACACATTGTTTATGAATAGATGACTTTATGATGATTTCATCCCAGTACCATTACATGCTCTGTGGCTTACAAAGATATACCAAGAAAATGAGGAGACACAAAATATGTCACACAGAAGTTGCTCATAGTAGCTTATGGACACATGCATTACTAACCCAAAATAATTTACGTGTCCAATCTTAGCTGTTTTTTATCTTATATCTTAGCTGTTGTCTCTATTAACACTTGAGGGTAATGTCTGTCTCTGTCTCTTTAGCAGCTGAAAGCTCCACTTTGTTCACCTGCTTTGCTCAGCGGTGTGTGTCTGCTGGTTGGAGCTAGTAAATCTGTGGCTGGGCAGCTAACCAAAGAGCTACAATCAGCAGGAATCATGATCTCAAAATCTGGTGATTGGATGACGATTTAATCAGCACTGTGGACATTTTCAGGTTATGTCACAGTACTTTCAGTTGGAGATGTGTATTATGTGTATTAATTTAGTATTCAGATAGCAATGCAGCAATTCACTTTTTGAATAATACATTTCCATTAGGTTTTATGACTGAGGCTCTGTCTGTGTCATTAGAGATCAGGGAGTTGAGTTTCAAAGGTTCTCCCCATTGTTCCGCCTGCTTGTAAACTGGGGATGTCTTGTCTTGAAACAATGTTCCTGAAACGTGATGTTATCAGATGCTGTTGGCTCATTTTCTCTTTGTATTGTGACGTTTTGGATTACTCTTGCCAGTAGCCATAGTGTGTCATGCTCATTGTGCTAGGTCACTTGATTCAGTGGAGAATATGAGATCACTTCTTTGATGTGCCATTCTGCGATTGCTCATATTTGTACCAGCTTGCTATAATGGTAAAGTGCTAATACAGATCAGCCTGGTCATACTGCATTTCTTCAAAGGCAGAACCACATAATGTTGGGGCACAAACTTCAGACACAGCCAGAAGGTGTTTGAATGCCTTTTTGTTTAGTTGTACAATATCCCCCCAGTTTAGACATCTAGCTGCATCAAAACCAACTGCTACTTTTCAGCTTGGCACCAAAGGCCAATGCAAAGGTCAATTCATGTGACGTGATGATCTCATAATAACCTGTAAGCGCTGTAAAAATATCTTGGTCAGTGACATATTGGGAGGAAGTTAAAGAATGACAGTTAAAGAGGGATACATACCTCTGGCATCCAAGACTTCTGTGTACTTTCCACATAATCTGTCTCGAACCAGAGACCTCTGAACTTTGTCATCTTCTCGTACTACTGCTGCTGAAGCCAGACAGGGGATGAGACGAGAGGGTATTTGAGTCTAAGTTATGTTTGTCTCTGCTATTTATGTGGCACTGAGAAGTGCTTCTGATAATAGTTCACTGCCTGGGGAAGACAGGACCCCCCTGAGGTTAACACCTCCAATGCCAATTGTCCTGAATAAAGCCACTGAATGTTGTTTAAATGCTTCCATGTTAAAATAAAATACATTCACATCGTTGGATAGAAAAAACTGCAGTATTAATTGCTAGTATTGCTAGTAGTATTATACGTGATAACTAATAACTCTGTTCTTATCTGAGTGTGATTTAAGCTGTTACGTCCCCTTTTTATGGCTCGTGTAACCAGGGTGCAACATAAAACACTCAGGTGTAGTTTGAGTTGAAGTCGTTTACTAGATGATGCTGGCACGTCAAAACAACAACGAAAAATCACGGACCACGTCCGGAAAGCAATTACAATGCAAAGTAAAGAGCGGCTACGCACAACACAAATACAACAAAAGGCGCGGACCCAGTCCGGATAAAACTATAAAGCTAAACTATACAAGAGGTTACCTAACCTAACACAGTACACAAAAACAAATGAACTACGAATTACCAAACAAAAGAAGTAAAACAGAAGTAGAACAAACCCTGTCATTAAACTGGAAGGTTAATTAAACAAACTTAAGTGTGGAAGTGATTTTTGGATCGCGCCCATGGCAAATGACATCAAATGCCAATGAGTAGAAACTGCAAAGTTACACATTTTGTGGTAGGTGGTCATTTTTCTATAATTGTTGTTTCACAGGAATTATTTGAAAAGGTTTTCTTGGCCATGGATTTCGTTTCCTTTGAAGAGACCTGAACTGTCTGTTTTCTCGTTATGAGTCTTCATGCTAAGTTAGTAATTAGTTTATTTTCTCGCACAGACATTTTAGTTCAGAGTTAATGATCAAAAAGAAAGCTAAATTAATTCTGGTCCCTGTGTTATCAATGTTATTAATGATAACTTTATTTTACATTTAGTTTTTGCCTTGGGTCATACTTTCATGCTTTCTCACTTGGCTCACATATTAATATCACAATAAAGAATTTCTGTTTGCTAATTTGCATTAGAATAGACAAATAAAAGCTGCCTTTTCAACCTCAGCTCAACAGATGACAATGTACCTTCCCCCTTTCCCTATTCAATTCATGGCTTTTCTTCAGCTCCCACTCTTTTCTTTCCAGTTAGTCCCACAGTAACTCTTCTTGCTCAATGCACCATTCAAGTGAAAGCCTCATAAAAATAGGAAATTTAGCCTGTTGCAGCTCATTTATACCAGAGATCAGAAAGAGTATATGACATGGGCTTTACAGTCGCACGCACAAACACATGCACACACACACACATTTGTACATACACACGCACATACTCACTCGATTAATGCAACTACCTCCCACTCACTCTCTGTCTGTTTAGTATTCTCCCATTTCTTTGCTGGGCTGCCCCAGGTTGGACAAAAGCTCGGTGGGAAGCCGCGCAGCCTGGCCGAGAGCTTTCAGGGATATTACTTTGTGGACCACGTGCTTGTTGGAGGGGATGATCTGCAGAGTCAGGAGGAAACATACTGTGTAGACGTGATGGAGGTGCAGAACAAATGTGCAGATTGACAGGACAGGAGGCGCAGAAGCTGATAATGCATCTGCACCTCAGCAATCATTGGAATATACAGTCAAGACATCACACAGGAAAATAAATATCTGATATGTTGCTGCATTATAAGAATCATTTTGTTTGGGGTTGATGACTCATGTGTCATTAAGAGGCTTCCGTTCTGTGTTATTTGACATATAGCTTAGCTGTTAACACATTACCTTGACTTGACTATGAATATCATATGATCTATATGCGGGGGAGGGGTAAAGGGTCTGATGGGGTTGGGAGCTGCAGGGATGAATAAATCATGACAGGCTTCCTCTTTCATTAAATATATGTATGTGTGTCCATGCTCGTGTATTTGGAAGACGCAGTTTAATCAATCAGCTGATGGCAGCCCTGGGAACTGATGACAAGCACACAGGAACAGGAAATTACAAGGGATGCGGAGGCTCTTTGTTGGTATTTATTTGGGGAGATGTTAGTGATTTTTCAACTATAAATTGCATGAAGGTTTTTTTTTTCAACAGTGTGTCACGTTTAAGATTTAATTTCTAAATTAACCTGTAGACAAAGATAATTTTAAGTTTAATAGTGTGTGCTGTGTGATAGATATATAGAGGTACATTAAGGGTTTAAGAGGGTTAAAGAATAGGAGGAGACAGAAAGGAACAAGAGAGGGGTGGTGTAGGGTTGTGTCCTCTTTACATGTTGGACCCGAGGGCCAATCATTACCCCATCTATGCCTGGAAATGGCTGTTCACTTATTGATCTGTAATGGGGCAGGTGGTAAGCTAGGGGGTTGTTAAAGACATGTGCAGTGAGGCTGTGGTTACAGTTATTCTTAAAGGCAGACAAAATCTGTGCTTTTATCAGTAGTGTTGCAGTTTTTTTTTATTATTTTTAAACTGTACTTGTGAAGTCTCCATAAATCGGTTTAGCAGGAAGTTGAGTCACATCTATGGGCAATGAACCACAATATCCCGGGGGACGGTTGGCATGACCTAGCAGCTGTTTCTGTCTCTCTTTTTGGGCTTCACTCTGCTTTAACCAACGCGTTTCTCCTGTGCCCGACAGTAGGAGACACGTTACAAATGTGATGATTCACAGCAAAGTCACCTCATTCTCAGCTGTTGTTTTTTTGTCAGCAAAACTTACTGGAAAAACTTGGGTCAGGCGTGGCAGCAGCCCCCTGGCTCTGTTTTATGAGACTGACTGTCATAGATGATGTTGGACAGGCTGCGGTCAGCATGTTGATCCATAGTTTACACAGTTGTTGTGCTGTCTCCATGCTTATGTGTGAGTTTGTGAAAAAATATTCAAGCCACTCTGCTGCCTCTATTAATGTCTGCATGCATGCACATGCTTTCCTTTGCATGTGTGTTTGTGTGTGCAGGTCAGAGGTCACTATCATGTATTAGGATAACAACAGAAGGTCTAAAGAGCTCCAAGGCCCCTGATCCTGTGTCCTGTGGGCCTACTGTCCATAGACCAACAGCCTCACAAAGCTCTCAGACAGACAGATGTTAAAGGGTGGGAACACATAGATTAGTATGGATCAACTGAAGGGGGCATGAAACTAAATACTTGAAATGTTTAGGGTGTATTTTGATTCAGTATTTTACAAAAATCATTGTCCTTAGAAAGCCCACGCCTGGAAAATTCCAAGCATGGGTTGGGTTTTAAAAAGTTTTGTGTGCTGTTTCAGAAGCTCTGTAAACTGATCTTCATGCTGAAATGAAGCTTCTGTCTAATTAAGCATACTGTTTGGATGATGTGCAGTCACATTGCAGACACATTGAAGCCCCAAAGCTTTACCTTATGTAAAGGCAGCTCTGTTTCTGTCCGAACTGCTTCTCAGCCTTTCTCCTTTTTTGGTTGGAGTGTCAGTACTTCATCTCCATAAACAAACAAAACAAGACAAGAATTCTGCTGTGATTGCAACATAACTTTCAGCAGATGTTGATCTGCACACATGCTACTATTGCATCTCCAATATAGTTTTGAACAGCAATGAAAATGCAGCCTTGGGTTTAACTTTATGTCAGTGGATGTGACTACTGCTAATGTGCATAAAGAAGGATAGTATGTGTGTGCGGTGAGGAGAATGAGGAGACAATTGGCGAGTCATTAATATGCTGCAAGGGTGCTATTTAAAGACTTTGATTTGAGCTCTTATAGCAACAATCATACAACGATTTATTTTCCCTAGGCATCCCCAGGGATTTCACATATTGTTTCTAGCAGGTTTGTCGTTTTGGTCATCAGTTCAATACAGCATGTGATGGGTATTGAAGATGTCTGTATTTGTTATCAGTGCTTTGTTTCACAAAGTTCTACTGTATATTGTAAATCTACAGGGATGCAGCTAGTTGCTGTGGGCGGATTGATACAAGATAGTATCAAACCAAGTTGGTATCTATATGGGATTGATACTAGCACAGTGTTATCAGTACGTACCTTTCTTCTACTTTCAGTGTGACTGTTCCATTAGAAAATATAAGTAAAATAACAGTAAAAGTCTCTTAAAAATTAGGTTAGTGTACAACTAATAACTAGTCAATTCCGGTTTTTAGAGAACATAAAAATAATAGCAACAGATTGCATTCCTCTTAACACAATGATCACATATAACATTATCAATGATAATGACATGGTGCAAGCACGTGGATCTAGATTCACTTAATGTACAACACAGCTGCTGAAAGTCAGTATGTTAACATTGTAAGTGTGAGTTCATGCTTAAAGTCAGCATTTAGGTCATAGCAGAGATTTCTGTACATCTTCACAGAGACGCATAGGTTTGTTTTAATCAGATTCAGGCCCCATGCACTTACATGACACACACACACACTTCAGTTGTGTTGGTGCTGACCCTGTGGCGTCTGGGTTTGTGTGAATTCCACCGTCACACTCAGCGCCCTGTTATCTCGTCCAGGCTCAGCAACAACATACCCGCATTACACACACAGCATCAAATGTGGGTTTACTGAAAGATGAGCTGAGCATTGGAGATCATGACCATGAGTCGATCCTGAACAAAGAAGTGAGTTATAAAGTGTGTAAATGAATTAAAGCATTACTCGCCTAAGACATTTTGTCTGTTTCAAATTTGGGACGTGTCTTCCTGCCTGTTACTTTGATGTGGTTTTACTTTAGGTAATTAGTTACTTAGCTTCATCTAAAAATGAAAAGCCTGAGTACTGAGTACTTTTTAACTTTTGTTGCTGGTTTTACATTTTTACTACACAGCACTGCTTTTCATTAGATACTGAGGAACTCACTTACACTGTCTCTAGCTATCCTCAGTCTCTCCCATGGTTGCAAACAAGAACAGATTTTCATTACACAAAACACAAAAACTAAATACAAAATGTCTATATTTGTTGTGTTTACATTCTTTGTGTTCTAAATTTTTAACAGCAGTGTTTGCAGCATGTCTCCGTAGCCTGCAGTGTCTTTGAGTCGGCCTAATAAGTCAGTCCACCACTGTCAGTCAACTAACATATTTCATGGTACAAAATAGTAAAGGTTTGCATGAACGTTCATGGTGGAATTGATTTATCATGCCTTTATTGGTTTTAGTTATAGGATGAATCACAGGGTTTTTTTTGAAGATGTTATCACTGAAGAAACTTGTTGGAGGCCATTCACATCTTATCTTTTTACCAGTTTTAACAGACCACCCTTACACCCTGACACCTGCCTGCGTATCTGCACATGTGGGGGCAACGTCGTGGAACGCTGAGCTACAAGAGGGATCAGAGCTTATCAGATTTGATTAGTGAGCTCTTCTTAACCAAATCTGTTGTGTTTTACCCATGTCTCTATTAACATTGTTCAGTGTGGACCACCAGCAATGTATGGCAGTCACTGATTATTTGCTGTTTGGAGATTTCACTCATTAAAGTTGAGGAGAATCATTCCTGAGATATGCACGACTGCTCCTCAACAGAGGTATTAATCACAAAAGAGAAAGTAGAGCTGTCCTGCAGTCTGCCTGTGTCAGTGGTAGTTTGTCAGTCATACTGAAATACATTTTTACTCAAGTACTGTACTTAAGTGTGATCCTGAAACACTATTTTTTTACATTTCATTTCCTTTGTTACTACTGCAAATTTATTATACTACATTTCTGGCATCGTTACTTACAAGTCTCTTAGCAAATGTATATTCTTCATAGAAAATATAATTACGAAATAGAGATGTTTGCCATTTCCGTATTTATTTATTCTTTAAGATTACAGTTGCAGTTTAAAGGACAAATTAAATTTATGAATGAATGTGAAACAAATCTGAACTAACCTTTTATATTCATGTGTTTATATAAAAGTGTTTAAAATGTACTATTTTATTTCTCAAATAAATACTACATCTGTTTTGAATTTGCAGGGGTCTGTCTACTTGTAGTTACCACAGAAAGAACAGATTGGAAGCAATCTTGTTAAATGTATTCAAAACAGGGTATTGGAAACATAAAATCCTTAGTTAATCTAGCACTAGAAGAGTTACTGCACAGTTACTGAACAGTTATACATTTTATGTTATGACTGCATTTCTGCCTGCACTCAGACGTCCACTTGTCTCTGCACTGTCCTTACAGTGCTATCAGCTACACTGTATTTATAGGCAAAATACTTCTCTGCCACAGACATAGCTCTAATTTAGGTGTGTACACAACAAGGTGGAACGTCTCACACAGACATTACAGCAAGTCGGTAGTCGCCCAACTGAGTGAGTCCGACATCTTCGTCATTAAAATCAAATCTAACTAGTATTGCTGTTGCACTCAATTTCGGATTAATTTAATTTATTCTACATGCCTTATTGCTTTGTTTCTCTTTCTCGTATGTACCGTGTTCTTTCCAATATCCATCCTTCTCATAATTCTCTCTTAGCTCTGCCTCCCTCTGTTTCCCCCTGTCTCGCTTTCATGCATTCAGTGTGCCATGGCTGATGGGGTTTGGTGGAATGTGGCTCAAGGTTTTTTAAATAGCCTCCTAGCCTGAATCAACCACTCCTAATAAGGCAGGGGGAAGTGACACTGGCCCCAGAATATCAGCAACCACCTCACTGAGAATATTTTTCCTTCCCTTGATAGTAAAGATGCAATACACACAGACCTCACAGATCTGTTTGGTATCAATTTCAAGTCAAGATACCACAACAGCATGCTCAGCTCCGTAGGAGGTCTCAGCGTTATTTGGTTAACTCTGCTTGAGGTACAGGTAGCTGTAGTTTACAGTTGTTGGATATTATCGGGATGTAGTGTTAACTATCACACTGAGCACTGTATGTGTGGGATAGTTCGTGTAGTCACTCAGCTGACTGCTGCTGTAAAGTAATCAGTGTCCTTCTTAGGTGATATTGTTTGTTTGTAAAAAAAAACATAACATTGTGTGTCCAGATATGGACATAATGTTTAGTGAGACAATAGAGAGTTTCTTTTCGCCAACCAGTTGATCTAAGCATTAGAGAAATTTTTGTTTTTTAATTTAAAAGTTACAAATTTGTAACGTGGATAGGGAAAACAAAGCTCTCTAAACATTGTTCTTTGAACATCCAATCACCATAGTCCTGGTACAAGAAGAAGTTATCTACTGTCAGAGCCATCTTTAATTATCACAATGTGCTTGGAGCAATGAGGCTAAAGAGCAGCAGCAGTTTCACCCAGGGCAAAAGATTCTTTGGGTTGTATACAAACACAGTCTCTACCCTGGTTTGGAAAAAGTAAAAAAACAGAAGATCAGTGAAAGATAAGGCTCTTTGTTGTACAGTATCTGTGGTCTACACAGTCGCCTGGAGGGTTACACCACGTTCTTCTTGTTTTGTACTAACACAGATTTGCCTCTTACAGCAGCAAGGCTTAAGTTTCTGCCTATTTTGGATAACACTGTAATATATGGCACTAATTCTCCTTCAGGATGCTGGTGGGTGCCCCGCAAGCTGCAGGACAGGGTCACTTGCTCGGCAGTCGACCAGGAGCCTTGTTCAGGTGTCCAATCACACCAGAAGAGTATGACTGTGAGAGGGTGGATATTGATGGAGAAGGTGAGTTTGTGGTTTTTTTCCACTGACATATGCAAGTTGAGTTTACTTTGCAGTGATTTTTTAAACCAAAATAAAACTTCCTGCAGTTCATCGAGTAACTGCATGATTATTTCTGTGTGTCTCAGTGAGTCTGGACAGAGAGAGTAAAGACAACCAATGGCTGGGAGTTACTGTCAAGAGTCAGGGAATCGGAGGGAAAGTGGTGGTAAGTACAGACCACATGTTGTTAATTCAGGAGCTGGTATTAGGAAAGGAAACAGACATTAGTGTAATTTACAATAAACTTTGTGAATTTCCTAGTTCAAAAGTCAAGAGTGAAAATAAATGTACAATTTATTACCCGCTATCAGACCTGCGCTCATCTATATGAGCTGAGACAACGAGTAAGTCAACCTTCAGAGACTCGCGACCCCATTGGTCGCTGCTACATCCTGAGTGAGGACCTGACGGAGCGAGATGACCTGGACGGTGGAGAATGGAAGTTCTGTGAGGGTCGGCCGCAGGGACACGAGCAGTTCGGTTTCTGTCAGCAGGGCCTGTCTGTCAGTTTCACCCCAGACAACAACTTCATTCTGTTTGGGGCTCCAGGGACATACAACTGGAAAGGTATGGTGTCCACAAGACCTGCAGAAAGCTGGATCACTGAATCATATGCTGTACATGTTGCCTCCCACAGACAGGTTTCTATTATGGTTCACAGTTTTAAATCTGATTCAATTATCTTTAGATGTAATATCTAATTTCTCAATTTTTTTCATATGGGACAAAATATTATTATAATTTTATTGAGAGCCAGAGAAGAAAGTCGGCTCATGTAAATGGTCTACCTAAACAGGATGATAATCATGCACTAAAGAAAATCTGATTGATTTATAAAGCAATCTAGTGATTGGAAACTGGAATAATGCAGAGCAGAAGCATGTAGTTAATCAAAGGAGGGACTGAGATTAATACGGTGCCGTAATGAGTGGCTGGATTTATTATATTACAGTGGCACTCTCTGCAACACAAGATAAATGAAGATGTTTAGTGGATAACTCCAATTCAGTTTGCTCAGGAGGTATTGTTCAGATATTAAAACAATCTCTCAACGATGTACTGTACATATTCATTAAATGAGTGGAAATCATGCATTGTGTGTGTGTGTGTGTGTGTGTGTGTGTGTGTGTGTGTGTGCATTTGAGAAAACGTATAACGGAGGTCCTATGTTCGCTATTGTTTCTGTGGTGTCGCTGTGCCTTCACATTTTTCCATTCCAGGCGAGATGCGCGTCCAGCTTCTAAACCAGACTCTGCTTGACCTCGGTTTATATGACGACGGACCCTACGAGGTGGCAGATCAGAAACAACTTAATGCCCAGCTCATCCCAGTGCCCTACCACAGTTACCTGGGTAGGATTCACCCTCTCTGCTCAATGCTGCCTGCGGACGGCAGGGAACGAGAGGATCAAAGGAGAGACGACAGCAGGGCTCACACTTTACCCCAACGTGGCTGACACAACCACAGGAGCTGTGGTTGTGTCAGCTACTCGTAACTCATTGAGACTAAACCTGTTTTGGTGTCCTCCTTATTCCCTGTAGATTATTTCTATCTTAGTCTGTCTGTGTGACTCATAAAGGCCTGAATCTGACTCCATCTTATTTTAAAATACTTTCCCATGTAAACATTGGTGGACATCCTCCTCAAATCCTTCTCCACCCTCCACTCTGGAAATGGAGCACTGGAAAATGTGTCACAGGGTTAGGAGGGTGGTGCACAACATCAGGGTAAAGACTGAGCCTTTAATGTCGTCTCTCTGCCAGGGGTTTTGCAGAAAAACCAAACAGAACGCTGCAGCACCACAGAGACAAAACACCAATCAATCACAGCTTGTCTCACCTGCACCTTCCTTTCCCTTTTTTCTCTCTTTTGTTCTCCTCACCATTTCACCATCCCATCACTCCCCTTCCACACCCCTCCTTCTGCCTCTCTTTCTATCTTTCTTTTCCTGCCTTGGGCCATAGGGCTGTTGTTCATGGCTAGCCCTGTTGAAGATGCACTGCTGTACAAAACTCTGGAGCCCTCCAGGCGGCCCACAGCGTTTGAGGATGTAGCTCATAATAGCTACTTAGGTTTGTAGGCGTGAGGTGTTGTTGTTTGGTCGGCGTTGGGCTTGTAGTGGACGTAGTACAACTCTCTTCTTCGCCTCCATCTTAATTCTTTCTGCTAATTCCACCTTGTGTCTCCGTATATAGATTCAGAGTGTAATTTATGTACAACAAGAGACAGTATCACCTTTACTGTTAGAAAGAGGCAGCCACACCAAAATGAAAAGTATTGTAACTTTTTTATTCATACATTTTTTTATTACTACTATTATTATTATGGTTGTCTCTTTCCATAGCAGCAGGGTGTTTGTTCTGTCTGTAGCTCTCTGTTGCCTGTAGTGTGTTGAGTCCTTCTGTCAGTTGCATGTGTGTGTTAAAACAACGTTTTCCAGGTGGCGGTGGATTTCTTGCTGGTTCTCAATGTTTTACTGAGTTGCTCTTTTGACAAGAGAGTTTAACTAATAAACAAGCGTTTACAGATATGTTAATAATTTTTAGAGCCAAATTAAAAATCAACGTTCCTGTGCAGCTAAAATGACAAGTTGCAAACATAATCATAATGTGATTGCGTTCCGATGCAGAATGATTTTTAATTGAATTAAGTGCAACATTTACTAATGGAAAGCAAAACGTAATGTGCAGAGTTGACAAAACAAAGGCCACCACCTAACTACAACTATATTCCTTTCAAAACATATTTTGATTGCACCATTAACATGGTGACATGCTTGCAGTTAAACAGTGGGTGTTTCACACAATCTCCACTGTTAAACATGTAACAAGGCATGTTATCATGCTAATAAACTAGAGGTGAGAACATCATTAGGTTTACAGTTACATAATCATCAGTGCCCTGGATTTTTGTTTTAACTTGACGAAGTCGTAGCTCAGCAGATTCATGAGGATTCATCCTCTGGGGACCTTAAATTGTACAATGCTCTAGTTGTCGGCATATTTCAGTCTGGACTAAAGCAGTTGTTTTTTAAAGAAGGTATTCTGAGGCACTTCATTACTGGTCTCTTAGGATTCAGTAGCCACGTGTAATCAATTGTCTGCTCAGCAGGAGCAGCTCATTGTCATTGTTGGTGTCAGGATCTGTTTTAAATCTCTGTATACGCATACTTCCAATCACGCTTTTGCCAATGCTTATACTCTCCATGTTGAACTGTTTCCTTGACAACTCTAATTCCCACATGACCTTTTAGTCTTCATTTACAACTCACATGCTTCCATTGATTCTAACCAGATGAAAAGCCACACCCATGCATGCTTACTAAGATGGCAGCGACTGTGTGAATATTTACTGCTTTTTCTAAAATGTAAATAAATCTTAGGATTTTTGTTGTTCTTAGTTTATGGTCACATTCACAGAAGTAAGTGCAGAATGCATCTTCTTTTATCTCTATCAAGACCAAATAAAATGCTGCTCCATAGATGTGTTGATTAAAACAATACACATCTGTGTTCATGCTAATACATTTCAGTTGGTTGTGTCAGAAGTAAAATAAATCAAACAAAAGCAAATCAAAAAGTGGTGTATATTGTAATGTAACAATATCTCATCAGATCAAGGTACCAATTTTGCCCTATGCGCACAATATTATAATCTAGCTGAATTAAACAATTTTTTATACAATTAATAAAATATTAATGTGACTATGGATATTTAGGGCAGATTCATATTAGCTTAACATAACATTAAGTTTTTACTTTGATGTAATTGTAATCGTAATTGCAGTGATATTAAGCTATTGATACTAAACCTAAAATAAGTTTTATTATACAGTTAATCTTATATTTATCTAATCATCCAAGCCAATACTTGATACACAGGATACTGTATATATAATAATGAAAGCTTGTGAATCTATTTTTTTAAACAGATACTTTTATTGGTGAGGATTAGATAAAATAGAATTGAATTGACTGAGAGAAGATGCAAAAAATGTAGCACATTGTCTTCATCCATTGGTTCTTCTAAGACCTGAGATGCAGCCTGTCGCATTCCACACTTGCCACCCGGGAGCTGCTTGCTGTTTGTCTCTGTTTTTTCTCCATCTGCATGTTTACTCAGGACTAACAAACATAAATATAGATTACCCTAATTTTATAAGGCTAATTTAAAAAAGGGAAGCAAATGCATGTGGTTGCTTCTGGTGAAATGTTTGTTATGGATTTATTTTTGTTCATAGCTTGATAAGAAGATTTGAAAACAGTCTTGCCAACCCTTCACAGGTTCACTCCTTCGCTTGACCTGATTTATATTCGGGCATATAGGCACATTCCTCTACACATACGTAAACATATGCACATGTACACTTCCACAATGCACAAAGGAGGAGAAGCTTTAAGCTATAAATCTGATTAATGTCCACCCACTGGGCTTACAGACTGCCTTCAAAAGTAACTGACTCAGAGCAACAGGGTCATGAATCTCATGGGACATTAGACAATGCCCAGCAGCCTACATCTTTTTCCTCCATCTTCACAAATCAGCCGTTTAGCTTTCTACTAGTGGACACAGGCCACAGGCTTCCACTAGCAAACATGCCACACGGGATATTTACACACGTCATGAGTTTGGCATAAAATCTATAGTCACTTAAGCCACACATTTCATTAGTAAGGAGATGAGCAGGACGTGCTACACTGAGAGGGGGGGGGGCTTCTTTGCCCCACAATCAATACTAACCCCGGAATTTTCCTTCCTCCTCCGCCCTGCCTTCCTTCTTCTACGCCTAGGATTCTCTGTGGATTCTGCCATGGGGATAATGAGCCTCGGGGAGCTGACCTTTGTGGCAGGTGCTCCCCGGGCGAACCACACGGGGGCTGTGGTGCTGCTGAAGAAGGACAATGTGTACCGGCTAGTGCCACAGCACATTTTCTGGGGGGAGGAACTGGCATCTTCGTTTGGTTACTCAGTAGCTACGACAGATCTAAACAAGGACGGGTGAGGATATACTGACTGTACTTCAGGGTCATCAGGGTTACAGAGCATGTTTGGGGGCTTCAGAAAGTCAGTTCAATTCTTCATTCAAATAACAATATGAATTACCTATTCATTCAAATTCTTTGTCTCTATTCATAGCTGGACAGACCTGATTGTAGGAGCACCCAATTTTTTTGACCGCAAAGCAGAGATTGGTGGAGCTGTTTATGTGTACCTGAACCCTTTTGGACACTGGGATGATCAGGCTCGACCCATCCGTCTGAATGGCACTTATGACTCTATGTTTGGGATGACTGTCAGCAACATAGGAGATCTGGATCAGGATGGATACGGGGGTCAGAATGTTTTTTTTACTCATTTATTCAACTGCCCAACAAAGAGGCAAAGTTAAAAGTTATCTCAAAGTTTCTGTCAAAGCTGAAAGTCTGAGTTTAAGTTTAATCTTACTAAACTTCTGATGTGTTTACCAACTAGATATTAGTGCCATCTGCTTAGCTTAAATTGGGGAAAAGCTGATTATAATTAAAGTTGGATTTCATGCTTTTAACTCATAGGATTGAATTTAAAAGTCACAAGTACGTTGTTATTAACTTATCTTAATCACAGCTTATCTGATTTGGTGTTTTGTTTGTGTTTCTAATAAAACTGTAAATCTGTGAATCATGTATTTGTATTAGATATTGCTGTTGGAGCCCCATTTGATGGAGATGGCAAAGTCTTCATTTACAGAGGCTCAGATGCTGGAATCGAGACAAAACCTGCTCAGGTAAGTATCATACGGGGATCTTTTTTACATTAGTTGTCCTCAGCAGGAGCGTGTTAACAGAACTCAGGAAAATTACACGGGGGTGAAAATAAAAAGTCCTGAATGAAATAAATACCATTTATCTATTATGATGCTGAATGAATGAAGAATAACGTGTTTTTATCCCCTCAGGTGTTGGATGGTCGTGACTTTGATGTGAAACGTTTTGGTTATTCCATCTCAGGGGGTCTGGATATTGACAAAAACCATTATCCAGATGTTGCAGTGGGTTCTCTCAATGATTCAGTGGTTCTCTTCAGGTGAGAAAAGTCATTATAAAGATGCAAATGAGTTCATCAAAGATGCTTGAAAAAAGCATTTCACAGGTACTGAACATATCAGTTCCATATTTAACACTGTAGCTCAATTGAATTTCATTTTAATCATTTTTCTATAAACTTCTCTTTACAATGTGACACATGCTACTTCAATCTTTACCTTTACAATTTATAATTTATTTTATTGTAATTTAGTCAGGATTTGGATACATTTCTGTGTACTTTTGTGTCCACTACAGATCTCGTCCGGTCATTCACGTGATCAGAGAGATATCTATTGACCCTCAGTATATTGATCTGGAACAATACAACTGCAAGGGCAGAGATGGAGTTTGGTAAGAACTAAGCATATGAATAACATCCCATAGAACAAAAAATATTATTATTTAGAATATAATTTCCCATATTCTGAATTGTTGAGGTAAAAATCCTATAGTGATAGTTGTTTTCACTTTTTTTAGTGTGGAGGTCAAAGCGTGCTTCACCTTCACAGCCCACCCAGAACATTACTCACCTCACATCAGTAAGTCACACCTCAGTTTCACTATCTCTTTTTATTCTCCTCTCATGTGAGACCTGTCATCCTCCACCATGACAGCAGCCGTTTGATGAGTCAGTGGAAGGTAACCTGATCTGTGGAGTAACTCTAGATTTTATTATGATTAAATCACAGCTATGTAATTCTGTATTCCCTTAGATGGGGCTTTAATTTATGTGCTTCCCCGGGTGGCTCTTTAAGTGCTCTCTGTGTGTATGCCCTGACATTTCTATATTTCAATCATTCTCTATTTCTAAGTGTTACTCCTATTTTTTCCCCCTTTGAAGTCCTGGTGGTGCACTTTGAAGCTGACACAGCGCGCAGGAAGTTAGGCCTCCCACACCGTGTTAACTTCTTGGGCCGCAGTTCCCTTGAGCCTGAGTATACGCAGACAGAAGAAGTGGAGCTGCATAGGCAGCGGCATCCTGTTTGCACTACTGCTACTTTCCAACTCCATGTCAGTGACATATATTTTTAGCTTCCAATGTGGAGTCAGATTTTTATAGTGTCTATTTTTGAGTTTTAGGCTGTTGTAAACAATAACTGGTCGTCATTTTTATAATCTCTCTCCATGTAGGAGAACATTCGTGACAAATTGCGTCCCATCTCACTTGTGATAACGCATACTATCAAAGCTGTGCCACCTCGAAGACACTCAGGTGCCAAGAAACTGGAGAAGCTGGCACCCATATTAAGTGTTTCTCCCTCCAATACCCTGCACTCTGAGGTCTGTAATAAACAGGAAGTATGAGTATTTTTACTGAACTTCTGTCAGATTATGAGGATTATTAGGATTTTATGAAATACTATAAAACCTCAGACTTCTCTCGGCTAGCTAAATATGCTATGAATTTGTTATCTAATTAGGACACATTTACTTGAAATGTTGATTTGGTTACACAACGTAAACATGCAGAAGAATGTCGAGGCTTCATAGTGTTAAGTAGGAATGAGTTTTACTTTACATACATTTCTACACATCCTTCAGCCTGTGCAGTCTTCCTAACTTGAACAACAGAATATCTGTCTCTTAACAGGCATTTATTTATTTTTATTACAGTGATCAAAAGTAACGAACCTTAAATTTAAAACATGATTGCGTAATTCAAGTATGTATTGAACTATGAAAGTAGATAGAGAATATGCTTTGACAGTTACACACTTCATTTCTTTCTTGTCTTCTATCCGAAGGTGAACTTCCTGCGAGAAGGATGTGGCAGCGACAAAATCTGCCAGAGCAACCTGAAACTGAGCTACCAGTTTGGAACACGACCCCCGACCTCCAACCTCTTCACCCCTCTGCCAACGTTAGTATCTGCAGAGCCCCATTGGTGTGAGCTAAATGATATGACAAGTTGCCTAGAAACCTACCATCCCCATACCAACCTTTTATATAATCACATTTATTAGAAAGTGTTTCCTGTCTTTCACCAGATAGTTTACCTGCTTAAAGCCATGTTGCTTGTTTAACATGCTATCTACATCTGTAAATGTGAATTTTCATATGTGTTGCCTTTATGTAGAGATGAGGATGGCGTGCAGGTGTTCTCCCTGTCAGACCAGCGGCTGGTGGTGCTGGAGGTCACTGTCACCAACATGCCCTCTGACCCGCTGAACCCTGAGGAAGACGGAGATGATGCTCATGCTGCTCAGCTGAATATCTCACTTCCAGACACACTGTCGTACGCTGGATCCAGGATTCCACCACAGGTCCTAAGGAAAATGATTTAGTCTTTGGATTTTAAGAAATGAGTTTATGTACCAGAGATAGTCATGTCAACAACATCGCCTAAATAATTAATGAAGAGATAATGGCCCATCTGTCATCTTTTCAGTTTTGACTCCTCGTATTTGTTTGATTCCTTGACTGTAGATGAGATGTCAAGCGAACCAGAATGGCTCTCAAGTTGAATGTGACCTGGGAAATCCTGTCAAACGAGACACTAAGGTAAGATACCAGAACCCATGTATTTAGTCAAAACCTGAAGGAGAAATATGTCTAATTTTTTAAATGTAAGTGTGCACTTTAGTTGTAGGTAGTATACAATTTAATATACTTAGTGTATGGAATATATTTCCTCATTACCAAAACCAAACCAAACATGTACTTATGTATTACTTTTCTCAGCTGAAATTCTCCATCAACTTGAGCACATCGAACATCACCATTGAGACCACTGAGCTGAAAGCAGATCTCTTATTGACAACGTAAGCTCTTAAGATCCTCTCTGGCACTGAGAAGTCAGAGTGACCATATGACGACATAGTGTTTAATTTCATACACCTTTGAGAATTTAATCTCACCTGTCCGTCTTAGATCAAATGTTCCTGTGATGAACTGAATGAACAACATTGGTTCTGTGTTTTTCAGTATCAGTGAACAGCTTGACCTGACTCCAGTCACTGCGTTTGCTAAAGTTGTGATAGAGCTCCCTCTGTCAGTCAGTGGGTGAGTAGAACCTTTTGCCTGTATCTCGCTAACTACATGTACATGCGTCCAGGATTAGTTTGTTTTGCACTGTACAGTATTTAACTGATCCATTAAATGGCTACTGCATCTCTTATCATATTTTCCAAACTCTGCTTGACATTTCTGGCCAGTTTAAACAGCACTGCTAGATTTGAAAGCCTTTCAAACTGTATGTATACGCAGCTGTCGGACACACTCATATTGCGTTTCTGTAGGCTCGCTCGTCCTCACCAGCTGTTCTTCAGTGGGCCTGTGAAGGGAGAGAGTGCCATGACTAGTCTGGAGGATATCGGCAGCCCAGTGGATTTTGAGTTTGTGGTGAGGATGAGTGGGTCTTTCTCCATGTATGTGTGTTTCTTTTCATTGTGGCCACAGTTTAAAGGTTTCTAGCACATTATGTTTTAGAGAAGGGCGACATATTAAATTAATAAATACATTTCCACTATTCAAACATATTGTAAACAAAAGATTTTGAGTTTAAAATGTTCTCCATATGTATTTACTTCTGTCAGGTTGCTAATCCTGGAAAGGTTCTGCAGACGCTTGGTTCGGCCTTCTTAAACATCATGTGGCCCTATGAACTGGCCAATGAGAAATGGCTTCTGTATCCTGCAAGTCTAAAATTCGAGGGTCATCCAGACACACAATGCAGCCCCACAGGGGCCTTGAATCCTCTGAAGCTACAGAGTTCCTCTCTTGCAGAGCATCCTGTTAATCACAAAGTAAGCATACCACTTAATTTCAATGCTTTTTTTACTTCCAAACCTTGAATCGACTAACATAGAAATATGGAGCAGCCATGATAATAACAGTTTGTCTGTGCTGCCTTTCTTGTCTCTTACATTTCATTTAAGACGAGGAAACTGGAATCCATTATTTGTGTACTGGAATTTCCTCAGCCCAGGAATTAAGAATTTACAATGTGGGCAACCTGAACAAGTGACGGCTTTTTTAATTTGAATATTAATTGGGTAGAGATTGACTCAATTAGGACTTAAGTGAATGTAAAAATTCCTCCTGTAATATGAATATTTTATCGTATTTAATCTTTTCTAATCAAATCATTTATCAAACACAAAGGAGTAGTTAAGATAAAAGTACAAAAATTAGAGAATGATTATTCCATTCTTTGGAAACGGCTGCATCTGAATTAACAAGTTTTATCAAGACTTTTGCACATTTCTACAATGTTATCGTACCATTTCAATTCAAGTGACTTATTTCTTTTTTCCTGTACGGTCGCATCACTTCGACCAGTCCGGCAGATCACGCCGCTCCCACCCAGAGGAGGAAGGTCATGTCATGACGAAAGGGAACAGTGGACGAACTACTCCAGCTGTGGCAGCTTCGGAGAAACGCAAGTCTCTCAAACTGGTAAGCAAAGAAAGAAGAGAGAAGGGTACAGAAATGCAGATTAGATAAGAAAGAAAGACTTCTGATTAATTTCCTGCTGAATATCTGTCAACTGAAAACCTTTTCTCATCACTTTTTGCCTCTAGGATTGTCTCTTGGGGTCAGCACGCTGTGTTCTGTTTCAGTGTCCTCTCCACAGCTTCTCTGGTCAGGCCGTCCTCAAGATCCATGCCCGGTTGTGGAACAGTAGTTTCACAGAGGTAAAAAAAAAACAAAACAAAAAAAACATATATATGTATATGTATGTATATATATATATGTATGTGTATATATATATATATATATACTTGACTATAGTGTCTTCATTATAGTCATGTATTATAATCTAAGTGATTATTGACAGACGATAGGAAGCTACACAGTGCATTAAAATATATGTCTGTGTCGTGACAGTAGAGGCTAACGGTTTCTGTCTCTCAGGATTTTCCAGCAGTTAGTGCTCTGGAGCTGCTGGTCAGAGCGAACATCACCGTAAAGTCCAGCATCAGGCACCTGCGCCTCAGGGACGCTTCTGCACAGGTACTCAACACTCAGCTGAGTCCACAACACCAATCTACTATGAAATTGTCCCTGCTATAACGTTTTAGGATTCTTGCATTCTGGTCTGTGAACAGATGTCTTTTAAACATGTACAGCACGTTTTTGTTAGTATTTACCAAAAGGTTTTGTCCTCTAGCGCTTTCATATTGCTTGTCCATTGCAACTTTCTTTCTTTTCCAGGTTCCGGTGATGATCTACCCTGAGCACGGCCTTGCTGACCAGTATTGGATCCCCTGGTGGATCATCCTCATCGCCATCCTGGCAGGCATCCTACTACTGACGCTGCTGGTTTGCATATTGTGGAAGGTAATAGAAGCACTTCATAACTAGAACAACCCGTCCTGGGTTTGACACGGCTCAGTTCAAACAGTATCTTGTTGTTGATAATAATACCAGTCTTCAGGGTGTAACAAAAACATGCACACTCTCTTCATTATAAATATTGATAATTGCAGTGAAATTACACGTAATGTAAAAGGTGTCATCATGATGACTTCATCCCTGTTTCTCTAATCGCCATTATTTTTACTTTTTCTCATTCCTTTCCATGAAAGTCCAATTATTTCTGTCTACTTTATTCTGTTATTTTCATTAATAATTGATATTTATTCAGCTCACTCTCAAGTGCTCCCATTCTCATTTGAACTTGTCTTCTGTGTCTCATCCTTTTTTGTCATACTTCCTCTCAACTCTGACTGCGGGCTCTTTGTTTCCTTTCCCCATTTTCTTGTGGTGATCTGTTGCCCCAGTGTGGGTTCTTCAAACGCAGCGAGCGGCGCCAGCACTATGAGACGGAGTACTACCGCGCCCATTTGGGGGTCCAACCCTCGGAGGCGGAGAAGCAGGCCTCAGAACTATAAAACAAAAATATTGAATTCTGGCCTGTTCTCCCCTCCTCCTCTCCCTCCATGTGGTAAAAATCCTCACCCACAATCCTGTGCTTTGTTCCCAAACCAAGTCTGGTGTGGCTGGTGGTGTTCGTTATAGCATGAAACACATTTTGAGTGATTATGTCCACTAGTAATACTTGAGATGGTGGGTTGGTGACTATTTGGTGAGGTCTGCTCCCCTTAGCTACACCTGCTGTGTTTGCATGGCTGCGTTAACCCTTCAACCAAACCTGGTTTAGAACTGAAGATAGGAAATGAATCAGCAGTCATTTTGATAAATAATCAAATCATGAGAAATTTTGAGTAACAGACTGGTCACTCAAAACAAGGCATCAGAACATGTTAAATTGGGCTTTAAAGTGCCGTTCACTACGTTACGTATAATGTTGATTAAATCAGCAGAACTGTACACACATTATTACACATATTATTTTCACTATCTCAGTTTTTTTGCGTAATAATATTTATTAAAATCCTCAGCTCACCTCAGGGTGGGTTTGAATTATTACTTAAATAAAGCCTGATTCCTTCATTCACCACTGTTTTCTCCATTTAATATGTCCCAGTTGAACACCATCTATCCACAACCCCCCCCCCCCCCTTCATGGCTGCGCAGCACCTGTTGTGCTTTGATTTGTGTCTGTTCACGTTACAATCTGCACTTGTTTAGTCTGGCACCGGTCTGCAGAGACTTTTTAATTTCATGATGAGCTATTTGATCTAGTAATAATCCTATTTGACTTACATGGCATGACTAACTGGCCTCTAAATCAGAGTGTGATTTGTGCAAGATCTCTCTGCTCTTAGTTAAAATAGCTGGAATGCTACATAGCTACTCAGAGGCTGAGGGTCAAATGCTGGATCCAAGTTTTCAGATAGTGTATGGTAAAAGGTTATGATCACATTTAGCAGATAAAAGAGCTCTTTCACTCCTCATTTTGTTTAGAGTTTGTGTTGTTCAGTGTGGACTAAGCACTGCTAAGAAAGTAAGCAAGTGTATTGTTTTGTAATAGCTTTACTCAAATCAAATCTTCCAGATGCCAGAATGAACTTGTCCTTAGGATCAGTTTGTGTTGCTCAGATAATATGTTTTTAATTATTTCCTCGATCTCCCCTCCTCATTGTGAACTCTTTCCTGCTTTTCTCCTTCCTGTGCTTGCAGTGTGGCTTTTTCCGACGGGCTCACTACAAAGACAAACTGCCTCAGTACCATGCAGTGAAGATTCCTCGCGAGGACCGCCCACAGTTCCAGACTGAGAAGTCAGGAGTTGTCCATAAAAAGGAATGGGCCACGCACTGGAGCGATGGGACGCTGTAACTCTCTTTGAAGCACTGACTGACTGAATTTACTCAAATCACCACATGTGGCACTCATTTTGTCTTTGCATTGGAACTAACGGACTAAAAAAAAACGGGCACATAGACTGAGATCATGTGCACGCTGTACTGTGTCAGTACTTGCATAATGGCTACCTGTTACCCTTTGACTGGATCTATGCTCTCCCATACTGTACTCCACTGCTGGTTGGCCTTTGCTGGCCTATTTATACTGTGCATCTGCATCAGTGTTACAGCAAATTAACAAGGCCAATAACAGTATTAGAACCATTTTAGCTGCTCCATCAGTTTCATAGATTGCACAGATGCTCACTATCTGTCATCAGTCCTGACTGGCGCAACAAAATAAGGACAGAAAATTACAAAGACATGCATGGATGCACAGGCATACAGTATAATATTGGACACATGCAGACACACTGGACACTGGATGCAGAAACGAATAGTTTCAAACAAAGACTACTTTTGCCTTAACTACTGTAAGACAACGGAAGTGGACACTGAAAAAGAACAAAACATTTTTATATAAATATGTGGTATTGGCTTTTAGTTAACACTAGTAAACAAGGGGAAAATATCAGTATGTATATTACAATTATAACAAAGCGGAGCGCTGATGTGTTCTGGGCTATTTCTGTGGTCTAGCAGGAAATCTATGAAATATGTTCATCTGATGATTTTTATATAACCTTAGTCAAGTAAAACAAAGCCTTAGGAACCTTTTCAGTTTGTAGCGTTTGCATTGTTGTTCATTTGTACATCAACAGTTAATTGCCTGAGCAAACTTGAATATGACCAAGAAAACCACAACACAGCCTATAATAAATAGCTATGACCATTATTGGTGTCGGAGGACTATTATAAATGCAGTCTGCCCACTGATACAAGTAAACTGTCAAAGCCAAAATAAGACTTTTGAATGGATGTCCTGTCTCCAAAGGAAATATAAAAATGATTGTTTCCAAAAATGAAAAGCTGTAGAGTGACATGAAACGCAACAACCCAGTCCCACTAAATTAGACACAATTAAATGATGAGGTTTTCTTCTCCTTTCTGCTGAGATGTAAAAAGGTTTCACACGATGATGTTTGTATAAACACTGTAGTTTCCAAAGTGTTTAGATGTACAGGATTAACCTGCTGTCATGTTATTCTTGATGTACGCATGTCAAACCAGTCGGTGTAGGATTGTTCATGAATTATTTCAGTACTTATATTTCCAAGTGCCTTACGGTAGAAGTGGCAGATTTAGATCTTCTGGTTAAAAAAACAAGGCTGCTGCAAATTAGATCATGCAGCCCTGAAGCATCTGGTGGACAACTACTGCTTACACAACATGAGAAGAACAATACATTGGAAAAAGACAAATGTCCTTTGGATCCAATCTGGGGTTTGATGAGGCGACTGTAAAGCATGACGAGTCAATCTGCTTTTAGGTATTGCTGGACAATCTTGTATTAGATGCATGAAACTCCTGTTGCTGTGCTGACTTTGCATTGATCTTTTTTCTGTTGTCACGCCTCAGTGTTTTATTTATTTTTTGTTTGGCTGCACTGTTTTGACACTGTAAATAAAATAAAAGGAAACTAAATAAGGTAAAGGCAACTTATGTTGTGTCATTTATGATATATAAAAGCTGCAGTTTAATTTTAAAACACTAGATGGTGACAAAGCTCTGGAAATAAATCCTCTCTGGCTTCAGCAAGAAGGGGAATTAATTAATATTCACATAGCATGCACATGTTGTTTCAATTCCAGGGATAGAAAAGAAATAGAGAACAGAGGTTCAATTACATAATCAGCACAATTATTTTATGCAATTGTTTTATTTTTAAACAAATGTTGCCTATAGTCTTGTAGTGTTGTCATGACTTTGTAATATATATATATATATATATATATATATATATATATATTGGATATAGCTGCTGAGATAATACTAACTTCTTTCATATTTACTGTACTATACTATATTTACTACTACGTTCTACTGTCATGACTATATTGTTATATAATATAACAATATATTATTATTTTAACATTTAGTTCAGTTACTGATATGGTTGTTGTTATTTCACAGCAGCGCCACACAGATATTTTTTAGGAAGACGGAGATTTAGGCTGGATGTTTGATTAGTATTTGAGTCGACCTAAGGCTCTCACAATAAAACTTCTTTTGATGCTATTTTATTAAATACCATTAACTGTCAACTTATGAAAGGCAAAACAACAGAGGCTACAAGTAAATGTTACTGTTATCATCACCTCAGAGTGAGTGAATTAGATTTGTCTTTAATCCAAAAGCTTAAGATCTCATCATAGTAATGAAAACTAATTCCCCACAGAATCCTTCAGATGTCATGCTGGTTGCCATGGCAGTTAAACAGGAACCGTTCGACTGTGTGTGTGTGTGTGTGTGCGTGTGTGTGTGTTGAAGTTTAAGTGGATTGTCACCCATTAGACACTTTGATGAGTGAAATCTGTTGATGTCTCATCCAGTATTAGGGAAGTGACTAATACATTTAATTACAGATACACACAATGCACAAGCATTTACACACACTGACAGTGGTGAAACACACATACGTAACTTCAACGAAATGAGTGGCACTCCCATATAAAACCTAAAGTTGTCTTTTTCTGAAATAAAAAACTAAACAAACTAATGTTTAGAAGCTTGTTTCTTTAAACACTTCAACAGCAGGTAAGAAAAAACTCATGAAATCATCGTTTTTAATGTGTGAGTAATCGTCGTACCTCGCCTCATACCTCAGGGTCGTGAACCCTGAGGTATGAGGCGATATTTGATTGTGATACGGAGACATCCTCCAGTCAAGAAACATTAGCTCTTATTACAAAACCTATCACAGTCATTTTCATGACATTCTCATGTTAGTTTCCCGTATCCTTAGGGTCGTTACTTTCTTCTCTAAAGTCTTCTGATCTGGTTCATATTGTTGATTAATTGGCTGCTGAGTGTTTTATAGGTCTGTCAGGTATGTCTGTATGTGGAACCGACGACCACTGACAGCAGGGATTAGGGGATCAGAGTCCATTTGCAGGGATTTATCTCTTTAATAACTGGGAAAGTTGTGTTGCACTACCCTAAGGGCCACATAATAACATACTCTGGTGTACAGTCATCACTAATGTCCTGATCCTGCTAAATGGACTTGGTTAAGTCTCACATAAGGGATGGTTTCTTCCCCTGTTCCGTCCCTTGTTCCTCTTTGTACGCTAGCATCTTTCCTCAGCTCTCCTCTGGGTTTTGAGCCCATAACTGTGAGCTGTATAAAAGAGCTGGCAAGCATGTTACCGCTGAAGTTAGTCTGGACGCTTCAAAGAGGACACTTAACCTTCCTCTGTTCTTCAGGAGATGAGCCATTGATGTCAACGGGTGTTACTGGACAACCTTCACTGTCCTCTTCTTATCCTGCCTTTGTCATCAGCGTTCATCTTACCTGCTCTACAGCCTGACACCATGGACACAGCTGCGGTGGTGACTCTTCTGGCTCTGCTTATGGCAATGACTAGCGCCAGTCAGGCTCTTCACATCCAAGGCGGTCTGGACAAAAATGACATCCTGCCAGGCAGCTCAGAGGAGAACACGGCTTATCGCCTTCTGGAGCTGGTGAGAAAACAAATCACTCAAAATCTAGTACTTAATTTTTTAATTTATCTGTTGGTGCAACATCTGAATATACTAATACAATAACAGCATTAATTCTGTTTTCTGCGAAATAATTCAATTGACGCAAATGTGAAAATAAAAAGCACATTTTTAAACATATCACAAGGTTTTACATTGAAATAAATACGTTGAAATATCTGTGTATGTATAAGAAGGATTTAAACATGGACTGTCTGACGAGCTACATTAAATTGTTTCAGAAACTTTCTGCACAACAGTCCAACACAGAGGCATTTTAGACTCTGTGTAAATGGAACTTTAATCAAGTGAGACAAGCTCCAAACATAGGGAATCTTTAAAGCCCTTTGTGGCGTACACGAGCAGACAGATCTGTATTTTATTTTACATAACGATAAAGATGGATGGCTGGGTGAGTATGGGGTACATTTTTTTATCCTTGTACGCTGATATCTGCATCTCAAGGTCCTTTTTCCACAGCATGACAGACTGGCTGAAGTTACAACCCCTGGGGTTTGTGTTGCAACCTCAAACTGAGTGCAGTTAGAGCTCTTGATGTTTCCAAAATATGTTTGCAGGGTTTTTTAAAATTCAAATTAAAAAAACAGACTTTTGATGGAAGGGTTTGATGCATCCGTGTGGGTGACTTTGTGTGTGTATGTGCACTGCAGGAGAGTGAATACACAGATAACAACATTGATGGCCGTCTGCTGACCTCAATGTTGAGAGCTCTGCTGCTCGGATCTCAGAGAGAAACCAGGAACTCTGTCCTCCATCAGCCACAGAGGTCAGTGACATGGCAGAGTCTGTATTTATCACAAACACACAAAAACACTGAATAGAAACAACACATTTACCAATTCTACTCAAGACCATTACTACAGAAATTATCGGTGCCCAATTAAAAAAAATATATTGCAAAGATTTTGTTTTTGGCGTGCAATGATCTTCTCAGCCTTCACTGCATAAACATTTAATTAGAACATTCACATGTGTTGTCCTGTAACCTTTAACCTGCCCCGTGCAGACATCCCTCTTTCTCTGATCACTTCCATGTTGTTTGGTTTGCAGCGTATAAACAAATGTGAGTATGAGCCCATCGTATCAGCAAAATAAAAATAAATTACTTTAATTGGAACTGCTCCTGTTTTTCCTCCCTCTTAGGTTTGGGCGTGGTTCCAGAGGGCAGATACAGCCAGAGGATCACGTACATACCCGTGACTGGGAAGCTGCCCCTGGTCAGATCTGGAGTATGGCTGTGCCCCAGAGATTCGGCAAGAAATAAACCGTCAGGCAGTTTCACACATCCTGGTCCTGGTTCAAGGCTGCACATGGAGTAAACGTATAGAGTCTACATTTGAAGGTCTAAATCTGAATAACATTAGAAACTCCACCATTCTTTTCATTGTTATTGCAAATATTGGAACACTTAGTTAAAGTTTAGTTAGTGTTTCACTGTGATAATGAAGCATAATGACTGGTGTCTGTGGTAATATGGGTATCTGAGTAGACCTCGTTTGTTGTGAATGAAATGTTGAAAAAAGTTTTTGCTCTTCATTTGTTTTCTGGTCAAGTAAAAGAACTTGGAGAAGCTAAACTCAAGTTTGTGTGTTTATTTGGAATAACGTATAAAGAGCAAGATCACATCTGGTCAGAGTTGTGCTGCTGTACAATACTGTACAGATTCAAATGCAGATATAAATGTTCAAATCTTTGAAAAGTCTCTTTTGGTTCCTGTCTGATTCAATCTGCATGACACAAAACATTCATCTCAGTGTCGGTCACCTTTCCTGTTAATTGTGTTAAGCTGCACAACAGCTTTTCTATTAGGATTATTTGTAGCTGATTATGGCACAGTATTATTTTTTTAAAACGCATGAAATATGAAAATGTACCCATAAATTATTTTTTTGTCTGTCTGTACCTCAGACGGATGAAACATTTATGTAAAAAATAATATAATTATTCTTTATAGTGAATACGTTTCATACATATTGTTATATCGAGTTATAATCTATTTAATGTAAACTAAGATGCACAGCTCATCTCTGCAGACTAACAATCACCATTTGAGTTGGTGGTCAGATTTACAGGTCACCCGGGAAAGCGGTTTGCAATGAGCTGCAGCACTAATTAAAACACTGAAACATGCAATTACTTTACGCTTTCACGGTTTCCTCAGCCTATTACTGGAAAGGAAATTGTGTCAATGCTTTTAAGGAAGAGTCTTTTATTAGCTTGACCTCACACCGCTCTTTATGAGTCCAGGAGACAGAATGAGAAACTAATTCTAGAGCTACTGACAGGTCACCTCTATTTATTTTATTTTAGCTTCATCTATTTGTGTTTGTTTTGACCATTTATAGGTAAACCAGTGTGCTCATCTCAATCTCAACATACAATACATACATCTGAATCTATAACTGCAGTCATTTTCAGCGTGAAAATGAATACCTGCCAAAGTCTAAGACTCCAATTGCTGCTAATATTATAAATGCAAGGAACAACTGCCACGTGCATATGATGACCTCATTTAACTTTCTTACCTAAACTTTAACCTGAACAGAGACCCAATCAGACCATGGTGAAAACACAGGGCAGGACTGTGTGAAAAGCTGTTAGCTATCACAGTAAAGCACGCTGAATAGTCCTAGCGCCACCTTAACCACAACTCAAATAATTTGTATTTCATTCACTGATTCTTTTAAGATGTAATGAAACACATTCTTCTAATCTTGTAACAGCTGCTGTGAAAAAGGAGTGTTTATTTTTGGAAGGCAAAAAAGATCATGGCAGCTAGAAAATGCCACTCTTTGACATTTATGGCTGAGGGGATCATGAGTGGCCCTCACCAAAAGATCTCCGCACGTGTGTACACTCAAAACGAAACCTTGTGAAAGTGCACAAACAAATGCAGTGCTAATGAGATACTGTAAATAACAGAGGTAACAAGACCCTTGTTGAGACACAAAGTAGACAAAGAGGGAAAGATCGTTGCACAGGTTCTTCGTCCACACAGCTGTAGCCTCTGATCTGCACAGATGAATTAAAGAAAGATACAACTCATCTGAATTTCATGAGTCTGCAGTGGGCTCAGGCACGAGTCTGTGTGGAGCAGTTAAAGCAGTCAGAGAGAAAAAACACAGGCTGATGCCGAATCAGGTTGAAACAAAGGTTGTCCTTGTCACTTTTTGTATAAAGAAGCACTACAGATAAATGTCTTGTTCTTATGTCTCGCTGACCTTTCTTTGATCCTTTCCGCCCACTTTCCCTCATGGTCATCGTATTGGAAAGCAGCCATCTTGAACAGAGAGAGGGAGGACTCATCTGTTATCGGCCATAACCATGACACAGCACAGTTTGTCACACACAACAAGCTTTAATAGCCACAGGGTGACTGGATGTTTTTTTAAGTCAGTGCAAGACCATGGGTTCATCCTCTTTCTCTGTAAGACCTGTCAACTTTTGTTCGTCTTTCACTGAGAGTCCTAATGTCCAGAGTCCAGAGACTGGTTAAGATTTGCTCTAAGATAACTGGTGTCAAATCTGAGATCTAGATTACAAATGTTTCCCAAGAGCACAATTTTGCATGCACTGATCGGAGTGTTTCTCGCTGCAGTAAAAAGGAGAACAAAGTTTTAATCTCAGTTCTACAAGTAAGAAAATCTCACTCAACATCTCATGGACATTTAAAAGCACGGCCTTGGAATAGAACCATTTTCAACAATATGTCGTGCAACCAAGTCTCCTTAAAGTTCAGTTTTTATACAACTAAGCTTTGCAACCAGATTCTTTTTTTATACACAATTCGCAATTAACACAAATAGAAAGTTTGCAAATAATCTGCTGAACAAATCAATGAAATGTAACTTGGCAGCTGGGTTTATCTGACAAAATATTAATCTATAGTTTGTTTCACACACAATGTGTTTAATAAACAAAATTGCATTTGTTATTTCACACCGGCCAAAAGTGTCTAAATAATTGCCTAAATCCAACATGACACATTATACGCCCCTCCTCCACCGCAACCACCTCCTTGAGGTAATAAATATAGTGCTTAAGTACTTGCAGATATTACCGGTAGTTTATGCACAAACACTTCTGTGGTTGGCACAAATTGCTTAGAGGACAGTAACTGACCACAACCTCATATTTAAAAGTACCCTGTTATATGTGTAAAAGATAATTAGCTGGATCAATAAAGGCAGTCAGGATTGCCTGCCTGTGTGTGGTTTGATTTGATGATTCCCAGGAGTACATACGTCTGTTAGTGGTTTTGTATTGTTTATTTACTGACACGCGGGTTAAACCTTCAACATTAAATAATACAGATACACGATCACAAAAATGTGCACTTTTTCTTCCCATCCAATGAAAACCTCTTGTAAAGGGAAATGTGCACCCAGTTGTTGTCAGCCCTCTCTTTGTCTTACGCACGTGGTCTCTTATTACCACAAAGACATAATTCGGGAAAAGCTCTTATTACCGTGGCAGCTTTTTATTATTGCTCTCATTCTTTGACTCACAGCAACAAGAAAAAGAAAAAGTGTCTTTTGTGTTGTGGGATTGTGCGTGTGCAGTGCAATATGATGGCAGAGTTTAACAAATTGGTTGTTTTTATTTATTCACTTTCTGAATATAGAAGGTTCTTCAAGTAAAATGATTTTCTTAACTCAGCTTTCCAAAATGATGAAGGATTCACATTTAGTCCTTTAGCCAAGCAGTATGGGGTGTGTGCCATGTGGAAGCTTCCTCTAATGGTTCAGTTCCCAGTGGGGGGCCTTTGTTGCACATCTCGTCCTCTTTGCTATTTCCCCATATTTACTGTCTTGGTGTAAAACAACCTAAATGTAATCATTGATTTTCGCCTGCAGAATGTGACTTGGGAATTGTAGGGCTGAAACTAAGAAGCGACTGTTAAAATTCTGCATGTTGAAAAACTTGCATAGACATTTAGGTCTGAAGACTGCAGACTTTTGTAGTCTGATCTTCATCTCTGCTCGAGGCTAGCAGCTTAAGGCTACATCAGTTGCTGGTGTAACACATTTAAATCAGTATGTGAGGAGGTGTGATAGGGACAAAGAGTGTATTTCTAGTTTTGCTGCACTGTCCACTGTGGAAATGCTGGAGAGGTGGTGTACTCTGTTAAAAGCTTGCTGATATAAATATTTTAGCTGTCAGTATTTCTAGTTGAATTAAAATTATTCACGGTCTCCCCATAATGTACTAGCAACCGTAGAACAAAACTCCTGCCATATGCTACTTGGCTGGTGTCAGGTATCAGGACCCGGTAGATGTGTGATATAGGGACACTCAGGCTACAGACGATCAATAAAAATTGTGCTGGCCAGGCAGCAGCGAGGACAAGCTTGGTCAGTTAAGCTCACTTAATCATTTCCCAGAATTACCTTCAGTGTGCAAACTCATTAGGTGTTCCTCTTATACATGAGCTGGACTGAAGTGATTTGCTGTTATCTTTTAAGAAAACGTTTGTCTGTAACTTACAGATGGAAATGTGCCATTTCTTTAAAAAATACTGTTCCTATTTAATAAAACACATTCTAGCTGAACGTGTGGGGGAGTGTGAGTGGTGCACTTCATATTTGAAAGGCTCTGTAGTTATATTTAAGCATGTGTAGGCAGGTGTTTTTAAAAATACTTTCACTTGAAGCAGAAGCCATCTTTCCTACCCATCCAAGATAGAGACAGAGAGAGAGTTATGTCTTTGTCACCCTCACTCTCCCGTCTGTGCAGGGGCTGCTGCAAAACAACCCTGAGCAGAGATGACCAATGGAAACTGAATATAATGTGAGTAGAGGGTGGGACTTAGAGTGGAAGAGAGTGAGGTATAGCAAATGAGAGTGAAGGAGAGGTGGTCCTAGCCCAGAATGTCCTTGCCTCAGCAGCGAGAGCCGGGAGAGACTGAGGGGAAGGATAGTGAGGATAGAACAGAGACACGAGCAGGTGCTGAGGGGAACAAAAAATAGACTAGAATAGACATAGAGTGAAAAATAGCAGGAAAATCAGGGAAAAGTGTTTTAAAACATAGAAGTAAAGAGAAAAAATTGTGAGGTATAAACAATAATAATATAATTAGTTTTTTCCCCTAAACTGGAGTGCTGAGCACATTTATCTGCTTTTTCAGCCACCTTCAGTGTTGGCTCTACTCGCCTTCTCTCGTGTGGATTTTTCTTTCTTGGATCATTCCTTCCCTTCTTCATCCTGTCCTCCTCACAGACAGACAGTGCCACCATGGAAACAGGGAGCCCCAGGAGGATCCAGTTCACCGTCCCTCTACTGGACACCCACCTAGACCCAGAGGCAGCTGAACAGGTAAGGAGGAGGACGGAGATGGGGGGGGGGTGTAAGAGGAGGTGGTGTGAGTGATTCAGGACTTTCAGGCATTTACGGATTCCTTCATACATCTGTGACATTATTAGACATTTAGCAAGGTTACTGTGGAAAATGTTTTTTAAAAATCAAAATTGGTACTTTTTGGTTTAAATATTGGAGAGATACTTCTTCCCGTCATCAAAGCAAGCAGGTGCAGTCACAGACGAGCAACTCTCAAGCTGTGCAGTGTGCTCTGTCCAGAATGCTGTATTATGAGAAAATGCTGCTTTAAGGAAACCACATTTCCAGTCTCTTATTACCCTCTTGAACCTACTTATCCGTGCTGTGTCTAATGAATGCAGTGCTAAAATTACCATGATGTATTTAACATTAGCAGCGTTGCAGGTTCATACAGTCACGCAGCGTCTCTGTAGGGATAAACACGGGTGCTGCAGTATGAGGATGTGGATCCAGTGGTTTGGTGCAAGTTTTGTAAGTGACAGCGTGTACTGCAGAGAAGTGAATTACTTATTAAAGTTTTGTGGTTTTATAGGATGTTTGTTTGTTTCAAATGAAACCACTATTTGCAATTTGCAATCAACATCAATCTCAAATATATTACTGGATTGTTATTGTATGGCATGGCTTGCTAGAAAGGCTGAAGAGATGGACAGATGCAAAGTCTATACATTTGGTATCTTCTCATGATATAATGGCAAGTAAATACTGGAAGAAAATATAGTCAAGAGATATGTCCCATTTTCCCATATTTATAAATAAAACATGATCAGGACAGGTCATTTATAATGAATGGGTAAAACCAGAGAAGATGTGGGTCGGCAGTCTGTTTGTGTCTCTCTTCCCCTCGCTCTCTTTCTGCTGTCCAGTCTTTTTCTCACTGTGACTGTTAACCTCTGAGGGAAAGTAGATGTTAGGTTGTGTACGTGCACACGGTGCATTTGTGTGAATGTGTTGGATTGTTTAATTACAGGTTTTTTAGATGCACCAGTAAATGTCAGTGATATGCAGCAAGGCACATGACAAAAAAAGCTGCAGCATTTTCATACAGAATTGCATGTAACTCCAAAATAGCTGGATTTTTCCCTGAGCCACAGCTTTCCACAATAGTGCATTAACACAGGTTAGTCCACACTGCAGCCTCATACAATGATTATTCACATCCTGTGAGGTTTCATGTTCTAGCAAAATTAAAGAAGATATATTTTTGTGTTTTTAATTAACATCAATAAACCTGGTGTCATAGTGTCTGAGTGACAGTGAGGCAGCAGGCACAATACCAAAACCTCTGTATTTCTATTAATCTTATTTATTACACCCTTGCTATGACCTTCTGTGATAAATGTCACATTATTCGGCTGGAGATCAGTAGTGTGTCAAGGTCATGAGGTGTGGAATTGTTAGGTAAAGACGGTTTTAGCTGGAAAACACACATACACATTGTTTTAAACATAATAAATGTAGAATTAAAGGTTCATATTTACCCCCTAACTTAAATATACATTTTGGATTTAAACTTAACTCAGACCCTGGTTTTAAAAAGCTTATTGTCAGGGTTGGCATTGTTTTCAGTTGTTGCACATGTGGTAAATGTATTTCTCACTGCACTTTCTTTACTAGCATGACATCATCAAATTCATTTCCAGTGTTATAACCTGCCAGCAGTTGTGCATAAAGGTTTGGGGGCCTTAAATGCTCAGGCCTCATTACCTATTAGTCTGAATTTCTGTGGATCTAATTACTGTATGTTGGTGTGTGTACAAGTACACATTCGTATGTGTGTAATTAGCAAAATAATGTCAGGAACTCTGTCTGTAAATTGATGCCTACAGTACACTAGTACAAATTAATGCATGTGTGTGCATTGCTGCATCGTTTCTGTGTATCTGGAAGATACACATGTAATTATAGTTTTCCATGTCTAACCACATGTCTTGTTTGTGTCTGGATGTCAGTGAGTTGGTGTCAGCTCTATTTATTTTGTCTGGTCTGGGCCTGGTCTTTACCTATCCCTCTTTACACAAATATGTTAGCCATCAAAATCAAATTCTGTTTATTCTTGCTGCAAGAAAAACAACCAAGACAGCTCTTAGTTGCAGTACATGAACAGGGTTTTGCTGACTGCCTCTTACATTTTACCCTTTTAGGATATATTTTCTATTCATGCTCAGACCACGCTGGCCATGCATTGCATGATGCATCCTAAAAGTGAGGTCTTCTGTGTGTATCTGTGTGAGATACCTGACAAAGACCATCATTTTTAGACATATAAAAGCAAAAACAGAACATGTGTATGCGCTTGTGTTTGCAAGCACACTTATAAATGTCACACCAGGGGGTTTCAGCATGGTTCAGTAATCTCTGCAACCTGACACCTCCCAGCATGGTGAACCAGCCTCCATGGATAACTACATGTCAGTCACAACAGCCTCCTGAGCTCTGCCCCTTACAACAAACGCACACACTCATCCTGCCTTCTACACACAGAGCCAGTGTGTCATCATTATCATGACCTGACATTTGAGCTCACTGTCTTCCTCCGAGCATAAACTGACTCTATCTGAGACACCTTACTAGTACATTTATTTTTAACACATTATATTATTATATCTCATGTTAACACATTACATTTTGTAATCAAACAATTTCTTCTTTGGATATAAAAAGGGATTAAGACACAAAAACAGAACATGTAGGACTATGTTGGTTTCACATTGTTTAAGGTATGAGCTGGTACGGATTGGTACTGAGACATAAAATACAACTCACAGTCCAGTAACAAATAAATATGTATTATACCTTTAATATGTCACATACATGTCAAAAGGTTTTTTCAGGCAACTGGACTTCTTTCTTTCAGTAGAGGCGTTTCGTTCTGCATCCACAGAACTTATTCAATCTAAGGTAAGTTGTTGAGTGGCCACACATTTATCCTCTGCGTTGGTTTCCCCTCACACCTGACATGAATGGGATTGTTGAGTGAAACAAAGGCAGGGGGTGGATGTAACAGCTCCCCCCCTGGCAGCAGCTGTTTCTGGGTCTGTGCAAGATTATTTTGGGGGCTTCTGTTTTGAATTGTTATAAGGAATTTAAATCCTTCAATTATCTGTTGCAATGCATCATAGTAGGTTCTCAAACCTGAAATTAGAACGAAAGATTCAAATCGGACCCACTGTTTCTAGTTTTTCCTTTTATGAGATTCAGCAATTTGGTTTATTGCATACTAAACATAATTCTGTAAAGAGTAGACGTGCCTAAACCAAGACTAATAGATTTGATGATGTTAAGATTCCTGTGGGAAAGATTTGACAGCAAATGTGACTTACCAATGCACTTTTTGAAAAGAAAGTTGTTATAATTGGGGCAATTCGCATTTCAAAATGTGAATTAAGTCACTCAGGAATAATTACATGGAAAAAAAAGTGTAAACATCAAACATCACACCTGGTCGCAAATCTGGGTCTCCCACATACCAGCGCAATTCTTTACTGATTGAGCTATCTAAGACACAAAATTTGTAAATATGTCTGGTAAGAGCAAACCGAAGGTAATACTCTGGTGCAGCTATTTCTGCAACATCAGAAACAATTTTAAACGGTTTACAGAAGTTTCTTTCAACATTACAGAGCAAACATTATCTGAGAGATATTTGAATTACATGTAAAATATTTGAAAAGCGGTAGCTTGGGGTCCCCCTAGTGGCCGCGGGGCCCTATGCATCTGCATAGTACGCATAGCGCAAGAAACGGTACTGCCTGGCAGCTCCTCCTGCACCCATTAAGTGGGTCCGTAAGGGTGCCCAATGTGGTAGTATGCGAATTGGACCTGATTTTTTTAGGGATGGATGAAAGGGCAGCATCATAGGTGGATGATAAGTTGTGCCTGAGACCCCCACCCCTGTTGAGTGAGGGGTTGTGAATTTGCACATGTAGAGCTTCCCTCACTCCTCTCTCGAACCACCGTCTTCTCTGTCCAGTATTTGTACGTTTTGGTCCATAAATGAGTGTCCTTTGTCCTTCGGATGAAGGTACACAACTGATTCTGGCCCTGAGCTTCTGTGTTGAGCCTCCTCCTGTGTAGGGGCTGTTTTTCTAATACTCAACTCTTTTATCCTTCACAGTGACACTAATTATATAACACTTTGCTGGTTGACATAATGTTGTATTGCTGGGAAAGCTGAACCGGGTTCAACACAAAAATAATCCTCTGCTACATCAGCATCTGTACAACATCAGCCATGTGGATAAAGCCAGGCGACCTGTTTCCAGATTTCCAGTCTAAGCTAATGTCCTGACTGATTGCATTTACCACATAGTCAGGAAGGTGGTCTTTATCTATTCCTCAAATCCTCAGGAAGAAAATTTAAAAAAATTATATTTGGCAGAAATTTGAAAAAGTTCTTATACAACAAACAACAGGGTTTAATAAAGACTTGAAAAAGTAACATGACAGGGAGCTCCACTAAACAGAAGACGTACGCTAGGAGTATTTGGAAAAGTTTGACTCTACTGTAGTCCAGTAACTTGTATTTTTTCTTTTTCCATCTTTGTGCTAAGCTAAGCTGCTGAGTCTTATCAGTTTACGGAATGGTATCTTCCTTCCTGTGCAAAAACTATTGCTCTAATATCTCACGATTTCTGCATCCAGAGCAAAAGTTCAGTAATAATCACCATAATAGCCAAACTGAGACAATGGTCTGTTAGTGCACCAGTACATACCGTAAAAGATAATTAGCACATATTTTTTACTTTAAATCTAGAACTCACATTTTTTTCTTAACTTTCAGTGACCATATTGTAATTATTTTATTCATTACAGCTATTATTTAAATAAGGAGCACTTGCTACAGGAAACTCTGGCACAAGGTAATATATTCCTTGTTGAGATGATGAATTGTGACATTTAGAGGTAATGGTCTTTTACAGCATACATTTCATGGCAGAATAATGGCCTCCCTTACTATCCATACACTGAGACGTGGGGCCATCTTTGTTCTCTCTTGAGAACATGAATTAATCTGTATACCCTCAGAAATGACATTGTCCAATAACTTGGAGCATTAAGCTGAAAATGTGTTTTTAACCAGGAGACACAGCACAGTGACAGAGAATTGATAATGATAATTTGTCCTGCTTTAAACTCCCTCACTGAATGATAACATATAACACTTAAGTAAGCAGAGCAGGTCTTTCAGGCTTAGGATTTCTTCACATCCTGATGTGATGTGCAAAATAGATGTTTATATACATTTTAAGAGTTTGGAGGGTGATTTTTTATTTGAACTTTTACTGTTGTGGTCATTCTGAAAACTCAGAACTCAAGGTGCAACATTTTTTAAAGCTCCAGTGTGGTAATTAAAGCGGCAGACGTATATACGCCTCCTTTACTATCATGGTAAACTGCATGGTGTTATGTGCAACGGTTTTCTCTTTCATTTCTACTACTCTTTCTGTAATGCTGTATCACTTATCTGTATTACTCGGTCATGTTGAGGTGAGAATTCATCTATTTGATTATGAGCATAATCAGCGTCCGTGATAATGTTTTCTGTTCTAGTTTGTTGTTGTTGTTGTTGCTTCTATGCTAGTTTGTAACATAAAAATCTGAAAAATATCATACAGTAGAATTTCCAGTCTGCTGTCAGAAATCAATTTAAACATAAATTTAACAGTAACAGGAATTGTATTAAGTTGTGTTAGAGTACCCAAGAAAATAAAATAAAGTGTGTCTGTCAGTAACATCAGTGCTGTGCTGTATCTTTCCTTCACGCTCAACTGAAATGTATAAACTAATAAGAAAAAACATACCTATAAAACTACTAGAATTGGCAAACCATGATATGAACAGAATCATATCACTGGTTATTGCATGAGGACTGTTGTTTAATGCAGCCGATATATTTTATGATAACCTGCAGGTATTTACCTATCTCCTTGGATTTATAACAGAGCATAAAATTACAGCTTGTGTGGCTCTAGCCCCCTTCTCTCCGTCTCCAGGTGCATGATTTTATGATATGAGGTGAGAGGAAGATAAAGAGAGCACACATGGGGGAAGACAAAAGACTGATAAAGAGTAAAAAGAAGGCTGATCTCTAAAGAACGTTAGATAAAGGATAGAAGAATAAAATAGAAGCAAGTGATCTGGATTTTTCAAAGTTTTGCGAATAATTACTCTAATAATTACTCCAAACGAAATGTGACCACCGCTGGAGAGTCTCTGATGACTTAAAAGGCTGAAAACTGACTTTAGCTTCAACAATTAATATCATATTTCAAATGACTCCGATTGTAATGTCCCGTGCTTTGCGCTGAACCCTGATAGGCCGACTTTCTCAAAAGTCAGTCAAATCACAGTTAGGAGGCAAAGACATAGTATGCCTTGGGATTTCCCAAAGTAGATTTTGAACTTAAAACCTTTATTCTACCTCTGTCACCCCAATTATTCCATGACAAGAGCTCCAAAGATCAGTCCAGTCCAAATGCAGACTGAATAATATTCGACTGTGTTTATGAAGAAGGATATTGCACAGACACTGAGGATTATATCTCCACATTCTGTGAGACACTTACTGTATATATCTGTGATGGATTTTGAGTTTTTTTCAGAGGTGTTGCGGGGTTTTAAACCAATCATGAGTAAAATTACAATGTATATAAGTTTTAGGACAGCATGATAGACATTGCTTTGTCTATAGAATATACATTTTACATGTCTATCCTGCATAACATGTCACATACCATTTTCTTTTCCGTATTACACAGTCAAAGGAAGAAGTACAGTTTGTCATGTAGAACTCTCCTCCCACTCCAAACATCCCCTAACTAGCTTAACTGCTTCCTGCATCTGTGTGCGTCCTTTGATTATTTTCCTAGAGCCGAACCATTAAATTTATCGTCCTTCCTGGAGTTTCCTTATCAGATCAGTGTTTTAAAGCCAAAGGATTTCTACATGTGAAACTTGAAATATTACCCGTTAAGCACGTGTTGTCTCAAAGTGCTATATAAATAATTTTTTGTATTTGCTTTGTGTTGATATCTGCACTGTGGCACAGGAATAGGGCTGTTATACTGTATATAAATAGAAGTAGAAAAAATTTGCATCTTTTTTGCATTTATACAGCGCTGGGGTCTAGTGGTACTTGTCCTGACCTATATTTTCCAGCCAAGGGTACTTACAGTAGTGCCCATACCAACTAAGAACATCAGGCATGCACAGCTCTTTCTGCCCACCCATCAGTTTTGAAGGCTGTTTTTGTTCATTGTTGTGAGAAGTGACAGAGCTGCATTTTAAATAGACTGTGGGTTGAAAAGCGCACATGGTGGTTCGAGGGATGAGCCTGTCCAGTAAGTAGTGGTATTTGTGTGAGAGGAGGATCAGGGAGTTTGCTCTGTAGCTGGATGAGGAGAATAACAATGATTCTGGCTATAATCAGTTCTACACAGTCATGGCTTGTGTTGCTTTAATGTGGGCCGATGGGTGGATTTCTGGCATGACAACAAAATGCACATAAGGTGTATTGTAACCTTTTCCATTGACCTTTTAGAGAACCTTGATGCAAACGTACGTCTTAGTAGCTTAGAGAAAAAAACACTTAATTTGTATTTATAGGCGTGACACCTTCACTTTGTTATTGAGACTTTATTGTGAGCTTGTTGTATTCTGCACTTTTGGTGTAGTTCTCCTTGTGTGTGTTATGTTATTGCTGATGCTATAGATTTTACAATAATTCTGTCAGCAGCTAAACAGTGTGGGTCTAAAATAAGCTGCATTTCAAGGTTCAAGGTTCAAGGTTCAAGGTTGCTTTATTTGTCAATTCAACAATATACATGTTACAGTACAAGGTGAAATGAAATTACGTTCCCCAGGACCATGGCGCTACATTAAAGGACA